>OY776117.1:101551043-102151043 GCA_963675035.1 Allygus modestus
TATATATATATATATATATATATATATATTATTAATTTTGAGTGGTCAGTAAAATTAATTATCAATCGAATTTTTACATAATCACATCAACAATAATGCAAACACAAGTTTATTTTGATCTCAAATGTGGCAGAATATGACATTTTCATTGGTAGCCTATCCACATTAGTTGAGAAAATTTATATTACAAATATAAACATATTTTAAGTTACATCATATCTTATTACAATAGATATTTTTTTCATAGTTTCAAATTACAAATAATTAAAAAAGGCTTGAATATTGAATATTGAAAAACTGAATGTGTAAATTATTCATACTCAGGACTTTTAAGTGTTCTAAACATAATTAAAGTTAATAATATAAACTCTTAGAGCTAGGTTATTGTTTTACATACAATATTCAAGCGGTTTTAGAGGAATACAAGAACAACAACGCCACCAACAAAAAATTGAATCAGTGCCGTTAAACTAGAGGCTAGTTAAAACATGCTATGGCGGTAATGACAGTTAATTATTCAAACAGCTGATTATGATGTCCTCGTGTAAAAGTGGTCCCCTGTTTACAACAATCAATATTTATGACGATGTCATTCATATTTTAGCAGCTATGTATAGAGCATCTGTTAACATGCATCGGCACCCGCGTTATTCATGACTCTGAGAATGAATTACTCCATGCCGTCCATCATTAGTGGAGCGACCTGAATAAAAACTGAAGTGTTCAATGAAATTCTTCGCTTGTTAGTGAATTTCCTATGGAAAGTGAACTATTAGCATGACCCGCACGGTGAAACTTAAGCCCGGGACCACCATAGAAGTTCCTAACGTGACCCCCTGAACACGTTTTGGGGGCTCGTTCAAAATTTTATATATATATAATATATTATATAATATATTATATAAAATATATATAATATATATATATGTATATATATATATGTATATATATATATATGTGTGCAGGCACTCTAGCGGTCGCATTTTTTGTCCGATTTACTTCAAATTTGGTAGGAACTTCCTTTCTATAATCAGTTGGACAAGTTCGTTGGGCAAAACAATCGGAAAACTCTAAACCCCTTTTTTGGGGATTAATCTTTCAAATTTCGAGTTTTTGGGCCAAAAAAGCCTCTGATGTGAAATTAACGAATGTAAAAAGATGGGGATTAGTGTGGCGAAACTTTTAAGCCCTCTCTCGTCATTCTAGCATATATATTTACCGAGTTATTAAAGGAAATGTGTATTGACCAAACACAGTACGTTGTCTTATGGGGGTTTTACATTAGAAAAGCCTGTTAATCATTTTTGGTGTCCTTTTATCATCCTCAACAACCTCACGCCTACTTTAAAGCCTGACTGGACCTTCTCCTAACCTTATAATGCTCAAAATTGTATTCCCAGCATTGCAGGTAAATAGAACCAGGAGTATCAGAACAGCAAAAAAATCAATATTTTCAGATTTGAATAAAAATTGGAATAATTGTATGTTTTTAACTGATTTTGAGTTTTTATAGTTTTTTATGTGGAAATTCACTTCCCTCAGTCAGCGTGCTGCGTGCGACCTCGTTATAATTTGATAACGTTATACGAGACGTGTTTATTTTATACTAACTCTGGCGTTCGTATCATGGAGTTGCGTGTGGCTATCTTTTGTAAACTATATGCTATAAAAAATACGTTTGAAACATTTATCTGTTTATTAAATATTGGCGGAAATGTTGCAATAATTAGTTAGTTAGTTGAAATAGCATAATAATAGTATTTGTAATGAAGTATATGTTTGGAGTTATTATCAGGTAATAAAACAAGGTAACTAATTTTTTTATCAGCCTGCAATTTTTGCAAATATGAGTTTATGCATACATAGATGATGAAAAAACAGGAAATTCTTCACAAGCCTTATATCACCTTGGTTTTTAGTGAATTTCCTTTGGAAAGTGAACTATTAGCATGACCCCCTTTGGGGGGTCGTTCAAAATTTTATATATATATATATGTATATTTATATACATATAGACATATATATATATATATATATATATATATATATGTGTGTATGCACTCTAGCGCTCGCAATTTTTGTCCGATTAACTTCAAATTTGATAGGGACGTTCCTTTCTGTTATCAGTTGGACAAGTTCGTTGGGCAAAACAATCGGAAAACTCTAAACCCTTTTTTTGGGGATTAATCTTTCAAATTTAGAGTTTTTGGGCCCAAAAAGGGTCAGAGAAGCCCCGGATGTAAAATTAATGCATGTATAAAGATGGGAATTAGTGAGGCGAAAGTTTTAAGGTCTCTCTCGTCATTCTAGCAAAAATATTTACCGAGTTATTAAAGAAAATGTGTTTCGACTAACACAGTACGTTGTCTTATGGGGGTTTCCTTTGTTAGAGTACTTTTATCATCCCCAGCAACTCACACCTACTTTCAAGCCTGCCTGTATCTTCTCCTAACATTATAATTTACAAAATTGTATTCCCAGCTTTGCAGGTAAATGAAACCAGGAGCACCAGAACAGCCAAAAAATCAATGTTTTCAAATTTGAAAAAAATTGGAATACATGTATGTTTTTACACATATTTTGAGTTTTAAACTTGTTATGTGGAAATTCACTTCCCTCACGTCAGCGTGCTGCGTGCGAACTCGTTTATCATATCGGCGAGTAAGAGGAATATGGTTTTAGTGTCTGAGTCATAACAGATCTTGGTCAAATATACTGATATGTTGTTTTATACAGAAAATATTTAATTATGTATAGTTATATTAGGGTAATAACAACCAAAAGAGTAAATTTTATTGTAGTCTAGTGGTATGGGGGCAACACTGTCATTTAAAACTAGACGGTTAGAATAGAATAGAGTTGGTGTGGCCATATAACTGGAATGACGTAGATAATTGTTAGTTGTATTTAATTATTATTTAAACATTGTTACCTTGAATTTGTATAACTTTTGACGGTTAAAAATGTAAAAAACTAATATTGTTTCACCTCAAAGTAAAGATAAATGTTGAAGAGTTCCATAAAATAGGAAATAGTAAAATTAAATCCAACTTGCATTTTTCAACAGGAAAACCTCTTATTGTAACGTAAAATTCATATGCATTTCGTTTTATTTTAATTTCAATTTTTATTAAATAATTTAGCCTTACTTTATTGTAATTCCATTGCTTTACTTTCTGTACAGACGTAGACCATTCCATCCCAGTTGGCCAGATACACCAAAGTAAACTAAGATCCAACCATTTATATCTTATTAGACAGTAGCTGATATAGCTAAGGGTCATTTTATTTTATAAATTGTACATTTTGAAGAACACCAACAGTATTAAGTTACAATGATGTCAAATTGTCCTTATTTAATCCTGGAATAAAGTATCTCAACTGGTTGGTTATGTAAAACCCAAAATTTAACCCATTCCTATACCAAATTGGCACCCTCGATATAGATATAATCTAAATCCAAGCTCGTAAATGGATTTAATTAATCCCACAGATCCTGTAAATAGTACTGTCTCTTTTAGCGACTGTCCCACTAAAAATATAAATGAGTAATTTAGGCTTACTTATATACAATACTTCAGTTCTGACAGAATACATATTTTGACAGAATACCCCCGTCACAGCAAACCTGCGTACTCAGCGAATTCCCAATCAATATACATGTCTTAATAACATATGATAAGCCACTTACCAGGATTTAAAAGAAATTTATTCACATATAAGCGATATTTAAAATATGAATTATTCTCCATAAGAATAACATTGGGGTGAGTACGCAGGTTTGCTGCAACAAGGAACATAAAATAATGGATTTTTATGCAAATATCAATAGAACTCATCTAGGTGAAGTCGCATACCAAGTTTCGTCCATATATATTCATAAATAAGCGATATATAACATTTGAATTAACCTCCTTAAGAATAACATGGGGACCGAGTGCCCAGGTTTTCTGATGCGGGAAATTTCAGAGAAAATTTGTTTTTTGTTCAAACAACAATAAACCACAACTAGGTGAAGCCATATACCAAGTTTCGTCAGTTTATATTCATAAATAAGCGAGATATACAATTTTTATTTTTCTCCAATAGATTAATATTAGACAACGTACTGTGTTTAACACTTTCAATATCTCAGTAACCAATTGACATAGAGCCATGATCAAAACACCAAATTGTTTATTTTTTTTAGCTGAATTCAATTGTGCAAACTAAGGTTTGATTTAAATAAAAATTACCCGTGAAAACTAAAAAAAATATCTTTTGTGTACAAACCAACCCCCCCACAAAAAAAAACTCCCTTTGGATGGTGCGATTCTTCTCGTTTTCGAACTCGTTCACATTAATGTTACTTTTCACATTTTTACCAAGTTTCATTAAGATCGGACCTTTTTTAAGAGAGTTATCGTGCTTACGGCTTTGTATAAAAGTAAAACATATAAAAGCTATGTATATATATATATATATATATATATTCTAATCCAGCTATCTATCAGGCGTCATTTTAAACTACCACCCTGCGGCGTCATGCCTTAATCGGCATGTATATTAATATTTTATTAAAGTATATTACATTTAAACTCTCTAGTAACAAATTGCTGACGTCAGATTCTTAAAATTCCAAAAAATAAGATTTTAACTACTTCCCTAACAATCTGAACTCATTTGAAACAAGTTACTTTACAGCGTCACTCCTATATTTCTATCTAGTCTAGTACCACTGAGGCGTCGTGCTGTATTTTTTCTTTCTGGAATGCATACCTTATGGCATCATGCAGTGTTGCCAGATTGAAAACTTCGACACAGAGGTTTGATTGAGATTGCAAGGCTCTGCTAATGCTTGAGTTTTGGAATTCTGTCAATCATCCGTTTTAGAAAGGCATTAGGTTTAAATTAATAAACTAAAATTGAATTACGTCATTGTAATTAGAGTCAAGAAGTATATATAGCCTACACTCAACCAAAGATGATTCAATAAACATGTATTATATACTAACGATAACTGTGTACCCGTCCTTCGTGCAGATTGACGACTTTGTGACCGTTAGGAGAGAAATTACATCTTCTAAATATAACCTTAAAAAAACAAATTACGAGAATAAATCGATTAAAAATATTTACAATCTGCTGGAATGTGGCGCAACAAGAAAATCAGTTTTATTCTAATGCATATTAATTTAAAAATACCGTGACGCTAATTTAACGTGCTAGTGGTTATTTTGTGAGCAGGACTTCTTCAGTTTTAACCGATGTTAATGTTTTTGGTGTCGTTGGGAAGAGCTCAGCGTAAAATCGCATCGCTGTTCACATTTTTCAAATCATCTAATTTGCGAGAAGATTATATTAGTCTGTAAGATTAAAATTGGAACAGGGCACATTTGATTTGTAATTAAAACACTGAATAGAGTAAACACAATTTATCAGCAAGATCATTTATGTTCTTACTCAAACGGTAACCCAACATTTATATTGTGTTGTAATAAGTCCCTGCGGTTCAATAACTAGTAAAGTACAAGTAAAAAACGGGCAGAGCCATCGTACTGTAGACTACGGTTAGTAGCCTAGACAAGTAATGTGGTCTATTCACTATCGACATCGACCCTTGGGTAGCGTAACTTCGCAGCGGCGCGGCGCGTGACTCTCCACTTGACTGTACAATATAAATATATATTATCGTTAAATGCTTTCCACGTATTCTACTATTAAGTCTCGTGACTCTTCTAATGGGTTAAAATAAACGTGTTGTACGTGATTTAAAAGTTATATCAAATTAAGAATGTTATGTGCCAACCAAATCTGAAATTAGCTGTTTTTCTTCTTAACATGTCTTTACGGGTTGAATAAATTACTTTTAAAATATAAATAAGTTCAACAAAGATGGATAAATTATATTAAAATCGCCTCAGCCATGGAAGTATAAGGTCAATGATTTTTTACAAACCTGCAGGATGTATTTCACTTTAAGGCGTGAAATACAACGAGAAGTACGTCGTTGAATTCATATTTTGATCTTAATTAGAATGGTTTGCATAACTAATTTAATAGATTTTTATATTGGTAAGACAATATAATATAATAACCTGAAAATACTTTTAAGTTAAATTCATAAATTAATGCAATCTGGCCTCATAGAGTCACGTGAGCTAAAGTTTATGGAAACACGTTAGATATCGTAGATCGTAGGTAGAAGTTTCAACCTCGAGCCTAATTAACAATCCCGGGATTTAGGGATTGTCCGATGTCAATCTCCGTCCGATTCCAAACAGTCCGATGGCCTGTCCTAGGATTTCGTAATTCTGGCGATGCGTAGGACCGTGCAGTTGCGATTCTTGGCGTACACAAATACAATGTCCATAGATCTACAGGATATATAAACTAATAAAGTTAGGTTATTTTTACGTTAATGCAAATATTAGTGAAGCTAATCAAGCTAATCTATAACAATGGTTGCAAACTTATAATTTATTTACTTAAATTAATATCTGTTAGATAAAATAAATTGAAAAATGTGCTATGTTATACTGTCAGTTCCGGTACTGGAGGTAAAATATCCCGCGGGGTATTTAGGAATCACCTGTTTAAAACCCTTAATTGTAGGCCCCATTATGAGTGAGTGAGTCTGTACTGTGAGAGAGTGATTACTGTATTATTTATTATATGGTTCTAGTATGCTATTAGGACCTATGCCACAAGTAAGAAACAAAGTTTGCAGCTTCGAAAGACCTGTGCTACTGGCGTAGTAGAAAAATACAGTTTTTGCACTTTTTTAAGTTTTTGCTAAATATCTACTAAAGTATGCCTTGACAGAATTTTTTGCCCAATCCTTTCTTAAAATGGATGAAATTTGCTCAAAATTTCAAGTTTCAAAATCACCAAGTGTAAAAATCCCCAAATTCCAGAATGACCCTAATTATTTATGTTTGCTACCTGCTCAACGATTTTCAAAATTCCAAAAGACCGCACGCGCACTCACGGGTATACCTGTGAACTAGATCCGTGCGGTACAGACCACAATACAATCCAAAATCTTTAAAAATATAATAAACTAGTGGCTTGATGGGACAATAGCCCCTAATCTTAATCGAATACTCTGCCTCGCGTGATATCTATTCTCTTAACATGCTGAGGAAAATACAACTATATCACGTGTCAGTTCGTAAACAAAGTAGACACATACCCACATGTTTTAATGTAAACAAAGCAGACGTTTTTAAATCCCAATGCTTTTATTATGGGGGATGTTTTACGTTATTTCTAGTTTGCTGGTAACATTTTGGAAATACTGCTATTTTTCCCGATTACCTGGGATCAACACCTTTAATTTGAACCCTCTCCCATCATCCTGCGATTTGCCAAAATCCTGCAATTTTGACTTAAAAGTTTCGCTTACAGAATTATATATAACTAGTGGCTTGAAGGAGCCATAGTCCCTAACCTCGTTTCAATACTCTGCCTTATCTGATGTCTTACTCTTTACATGCCTAAACAAAATAGACACTTAATCAAAAGGTTTAAATGTAAACAAAGCAGACGTTTTTAAATCCCCATGCTTTTCTTATGGGGGGTGTTTTACGTTATTTCTCGTTTGCTAGTGACTTTTTAGAAATATTGAAATTTTTCCCGAGTCCCTGGGATCGAGACCTTTAATTTGAGCCATCTCCCATTATCCTGCGATTTTCCAAACTCCCGCAATCTTGACTTAAAAATTTCGCTTACATAATTATATATAAAGACTAGTGGCTTGAAAGGGCCAAAGCCCCTAACTTTGCTACAATAGTCTCCAATAGCCTCATCTGATTTGAATACGTGTAATTTCGTAAACAAAGTGGACTCATAATCACATGTTTTAATGTAAACAAATCAGAAGTTTTTAAATCCCCATGCTTTTCTTATGGGGGATGTTTTACGTTTTTTCTCGTTTGCTGGTAACTTTGTGGAAATACTATTATTTTTCCCGAGTCCCTGGGATCGAGACCTTTAATTTGAGCCGCCTCCCATCATCCTGCGATTTGCCAAACTACCACAATTTTGATTTAAAAATTTCCCTTACAGAATTATATATAAAGACTAGTGGCTTGAAGGAGCCATAGCCCCAACCTTGCTCCAATATTCTGTCTCAACTGATATTTTTACTCTTTCCATACTGAGGAAAACAAAACAGCTGTATAATTAGTGACACATGATGCCAGTTCATAAACAAAGTAGACAATTAATCACATGTTTGAATGTAAAAGAAGCAGACATTTTAAGATTCCCATACTTTTCTTATGGGGTATGTTTACGTCATTTATCGTTTGCTGGTTATTTTTAGGTATACTGTTATTTTTCCCGAGTCCCTGGGAAAAATAGCTTTAATTTGAGGCCCCTCCCATCATCATGCGATTTGCCAAACTCCCACATCTTTGACTTAAACATTTCGCTTACAGATTTATATATAAAGTAGTTCTTTAAAAACAAACTTAACATGTTTGCGTCGGTTGGAGGCTTTTTAAAATTAAAACCAAATATGTAAAACATTTAAAGTGGAAATTATGGTTTCGACATTCCCTTCTACACAAAATGTTATTTGTTAAAAAAATTCATAAAAATCCGTCAAGTGGTTAACTCAGAATTGATGGATAACAAACAGTCGTTTCTTTAATATATAGAATTATCTGATGTCCCTTTCCCCGCGCGGAAGTCTAGGCTGAATGGTTTTAAAATGTAACATTATTATCAGCTATTTCACAAAATAAAATCAAACTCCAAATGGTCCGTCAGGTTGTGTTTCAAAACAAACTTTTATAAAGTATTTTAATACGCATTTTTACACGGTACGCATCTCTAGCCTACTGAGGTATTATAATGACTATTTGACAAATCTGTTCTCGCCTATCTTGATATTGATTAAGAATTTAACTTAAATGTGGACACTTATTATTGACTTGCCGTTTATTTTATTTTATACTGTTTTCACGATATAAGGATGATTCCAAGTACTACTCTTAAGAAAAAGTTAAGGGGCCAAGAAAGCTGAGTACCTGCTGAGCGAATGTTTTAATAAATACATTGTAGCTCAGGAACCACTTGTCGTAAAGCTTAAAATTGGGCATGTTTATTTTACTCATTATGAGTTACTTTGGTATCTAATTTCAGATACCAAAGATTAAGATAAGCAAAGAAATCATCTCTAGACAATTTCCGCGATTTAAATAATTTACAACGAATATGCTTGGCTTAGGTACTGGACAAATAGCTATACAATGGAAAAGTCCTCTATTTCGTTTTTGTTACATAAAGAACATACGTAATTTTGATCCACTAACCAAGGCATATAGTTTAGCTAGCCAAATTCCCCCTACACTTAAAACCCCGCCTAATTATATTAATGTCTAATACCTTTTTAAAGTAGGAACTGTTACCCAACTCAAAGCTGGGGCTTCCGTAAGTCTCATGATATCGGCTGGCCCAGCAGCCTGCACGCATCGTTGCCTCTCCTTGTCACACATCTGCGTCTTATCTAACAATACAACAGTTCACCGCAGCGAGCATCGCTGGTTCATCATCACGATTCTCCCACTCTGCTGATAACGTTACCGAATGTCTTGATGCTATCTCAACCCAGTTCCTGTACCAATACACCCTTTTCTTATCACTTCTCTCGATTGAATGTGTGGCAACCGATCATCGGACAGTTTTAGACAGTGCATTATGTAATTTGAATGTAACTTCAAAGTGAAACAAAAATGCTTTTTTCTCCCGTTTCTAAACGCAACATTTAATTTAGTGTTTTTTAAGGCAGGCCCAAAATACGCTTTATATAAAAAAAACGTAAACGTTGCTCCACTTGGTAGGTTCTTCAAAACCCTGTACCTGTGCCCCGTAACACATTATTGATATTGCCATTGCCCTAAAAAACTCGAATATTGCCTTCAATGGAATTGATTTATTTCCCGTAAAGCTCAACTACGTATGATTGATGGTATTTTTTGCTGTTTCTAACCTTTGATCTAAATGTGTGTTTAAAGATAATGTTGGTGTTAGTGTCACCACAAGATATTTATAACTATTCACACTTTCAATTCCGTCCCCTTTATATCGCCATCTTTCTTGAGCACCCAGTCTACCCCCGTAACGAAAAACTAATATTTTTTATTCTTCTAAATTTATCGTAAGAGAGTATTTTCCCAAATTATTTATCATGTACTGTAATTCAATTGTCAAGGCGGCTGTCAGCAACAATGCCATCTGCATATAGTAAGTTGTTAATTGTTGTTTCCCCGAATCTACAATCGCCGGCAAAACATTCAAGAAAAGAGTGAACAACAGAGGACCACACAAACAGCTATGCCTTAGCCTTTCTTTGTAGAACAACTTTCAGAAACACCGCCATTGCACCAAACAGACCCTGAAATTTGATCACACATATTCTTTATTAAATTTATTATTTGTATTAATATCCCAATGTTATATAACTTATAATACAGTGCATCCCTATCAATCCTGTCAAAAGCAGCGGAAAAGTTGTAATTTTGCTATTGAGGACAAATTAAATAAATTGTAAATGGTTGAATAGCCTTTACGGAATCCCGCTTGAAACTCTGAAACTCTGTATCAATTTTGTTGTCTGCTACCAATTTTTGAAGTATATTTGAAATAATGCCAGTAAACAATGTAGCCAATGCATCCATAAGCCAAATCCTTCGGTAATTTGTAACCTGGTTAAAGTCACTCTTTTTATGTAATGGGAAACTGATGATTTTTTTAAACTTGTCGGGATTTCACCATTATCTAAAATGCAATTAAATACGTTCAATAAGACTGTTAAAAGTGCGTCTGGTGTCTGGCTCCCGTTTATAAAATTCAAACGGAATCAAACCTCAGCGCTTTATTGGTCTTAGCTTTCCCCAGAACCTGCTTGATTTCGTCGATATCAATCCTATTAAATTAAACATCCTCTAAGTAAGGTTTGGCGAAAATATCAGACTCTATAGTTATTAATTACAGGCGGATCTAACAATAATTTAAAATTATCAACCCAATCTCCTGTTTAATATTAGTGCCCACTAAATTTTCAGTCTGCTTTTAAAAGTATTCGCTAAGTCCAAAAATTGCTTCACATTTTTTACCTCTTAAACAGGGCCGTTTTTAGGACCTCTGGGGCCCCGGGCGTATACAAAAATGGGGCCCCCTAACATAAAT
Organism: Allygus modestus; assembly: GCA_963675035.1. Lineage (NCBI taxonomy): Eukaryota > Metazoa > Arthropoda > Insecta > Hemiptera > Cicadellidae > Allygus > Allygus modestus. The sequence goes on from OY776117.1 coordinate 101,562,222, forward strand.
ACAAAGATTTACGAGTATGTAGGTACATGTTTATAACAAAGACATTTTTTCTATTCCTTAATATAATGTTATTATTTGTAATAGTCTAGCTTTTAATAAATACACCAAATACTGAAATAAATAATAAATTTTAATTTACTATCAAAACTTTAAAACTCACAAAAATAATTCGTATTTAATTTTACTTACAACATTCAGTATGGTTTTAGGTAACTTTTAGCTCTCTTAAATCTTTTTAGGATAAGCTAATAATATATTAAGTTAATACACAATAAAAAAACATAACTAGTTTTACCAACAACACTAAGATAATTAATATCAAACAAAATAGCAATATAGAAATATATATGTCTGAATTCGTTACACATTGATTAGGAATTCTTTAAAAGTTGTTTTTATCAACATACTGCTGGATAGACTTTATTAAATAGTATTTAATGCAGTATAGACAGTAAAAACTCCTTCTATCTGCATTTCTTGGCTGAAAAATCACCAGTCTTCTTTATATTAATAAGCAAGCACAAACTGTCCCTCGTTTTAAGCTTGTGCGCATCGTAGGAGGAATTCACGCATGCCGTTAGAAAGGTATTGTTCTATATATGAGCAGAAACCTATTATAATTTACATCGGCCCTCAGTGACTCCCGACAGGCTTTCAAAGTTTCAATGTTAATCTTATGGAAGAACAGTTATTGATTAAATTGTATTTTTGACAGTTCTTGATACAACAAATGCCAGCAAAACAACATGAACAAATATTTCAGACATAATCTATATTTTATAGGTTAAGGATATTTTTCTGGTACCGATTTCTCTGATATGCGGTATCGTAAAATTATGAAACTTTGCACGATTATTTAGTACGATTAGGGGATGTGTCGAATGCAAATAATTTTGTGATTCGGTGTTAAGGCTATGCTCGTTTGGCCTTCAAAGTTTACATGTTATCCTTATGGGAACTTGCGTTCTGCTTTTCGTTATGTTTTCCATTTGATAAATAGCTGAGTTATTCAAATAAATGTGTAGCAACACAGCAAGAACAGATGATTCATAAATACAAAATATTACTGACTAATGGAATGGTAACACCCTTCTTTTAACTCCTCCGTTTTAACTTTACATTAAAAAATAAACCTGTTTGTGAGGGAGGGTGGAAGAGGGACGGGAAGATGATGAGATGGAGAGGTTTCAGGCATAAATAAAAAGACTACTGATTACTGGAATGGTAATGCCCTTCTGCTATCCATTTAACTCCTCGTTAAAAACATACCTGGTAGTGATGATGGGGGAGGGGGAGGGAGAGCGAAATAGAGAGAAAAGGACAGAGAGATGAGTGCAACAGTACCCACTTTTTTCGTATAGTCGTCGAATTTATACATTAAAAAAATACTTGGTCGAATTTCGGAAATAGGGCGGTCTCTCGTTATAGATTGATGCACAGCCAAGGCAACGCAGAGTATCATACTCAGGATGCTTAAAGCTTTTAATCTATCTGGTTTAATGCTAATTCAAAAGTAACATTTCACTTTAAACTTTAAAGTTATTTTTGCGGATACATTTTATATCATCACACTCAAAAATATTCTTACATAGGTTTAAATATTTGAAAGTTTGGTAAAAGTCAGTTATATTGTAGACGTTTGAACATTATTTTCAAGTTAAGTTTACGTGATGATGACACAATGACATACTATCTTCATCATTGGCTTTCGTCTCTTCCTACGTTTAAACTGTGTGTGTGTGTGTGTGTGGGAATAATCGGAGAATTCAGTATTGCCAATAGTGATATAAGCACACACCCCCCGTAACCCTCACCGACCCCAGGGCAGTGCTGATCTTATGAGTAAATTGATTTAAAACAAACATCTTTACCTTTAAAATATTATCAAATCCATAAATATAATTTGGAAAAACTGAATAAAAAAAGAGGTCACAAGATATCCTACCAGTATTATTATATTTGTTATTAATTGTATTATCTTATCTAGAATAACCTCAAATACTTAGCACTACTCAAGTGTCCTACGTTAACTGACTTTCGTAACCAATTATAATTTTGATACTATTATTTAACGACTTGTGTTTGGCTGATTGTTCGTAATATTTCATAAAATATCATATTGAGTTTTGTAGGAAAAGAACGACAAACGTAAATCTGCTTTAACGAAACCGAAACTTCCAAGTACGGCAAAGCATGGCCGATATTAAAAATAATTAAGGGACTAGGGGATAGGCTTAAAAATTATAGCTCAAGATCATGATCATGTATTGCCGATTTCAAATATACGATTTAGCAAAATAAGGTTCTCTACATTGCCGTCAGTAGTTATATTTCAGATCTTATCTGGCCTGTTACTGGATTAGGGCAGGTTTATGAAATACGCACACATCATTCAAAATAATGCAAATTAGTGAATGAATTTGGGTTTGAAACTTAGTTTGATCGTATACCTTTTACAACTAAAAATTGAGTGTGTCAGTGAGTGAGGGCTTTGTCTTTTATAGGTATAGATAATCAATTAAAATTAAGGTATAAGCATATTATGTTTCAGCCGTATATTAAATGTTAATAGCTAATCACGTGAAAAGCTAACAACTCTGTTTAGAACATAATAATTGTAAGCTGACACAGAAATTGATATAGGTCAGATAGATTTATTTTAACCTGAGAAGCGTATGCATAGACATGACAGCAATATATTGTACCTAAAAGTATATAAATGAAAAGCTTCTGGCTTTTGATGCCAGAAACATAAACTTGTAAATGATAACTGATGAATGTTCAACGTTGCCAAATTTCATGACGCCGTAACATTATAATTGTATACTGACGCGTGAAGGTGGTATATTGAATATACAGTATATCTGAAACAACATGAGCGCTCCTTGCGGCGTTCTCATGAAACTGCATGTCCAAAACACCCAGATAAACTATCTATGTTATGGCGTCACAAACTTCAGGGAAACTAATTAATAACTAATTAATGGGTAAAGCAAAAAAGATAACTCTTATATCATTATGTTCCTTATAGTCAGCTCTTCAATCTTGAGGAGTTTGAGAATTGTAACTTCTTTTTTTATGGAAATAACATGGAAAAACCATATGGCGTCAAATATACGACGCCACATTGTTTTTTGACGCCGCAAAGATAGGGAAAATCTTTCACATTGACGCCACATGAATAGGAAGATATATATATATATATATATATATATATATATGTGTATATATATATACATGTATATATATATATATAAGAGTTTTTGTTTTTTTATTTTGTTAAATGTTACAGTTTTAATTTACACATTTTATATACTCTATTTTATACACCTGAAGACGCGGAAAGCGAAATATAGTGTGATGTTTAACGAATTGTTTCAGTTTCTCGTTGAAATGGATAGCTCTATATATATATATATATATATTTACAAAATTGAACGAATGGTGTTTTTGGCATCTGTGGACCAAACGAAAGTTATCATGGTCCCGGGCCTACGTATTACCATGCTGACTACGGTAATAGCTTCTTCCTTATAGGATAAGTTCGCTAAAAAGAGTTGGAAAATATTCAAAGTGTAAAATATTTAAGGAAAGCATCAGTAGTACGTTTGTCAAGCTCAATTTTAACTACTGTAGAACAAACTAAAACATTATAAATTCTAATTTTGTTTTGTTGAGTTGTTATTTTTGAGTTGAAACTGCCAAAATGCTGGCCAGAAAACTTTATATAAGGTCAAAGTTTTCTAATGACAAATGACTGCTGGTTACATTCTTGAATCTTCAACACTAACCTTCATATTTGCAACATAACAGATGTGCACGAATCACAGTTTGCTACGTTGAACAGGTCACTCCACTAACCATACCTAACCAACATGATAACTATAGGGAATATTTGTATTTTACTATTCCTTGAAGTCCATCCTGAAATGCATTCCCACATCACAATCGCACATCCCTCCTGATGCAGGGGTGTATCACCATGGAGGCCAGTGGCCGGGTGCGCCAACCCTAACCATAATCCCAGTCAGGGCTACATTGTGTTTTTTCCCATCTAAACAAACTGACTACCCCTCCATTGTTAGAGGCCGACGTCCAATTCATTTGGAAAAATTGCCCCTCTAGTATAATCCCCGCCTCCCCCTACGATAATATTTGCGCCGTAGCCCGCGCCGCGACCGTCGTTGTTTGGGGACAAGTTTCGCTCGTCACTGCGCGGTGTGGCGTGGCGCGGTCGAGTTGTCGTCTCATTGTTTGTGACATTGTTTACTAAAAACAATTCGACTCTGCACACTTTTAACGGTTTATTAGTCGTTCATAAAAAATGGCGTAAATTAAACTTATATCTGCATAAGTAGTTTTATTATTTGTACATTAAAGTTATTTTAAAGCTGCCTTAGTTTGCATAAAACGATTAGGTTCGTTTACAGTGTAACAAATACCATTTACTGTGACTAATTAGTGTGTATAACAAAACAACAACAAACAGCTTCAACTATTTATTTTTAATTTTTAATTTAACAGGAATGGATGCTAAAATAAAAATGTTTTACTTAAAGTATTAAAGAAAAACAATGTTTATATACCTGAATCCTCGAAATAATTATGGGAACAGGTTTACACTTGGTAAGCATTAGTTACTCGATATATCATTACTGTTAAGTAAATTAAAGTAACTTTCGAGTGAATTTAAAATACGCGATCTATGTAATATATACCCTTAGGCTTCATTGACACCCCTGATTTACATTAAAAGTAAATGCAGAGGAAACGTAAAGAACATATTGATAGTTGCTCCTCTCACTAAATTTGCGATGCAACGTTTTTTTGTTAAGATTATATCATTGACTATAAATACTGAAGGAGACATCCCATCCATATGGCCCAGCTGTCCCACTTTTAGGGTATGCTAGAATTTAAAATTGAAGTAGTTTGGTTGGGTCACCGACAGATTGTGCTGCTGTCAACTTTTTATTTTAGTTATTTACGTTAACTTTTAAAATATCTCCACCCCAGAAAGCAAGTGATGATCAACTTATGTTTGCTTCCTGACACACCAACTGTTGTATTATCCCCTCCTTGAGAGGATAAGTAATAGTTGACAGCAGTGTACTCTGTTGGTGATTATTGTAAACTACGACCTCTTTCAATCCTGGCATACACAAAACTAGGGACACATTTTACAATGGCAATGAGAAGTCTACTCCAGTATTTATAGTCAATGATTATATTCACCAATGAATACAAATGACATCATATTAACTTCTTATGCTGCAAAATGCCTATATAGAAACGTTATTGTTCAGACTGATTGAGAAGTATATTATTTGTAATTCTCCTTAGTTACTTAGGAAAATACAAAATTACTGAACATCTGTCACTTCAAATACGTAAGATGTTATTTTTGATGCCTGCATATCTAATGAGAGACCTGAACGTTCGGTAAGACTGAAGGCTACAGCAGTGCGCTCTCGCGGTAGTCAGTACAACCCGGGTGATCCATTATCTTAAAATTGTCACCAACGCACGCAGGTTTTTATCTTCTTCAATGACAGTTTTGAACACTCCAAAGCTCTTCGAAACCACGCACTACCCACCCTATATTTCCTAATACCAGAATTTTTAATCAAGAGTATGATATATTCATTAAATGTTGCATGTTATCAATTTTACATATCTTAAAAACGTTAAAATGTGTACTCTTTGATGTATATTTGCATTTTACGTATTTCATATTGAAGATTTAACCCCTACTGTTAAATGTTATTGTTTCAAAATACTGACGTAAACAGTGGTAGAAAATTACGCAAATCTAAGTGATTTTACAGCTTTACATACATTCTTTTTAATTTCAAGTAGAAATTCCTGTCATGGCATCACTCTTGTAAGCTATAGTATTAGTCAATGAGTCACTATTATTCAAATAGTGATGAGTCAGTTAAGTCAGTGATCTCGTTTATAAGGAGTGTGTATATGAAACCAAACAATGAAAACCGAAAAGGTTCCATATCAGTCATACGTCCCAATGAAGTTTTTTAACAAGCCGAGGTGTATTTTGTGCAGCTTATAAAACCTTCACTTTTTTTAATAGTAAATTCACTCATCGTTCGAATAATTTAATACTCAAGATTTATGAGCATGATTTAGAAACATTTCACTCACGTAGTTTCACATTTGCATTTTTGACCACCTTTATTCTAACCATGTTTTAGAGAAATCTTATTTGCAATAATTTAATGAATCTTAGTGTACAGTTAAAACAATAAATTGGACGGATTCATTGAGACATAGTCATTGTTTTAAGCTCCCAGTTTAATATTATTGTTTGATTGTTTATATTTTTAAAAAAACCCTACATTCGGTTAACACTTATCAGAATAGGGGAGTATGATTTATTTTTAATCCACATTTCAAGAACAAAGTGATCACTCACACGTCATTCACATCATTCACTGGCAAAGACACTTTTTTATACATTACGCAAAGATTCTAGCCCCTATTATTTTCTACTATGCATGTGCAACTATCTACTGGACCTAATAAACTGAAGCTAACTGTCATGAAAAAAAAAAACAAATAACAATACATGTTTCAAATTTTACTTTGAGCAGCTTTAAAATTTGTTTTTTGAAGATCCCTACATTAAAATTTATAAAATAGGTTTTAATTAACCCCGACCCCACACCGAATTCTTTTAACCTCTATAAAAAAGCCTTATTAGCCCAAGGAATCAATCGGCTAAGTGGCAACGGCAGCGCAATCTGCGTGGATGTTATTGCAGCTAATGCAAAGTTTGCAGATCGGGGTCCATAAATTAAGAGCGAGACGCGAACGGTGATCGTGGGGGTTGTGGGGGTTTGGGGGCCCGAGAAACAGGCTAACACGTGTGTCTGTCACAACACGGTGTCCCCTTGATTGCGACGGATAGACAAGTATACACACGCAAACTCTGAGGGGGAGATATTGAAAATGTACATTCTTGTAAATCTTATAATTCACTGATGAAATGTAAGGTTGGAGTTCGCTCAAAAATTATTTAAAAATAAGTGTTTATATTAGTCTGAAAATGAGTTATATTATCAAATAAACAATATCTAGAAGAACTATATTCCTGAACATCCATGATTTGCTAATTCATTCATTAAATGTTTAAACCAGTAAAAAATATCATGACAAAATTTGGGATTTCTGTATCTTAGTAGCATTTTCGATATGATTAAAATTCATTTTTGAAGCCCCTTAAATGCGAATATTAGTACATACCTTAGGTAAGATCAAGGTACCTACTATAGGTAAGGTATGTACATTCCTATTTTAGTCGCACATTATATAGCTTCATATTGCATACACCAAGGTTAAGTAGTTAGTAATGTACGTGATATTTGATTCTGAGAGGTTTAATTCCAGTTTAGATCTGACGTTTTAATCATAGTTTACAGTGAAAATCTTGGGGTTTCCCCTTTTTTTATTTCATGAGCTTTCGTCTGATATGAAGATTCAAATAGCTGCTGAAAATTGAATAAATTTTAATTTATATTGTTTTCTTCACTCTTCATTTGAAAATAGCCCATAACCGTGCAGCTGAGATCTACGAAAATTATCTATTTCCTTGCAACAAATCAAATAATTATCAACTGACTTTGCTTTTCCCAAACATTACTTTCCCTGTTCTAAACAATACTTTGCCTGTCCCAAACAAAACTTGTCCTATCCTAAACAATTAAAGTTTCGCTCAACAGGAGGATCAGTGTGATTTCGTTATTTGTTTTGACAATTCTAAGTTCTAACAGTTAACTTAACAGTTAACAGTTAACACTAAAATGAATTGTAAAACCGTGTTGTGTTTACTAATGGAAAACTTACTAGACTATGAAATATCAGATAATTTGTTTACATTTTAGTGTGGCTATTTGCATTGTGATGGATGAAAAGTATCGTTCACTACTCGTCACAAAAGTCCTATTTAGGGTCTCGATAGCATTTACACGCTCGGTTTTGCCTCGCACGTAAAATTCTATGTTGCCCCAAAATAGGTCACTTTCGTGACTAGTAGTGAAATGTACTATTCCTCGTCGGTGAATTGTGCTACAGAATCATTACTTTACTTTTTATCGAATGTCTTGACAGTACTTGTATGTACCATGTTAATATAACATCTGATAGACAACTTCATTTTTTATATTATTCTGTAACAAAACTCGATCCGCTGATTTAATGCATTTGCTATATTTAGTAGCCGTATTCTAGAAGACCCTTTGATCATATAGAACCTGTAATAATGTTAGGATCAATATGTAACAGCACAATCAGCCATTATACAAATTTTCTGAATGTTTTATTGAAGTAACGACAGTAAATAGGGAACGTTCGGTACTATAACTTACCAAAGCAACAGGTGGTCAAATAAAAAATGGATAATCCTTTCCTCTCTAGCATAATGCAATTGCTATTACGTCATTATGATGTATTTACAATAGTTTTTCTTTAAGACTACTTTTCATTGCTTTTCTGATCAGCAGTAGTGTTTTTGTTTTGTCTTTTTCGTTTCTTAACAGTATTTAACAAATTTTTTAACTCGGTTTAATCAGATTTACTTGCAGCACCAATCCATTTCACTTGGTTTTAATATGTGTAACTGTTAAATAATATTCACAATTTACGTGAAACTCCAACATTAATTAACCTAGTTGTAAACATGTAGACTAAAATAATATAAAGTTATATATAAGTCTGTTACTAGGATATACACACGTGTTATCGACAAGTCATATGAATAGTTTGAATAACTAATTTAAGCTACAGAGCACTGATACTAACACTTGCAAACATACTCGATACATTAATATGATATTGACACTTGCCATAAAGATGTATTCAGCTTTTACCAGCCAAAACAAAGATACTTAGAACTAAGTACGGCATAAATGTGTGGAATGAAATAAGATAAAGACCAAGATACTAAACCATAGTACGAGTAACAACCAAGAAGTAGACACATTTTATTATTGAAGTTAAAACCACTTCATATTACACTTTTTACGATTAATGTTTTAGGCTTCCCTTATGAACCAAAGCTGATAATATTTAATAGATACCTTGTATTTTGTTGAAATACTATATTAATCAAAACTTTGCGAAGCTACGTTATTCAAACTGATGATATTGTTTCTACTCGTAAGTGACTTAAGCCTCAAAAAATATTACCCATATCGATAAAAGGTAATCCTACAAAAATTTACAATTTGTTAGGACTTTGCCTTTAGTTTATAGTGTTCAAAAATTGCATTTATTTTCAGAAAGTAAGAAAACTTCTCCAGTTATCAAACGAACCAAACCCTACTTTTATTTAAAAATCAATCAAATATACCTACAATTTTAAAATTTGTAACTACACAAAAAGTCGACAAAATCTACATCCTATTCAATTAAAATAATCATTTCACGATAAATGAATCTATCATGAACATATATTTTGTTTAGGCCTGGTAACAAAATTATAAGTTATTCTCATATTGTTCACTAAAAATGTAAAAGATTTGAGGATAATTTGGTGATATTTAATTGTAAGTATTGTCTACTTGAAAACGGGTGGAGTTTCCTTACCTCTCATAATGATGTATATTTAGAAACAAACTATACGCGATAGGCAAAGTCCAATTCAACTGTAATAAACCAAAAATACATTCCAAAATGAATTTTCAAAATACTCTGGGATAATTATTATGATTAATAATCCAAAGGCTATAGTGCCAACTTGTCATGAATTATAAAACAGACTTGTTAACCTAATTTACACACTTATGGTGTTGAAAACTAAAATATTCAAAGAAAATATTCTAATTCACACTTAACTTGTGATAACAATAAACATACATTTACTGGAACAATATTTTTCAAGCATTGAGTTATATTTCAAATAACTGATTTATTCATAAGAATAACTGAATATATCTAAAACGTCAACAAAAAACTGGTAATGTTGAACGTCTATATTTTGTTACCTACCGGATACTCCGGATCAACATGACCGCTGGCCTTTGGTAATCCCCGACAGAGCGCACCACCGGCGTTACGTTTCCAGGTATTAATATTAACAAGAGACACGTCGATGATGGCGCCACGGACAGCGGCTGAATAATGGAGTAGAGCGGATGAAGGTGATGACAACTCTGATCCCGCTGAAGATAACTTTCTATCACAACTTAATAGGGCGTGGAGCAGGTTACGTTTTGAAATTATATAACAAGTTAACTGTAGTATAGTTTAATATTTATCAAAGGAATAAAAATTCAAATAACGCCGTTCCCTTTTACACAAATGATATTGTGGTGTTGATTTTCCTGTTCAGAGATTATGAGGAATAGATACTTTATTATTTACCAAAGAAATCAAAATCCAAATGATTATTTCCCTCAAAATTGGCAATGGAACATGGGTAATTGTTATATCATGAGGGCGAAGCTACGTTATTTTTTTAAATCTGAACACAAATACATATAATTAAAACCTATTTCAAAGATCAGACCGAAACAAAATTAACTTATTGACTAAAATTACATTCTGTGACCAATGCTTTATGCTTCACAATATTTTGAATATACATTATTTTGTATTCTTAAACAGCAACACAAAGTACTAAAGACAGCCGTATCCGTGAAGATTATAGCGACAAGATCAGCAAACAGACGGGGAAGTCAACTAATCCACGAGTTTCCTGTTAAAAACCGACTCACTTCCGGCTCCCCTCGTTTAAGACCGCAAATTGGCGATACCAATTTTGATATTCCCGTGGAGCTGATAAGAAAGGGGTTATTCAGCAGTGTTTACGAGCGAAGCGATTATTGAAGATTAAGATAAGCTTAGCGTGACGAGCGCAGCTGAAACAGACAGACAGACAGACAGGTGAAACAGTCGCATTTGCGCATACTACAGGACTTCAATATATAGGATGAATATAAGTATTATACGTTTCAATTACATTAGGTATTTTATTGTAGGCTAGCATATCTAACAAAACTACATTATCTAAACTGAGTGAAGAAACATGAATATTTATTATAGGGTTTGATAAGGTGTCCTCGTTTGTTTGTTTTTCAACGCAATGGAATTTTTTCGTTTTGGAGGGAAATTGTCTAAAACCTTGACCATGATACTGTCAAATCGGCTTAGAACCAGGCGCGGATTCAAGGGTGGTTCCCCCACCTTAAAATTATTGTTTCTTATTTTATTATTCAGGCCTGCAATTAAAGTTTCTTAAGTTCAAGGTTATTGATATATTATGTTAACTTTACTTTCATTCGTTATACAATTTCATATAGTTTTGAGATAAATAATGAGGGGTACCAGTGACCACCCGTGGGGAGGGGGATGGGTAAATTCGTTGACCGCCCCTTCCCCCCAAACCTGACCTCTGGATCCGCCACTGCTTAGAACAGCCCAAACACAAACAGAAGTTGGGTGCAGTTTTGAAACTTAACAAAATTTGCAATATTTTAATGAACCTCAAGTAATAATCATATTTGTTTTTGATACTCGATCGATCTTATAACCTGAAAAATGTTTATGACAAATTATTTTTGCTTTTAACTTGTCATAGCTTCACTCATTATTAAATAAAATTTATTTTAATGACAGTTGAATTAATTGTCTCATTCGTGTTTGCTTGTTAATGCATTCTACGGGGGAAATATTGGACTTAATGCAATAAAAAACATTTTTTTAAGTGATCTAATCTAATAAAACTTACGCTGCAATATAAAGCCAAGTATTTCTATGAGCCTCAGATAAATCCGTAAATCTGACAGCCGTAAACAACACACTTTAATGAGAGCTCTTGGTGATAAAATCGGAGGACAAATATTAATACGTGAGCACAACCTCTCGTAAGACAAGAAATAAAATGAAGTTGTCAAGTTAAAACACATTGTAATTATCGTAATTTAATCAACTGTGTGATTTAACATGTATTTCCAATACAACATTGCATCAGAGCTACATTTTAGAAGGAGGTTATATTCTCTACTCTATGATTTCAGTTTGTCATTTATGGTTAATACCCCCTCGCTTTCAAGCTGCATTATATCTTCCTTACAAAAAAATTAGGTAAAACAAATCGCCACAATGGACTATCATGAGTTTAAAATATTATCAAAACGAATAGTTAGTTATTCATATTTAGTTTAACTGTATTGAGCTGAAAATGTTCAGTTACCCGTCTAAACTGAAAGAAATATTCTTATGTTTACAGGCAACACCCATGATTATTTTTCCAGAACTGGATGTTCGTTCATGGTGACGGTAGGTAATCCTAATAATTCCCGTTGATTTTTCAACAGGTGATTTTTTGCAGGTGTTACGCTAGTTTTATATAATACTGAGAAGGACTCTTTTAGCCCGAAGAGGAAAACAATGAAGCGAGTAATGAGTGATGGAAAAATAGGATTATGACTTAGTCATCACATCTATGCAACAAGAGTTTTTAGCATTAATCCTTAGTATCCTATAATCCGTTCCTGTTTCTTTTCAGCACCACTGAAGTATCCACTTTAATTATTACAATGGAAAGGTAAGAGCGCTTTCGGTATCTCTGTTTCTAATTTTACGACCCTTCAGTCGACGAGGGTTTATCAGACTTGGACTTAGCGACAATCAGCTGCGACTCAACGATAGAGACTCTGCGTCGTTAAAACACAGTAAACGAGTCGTAAACGATGTAATAAACTGTGAGCGGGATTTCTGGTCTTACTGTTGTCATCCACCTGTAACTGGCACGAGATGGTAAGCAAATCCACTGGATAGTATGTATCCTAGTTTGGATGGATTTATTTAGGTGGTTTAAGACTTTAGGGACACTGACTGTTGTTACCTATTTCAAAACTCTTTTGCTTACTATTTTACTGGCTCAATAACAGATTAATTTTCTAAGATTTTTTAATATTTTATTACTTTAAATACGCTCTTCGGATCACGTTTTTACTTATTGTGAGAGCTCAATCAATTATGCTCAAGCATATATATATATATATATATATGGCTTTATGACTAATTTTAAAACAAACAAAGATTCCGTTACGTTCTACGAATAGATAATTTCCCATGCAATTTTTACTGTGTCTACTTATTTCAAACACCTTCACAAAATATTAACTCCGTTTTCCAATACCTCAACTAATTAACTAAGTGATTACAGTGATTGTTATAGTTTGAGTTTGAAGTGGGATTGCTTGAACAGAATCTTACAAATTGTTTAAAACTTAGAAGTTGGACCTAGTTACGCTATTTCTTAATGTAAACGATAAATTAGCAAACTTTACAGATATTTGATCTTAGATAGCAAGGAAGTAAACCTTCCTTACGGCGTCAAATAATTATTCAATATGTATAAATCTGACTTGTAATCACAAAGTATTAAGTTTCCAAGTAATTGCATCGAAACCTTGTATTTATTTTCTATCTTTATAAACACTTGGATCATTTTCAAGACGTAGAAGAAGGGTTAACATGGTATAAATCCTTAAAAACACAGTTATCTGAGTTTTATTTCCCCAAGTTAAATGTATGTTATACAAAATCTTTCTCCAGCGGATGTAGTTTTAGTGTCTTCCCGATTAACATTTTAAAACTTCTACTATAGTACAGGTTCAGCAAACAACGTGGAAAACTACCGCCAAATTCGGAAGGTTGGAAAATAGCCGATTAAAAGTAATGTTCAGCTTTAATTATTTCCCGGTTAGTTGCCCTGCACTCCGCTGGAGGGAGATAGCGCTAACTCCGCGCTTACACAATCGTCTCCCAAGTGCTACAAGTGTCAGGCTGGATTTTTGTGGTAATTATAATAAGTTAGAATCTCCCTCCCAATTATCTTGGAGATGTCGTTCAGGGGCTTAAACAGTTGTAAAAACGTGATAATGGTTGAACATTTCAGCTCTCTTATCGGGTTTGTTCCTCTTGCATTCCTTGTAACAATGGTTAATCAGCTGTTGTAAAGTCGGTATCAGTATAATAGGGCGGTGTCTTTGAAATTAAATTTAAATAGTTTTACTAGAGATTATAAGTAACACTGTTGAGTATTGTAACAAATATAGTACAGCCATAATTCGTCATTTATTAATTTAGCATCACGTTAAATCATTGCATTTTATTTGTTACATACTCAAATAGTTTCGAAGTGGCATAGCGGGGTTATTCAAAATAAGTTACTAGAAGAGTTTACTAATTTACTCTCAACGATGCCATTAAATGAGGTCTTCATATTCTTCAAGTAATCTTGAGGGGAAGTGGTCTAATGGACATGTTTATTTATACGGTTACAAGTTTCTAGTTCGATTTAATTTCGACGATTCAAATAACATGTTTAACCATACACTTAAGTTACATCAAATGCAGTTAATGCTACAGCTTACAATCAATCAATTAAAGTATTTAGAGTAACAGACATCATATTATTGTGTTCGTTTTATGCTGTACTAAATCACTTAGCCTGTTCTGTGTTGTATTGCGTAAGAATGACATGTCAGAAAGCGTTGATTTCTGGATGAGTTAGTGGATCAATTTATGTTAAACTTTCACTAAGTTCACTTTGTATTGTGACAGTCACATTAAAATTCTAATTTATTTTAAATTCAAATTTGTAAAGTCGTCAAGAGCTGCGTCGTTCGTTATTCGTCCAACCACAAGGAGGGTCTGTTTACACATCCTCCTTGATGCATATGAATTATTATATTGGGTATTAAATAGTCCTTCAGAATGCACTTCAATTACTTGAATAAGTCAAATTTCACTTTTCCAAAATAAAGAACTGTCAAGTTCCCCCAACCTCAGTTACAGAACTAAAGTTTCAGAATGAACCAACCAAGGGACAACCCCGACAATTCTCGTGTAACGTAGAGTCTCGGAGGATTTTACAATTAGCTCACTTAATTAAAACGCTATTATTAAAATCCGGCGGTATTAAAACAGCCCATCCTGAGCCAGCTGCTACCCCCTCCCTCTCGAAAATATTAAACCGCAGTGAAAAAAAGTGTTTTGCATTTTGATTAGGTAGAAAAACAACTTTAGAAAATCAGGACTAAGCGGGTAGAAGTTTGCCGGGCTCTTCATTATTTTCAATGCCTCAATCTCTCGGCGCGTGTTAAATCGCTCTTTAATCTGTTTCACTTTTCTTTCTCGGCTGATTTTTTTTTCTACGCAAAAGTTTCGTAATTTTAATACCGACAGAGTGTTGAATACCTCGCGGACCTGCCCCGTCCCCGAGCGGGTGAATTAGGAATCAAACTTTCTAAGCCCAAGTGTTAAAATATTCGTGATAATATGAGATATAATAACTATTTTAAGGAAAAATATAAGGATATGGATGGATTGGCGATGAGAGGTTTGGACCGTTGTTCTTTAGCAACGTTAAATACAAAATGCCACTGCGCGTAAACAAACAAAATACTAAATTAATGAACATGTCAACTTTGACTCTGGTGGTACTTATCACTACTTGTTTCTGGAACTTCCGGTAACCAATAATATAAGCTATGACGCCATTTTGGTTCTTTCATTCTCTGATTGGCCCTGATGACCTGTGTATTGGATTGAAATCGATCGCCTTATATCATCTTTTTTGTATATTTACCGTGTTGTATGTAAGTCCAGAAGGTTATTGTATCCTGTTTAACTATTTATATTGTTCTATAGAAAAAATATCATACGTGAACCTAATCCCTATCACTGAGAATAGTTAGTTATACTATAATTATTGTTCTATTTTATATTAATTATTGTGGCATTTATTCCATTTTTACGTAAAAACAAAAAAATAAGGAAGTATTATGAATAATCTTAAAATTTTCTTTTTCAAAAATCCAATTGATTCCCATTCAAAACATTTGGTTTTAACAAACTTTTTATTTAAAATGCAATTTAGGGGGTACTAAAGACTTCATACAAATGTTTAAGTCAAGATTTTGAGAAGATATTGAAGGCTTTAAAACGGCACGAAGATAATGAATAAATTTGAGGATTTGGCTGATTGCTTCCGTACATCAATTCCTTCTATCATTTTTGTGAATTGTCACGTCTTCTGACGTTTTCCTGAAGTTCTGCCACTTGGAAGTATAATATAGCGAATGATCACGGGTTTTTAAAATTACAGCGCATGTTTCGTAATAGTTATTTATGACTAAGCTCGAAAACCAGATCGATCGGTCTATGGGAAGGGGGTTTTATGGGGGTTTAAAATTGTCAAAGAATCAGTTTTTGAACTTTTTACCCTAAAATTTTAAAATCACTAGATTTTGGTTGTTGCCATTTTATAGAGCTTAACAAAACAAACAATTTAGTATTTTGAATAATTAGGCGATGTTAAGTGGTTGTGGAGATAAGTCAAAAAACGCGTTCATAAAATTTCCCATGTTAATCTTATGGGAATACGGTTTTTAGATTTTCCTCGGATAATTTGACTGAAAACTCCACATTTCTTTCTACCAATAAGTTTAGCTCTACAAAACAATCATTTTGGTGTTTTAATTGTTGTTTTACATCCAACTGTTGCAGTGATATTCAAAGTGCTAACACAGTACGTTGTCCAATGTTATCCTTATGGAGAATAACTAAAATTTATATCTCGATTATTTATGTATGTATATTGATGATATGTGGCTTCAACTAGTTGTGGTATATTGATATTTGCACAAATTTTTTTTTATTTTTCCTGGTAGCAGCAAACCTGCATACTCGGACCCCATGTTATTCATATGGAAAATAAGTAAAGTTTTATATCTCTCTTAGTTATGAACCTAAATTAATAAAACTTGGTATGTAGCTTCACCTGGTTGAGTTATATTGATAAAAGGAAAAAAACACATCTATTATCTTCCTCGTTGCAGCAAACCTGCGTACTCAATTATAATGTTATTCTTATGGAGAATAAATAAAATGCTATATATCACTTATTAATGAATGTATCTTTGTGAAACTTGGTAAGTGGCTCAAGGTAGTAGTGAGTCCCCTATATATATATATATCTATATATATCTATATATATATAGATACATATATATATCATATATATCTATATATATATATATATATATATATCTATATATATGTACCATATATATATCTATATATATCTATATATATATATAGATGCACTGGAAATTCGCTGAGTACGCAGTTTTGCTGCGACGGGGGTATTTTACCTTACGCATGTTATTTACATGGAATTTAATAACTTACGACCTTTTAAATTTTGTTTATGACAAAATCGCAAGGTAAATCAAAATCAAACTCCGTTGTCCTACGTACAAATTCTATAATCAAGGCACATTCATATCTACGGAACAATTCCCGCAAGAAAAGGAAGGAACGAGACCAGAGTTTTCACTTTAATCCGGTACAGAACGCTGCAGGAAAGTTGTCCGCTCGGGCCCGAGACCCGACCGGCATTTACATAGTATTACGGCCAGAAACTCCCTTCTTAGCTTTATTTGCGGTTTCTTGATTCTTTAAGCCCCAAATGAAAGCAACGTCTTTATTAGCGCGGAATCTGCATAGGAGCCGTTGTAGAATTACAGTAGACGCGGCCTCGCCCTGCTTTATTAAACCTACAATGACGAATGCTCGCTCGGTTTCGTTTGTTTCTTTAATATAGAATTTAATTTTAGTTTCGAAAGCTTTCTTAAAGTTTAAAATTATTTCAATGTCTTCTTTTCCAATTTATTAGTAGGAAATGAGAATCCGCAACTCCTGAAAGATCTTTTGCGGGTTAAATTTAAAATAAAAGTTTTAATTTCTAGTATAATTCATTTCACTTTTAATAATACGAGCTTTAAAAGAAAATCTCTATTCTATGACATACGAGTAATTTACCTAATATAATTAAATAATAGTTTGGAATCGATCATTATATTTTCTGTGTTAGCCCTACATTAACAGCGTTTGGTGTGGTTAGATCCGCTTGCATATGGAAATCAGGTAAACCATTGCTGGTAAAACTTCGCCAAAGGTATTTATTTTTGTATTTCAACGGAAAATGCCCAATACATTACAAGCTTATTCAGTTTGACTTATAGCTTATAGTATATGGCTAAATCCAAGGTTATTTATTTAAGGCTTGTTTACACTCTTTGTACATAAAAAAGTTGTTTGAATAAGTGAGTGTTGAATATGTAAAAATTCAACAGACTTGACTCAGTTATTCCCCTTTTTGCTAGTTAACCCGCAAATGTTTTGTGTATCTAGTTTTCATTAGTGTCGATTTATGGAATAAAATAGTTTAAAAAGAAAACTACAATCTGTTTGGTAGTGAATTGATTTCTGAATAAACACGAAACACATTTTACGAGTCGAGATTCTTCACAATGATACATCTTTAAATAGAATCATCCATAAATTGAATAGCTTACTTAATTTTCAACGTTCAGGAACCACGGATAATGAAAACTCAAGAGTAATATATCCAATCATGAATAACATTTTCCGGCTACTAAAACCGTCTAACTTATCTGGAACATAGTTTACTTTGGGCCTGAATCAAAAGGTTAATCAAAAAATTATGAAACACTAGCTGTTGCCCGCAGGCTTCGCCCCACAAATGATTTTTAAAAACGATGACAGTTGTGTGTGCTGAATTAGTAGACCGTGGAACTACTACAAATCAAGATCAGCTAAAGCTGTTTGCATTTTCATCAGCTCAAACAAAAATGAATATCCATAAGGAAAATAAGTGGCAAAAAGCCGTTTTTGCATCACTTTTAATAGGTTTTCCCCATAAGAATAACATTAGGATCAGTTTTTGCACACTTGCTAGATCCAGCCAAAACCAATTTTCTCTTTAGTCCACCCCCTAACTATATCAAACAAGTATTTCCAAACCCAATCTGTCCTTTATATTAAAAAAATAATAATTTCCAAAATAAGGCCAAATAATTAATTTTTGGTGTTTATGGTCCAATTTGTTTTAAACTCGGATATATTATTATCCTAGGCTAGTGCATATGTAAACACTGCCTATAATTTCCAAATTAAATACTATGGTAAAATTTAAAAAAAATTAATAAATCGTATTGTGCCAAATGTCAAATTCTTTATTTACTGTCCGATTCGACCGATTATCGGATATGCTATATCCCTCGACTATTATATGTATACTTACCATATATTTTTTCGAAATTCAATAATTTGTATAAGTTTGATATATATATATACTAAACAAAATCCTACATTTTGTGTTTATGGTCCGATTTGTCTGCAATTTGTAAATGGTATTGTCCTAAGCTAATTCATTAGTAAATTACACATATAATTTCCAAATTCAGTATTACGGTTAGTTCAAAAAGTTTGTAAATTACAATAATGCCAATTGCCAACGTCTTTATTTACTGTCTGATTTGTTTGTACCTAGGATATTTTACTTCCTAAGCTGTTGAAAAAGTAAGTACAAGCTTATAATTTACAAATTTAATTTAAACAATATTTTGTAAATTACTATAGTGCCAATTGTAGACTTCTTTATTTGCCATTCGATTTAACCGATTTTGGATATGTTATAGCCCCCAACTATTGCATGTAAAATTATCATATATTATTCCAAATTCGATAATCTGTATATATTAACTTTGGTATTTATGGTTCGATTTGTTTGAAACTTGGATATGTTACTGTCCCTGGCTACTGCATAAGTAAATATTCCGCACTATTCCCAACTTTAGTTCAAACAATATGTTGTAAATTACTATAGCACCAATTACCTACTTCTTTATTTACTGTTCGAATTGACCGATTTCGGGTGTGTTATAGCCCCCAACTATTGTGTGTATAATTACCATATATTATTCCAAATTCGATACTCTGTATATATTAACTTTGGTATTTATGGTTCGATTTGTTTGAAACTTGGATATGTTACTGTCCCTGGCTACTGCATAAGTAAATATTCCGCACTATTCCCAACTTTAGTTCAAACAATATGTTGTAAATTACTATAGCACCAATTACCTACTTCTTTATTTACTGTTCGATTTGACCGATTTCAGATGTGTTATAGCCCCCAACTATTGTGTGTATAATTACCATATATTATTTCCAAATTCGATACTTTGTATAATAGTCCAGTAAAATAATACATTGTGGTATGGAAAAGGTCGGGTAGTTTTGATTTTTGGATATGTTGTTAGTGTTGGGCCCATAACATAAAATCCAAGTTTTCCACCTCTGGGTGCCACGGCCCACCACGGGGCGCGCTACTTGTTAATGAAATATAGAAAATTTGACCATTCATAAGTTTTCTCACTCTATCCCGCGAACGGTTGGTTTTACAGCAAATATTACGTTATTAAATTAAAGGAGGATACATTTGTGACAGTTTAAGCCCAACACCAGGTATGTAGCGTAAATAATGGCCGAAATACAGACCTTCAAAATAAATTAACTAAAATCATTTTGTATCAATGTTATAGGTTGGTAAACGTGCAAGGGTAACTGATCAGCTGATCGTTACAAATGAAAACAAATTAATTCCATTGTAATGTTATTGTCAGCTTTGTTGTTTAAAATTATCTGAATGTGCGTGCATGGTTAATAATATGCTTAAAAGTGTCATTTTTGTATCTACGTATTTTGTATTATTTTCAACAGAGTTGTTTTTTCTCTCTGATGTAGAGTATTTCGGTAGTGATCCTTTTTGTGCTGTTAAAATCATAATGTCGACCGACGCGTCCATGGATTGTGTAATAAATGAATGTTTTATATGCCACAGCAGTTTGAGTGAAGGCGAAGTGATAATTGTAAAAGAAAGAGGGATTAAGACTCTTATTAATTCTAGTGCAAATAGAAAACTTCAGGCAAACGAACGTTTGTTAAAAACTGTAACTGCTGTGTCTGTTCACATTGCATGTCAAAAGAAATACAATAACCCTAAACTGATAGCTGCAGCTCTTCGTCGTGGGGATACGGAGTTTCAAAAAGAAACTGTGCAACTTCGATCTAACAGTGAGCAATTTGATTTCAAGACCCATTGTGTGTTGTGTGCAGAAGAAATAACTGATTCATTTAGGGAAGCTCAAAAGAAAAAGGAAATAGGACAACGAAATATTGTGCACAAGGTAGAGCTGACTACTGTAAGGGATTCTTTTTTGAAATCAGCTGAAACACGAGGAGACGATTGGGGGGAAAAAATAATTGCTCGCGTCAAAGACCAGGACTTGATTGCAAGGGGTGCAAAATACCACCTCTTTTGTCAAAAGAAACTATATAGGCTTCCTCCTAAGACAGGATTTAAAAGGGGATATCGTCCAGCAAGAAACGTTGATGAGGCGATGGAGTATATTTATTCATACCTAGAAGAAAACTCTGAGGAGTGCCAGTTCTCCATGGAGGAACTAATAAATCGAATTGAGGGGGACTTTTGTCCTGACATTCGAACTGTGAAGACTCGACTTTTCAAAAAATACGGTGAAGATATTGTGATAGCTGAAACCTGTAACAAAAAATGTATAGTCTGTTTCAAAAATTTGGGGTATAAGATTCTCACTCAGTCGTGGTACGATAACAAAAAAATAGATCCACATGAAGAAAAGTTACGTGTGGTGAAGGCTGCCGCTGACATAATATTGGGTGACATTCGCTCTCAGATATACAACACATCTGAGTACACACCGCCTGACAATTGTTTGGTTGACGTGGAAACTGTAGTCCCCAATTCTCTGCTTGTTTTTCTTCAAACACTTATCCTGAAAAATAAGCGTTCTTCTCTAGAAAAGTGGAGAAAAAAATGCATATCTCTGGCACACGCAATGATTAGTGCAGTACGGCCACGTTCTTTTATATCATCTCTATTGAATTCAGTCAGCGTGTATGTGTATCAGAAGTTTGGTTCAAAACAGTTGGTAGAACTGTTGTCGGCCCTTGGGTTTGCTTCAAGTTATAGTGAGACCGCCATCCTTGAAATATCAACAATTTTACGACCGGAGAAAACAGTGGTGAATGAGGGTGCTTTTCTTCAATTCATCTTCGACAACGCAGATTTCAATGTAAATACACTTGACGGCTTGAACACATTTCATGCCATGGGGGGAATTATGGTTACAACTCCTTATGACTCCTTGGCACCCAATACCGCAGTAAGACGAGTAACGAAGTGTAAATCCAGTGAACTTGCAAAAAAAGCTGGTCGTATTGAACTGGATTTCTACAAGAAAGTAGAAAACTCTGGATTGGAAACTGTCAACATTGCAGATGTCCAGAGTATTCACCCCATCCAACATGATATGCTACCTGATTCTGTTCATCTCCTTTGGCTGTATGGCACATCTTCAACAAATGTGAGCCTGCCAGGTTGGAATGGGTTTATGGAGGATGCTACCCAAGGTAAGCCATATGAACGTTCTAGGGTACTCTGTCTTCCATTCATAAATAGCCCGCCATCCCTATTCGATACCATAGTAACAGCTATTAGGACTGCAATGCGAAAGTGTGAAACATTCAATATGAAAACATGTTTTGTTACTTTCGACCAGCCACTTTACATAAAAGGCCAGGAAATAATTTCCAATAATCCTGAATTCAAAGATGTTGTTGTGCGACTTGGAGGCTTCCACTTGTTGATGTCCTATATGGGTGCGATCGGAACCATTATGGCAGGAAGTGGTTTAAAAGAACTTTTTCAATTGATCTATGCAGTAAACAGTGTTGACAAACTGATGAGTGGGCATGCATATGCAAGGGCTGTCCGAGCTCATTGTTTGGCTCATCGTGTTCTATCCCAACTAATTTTGGAGACTGTCTCCTTTTCTGACGAAGAGAAAAATGTGATTGAAAGTATGCTGACAAGCGTTGACAAAACTGTTTTTCTCAAAGCTGATGAAAATGAAGCTGTTAAAGTTTTTACTAAAAAATTTAAAGAAGCTGTACAGAAAATGGAACTTCGTGGGCCAACGGCTAAGCTTTGGGTACAATACTTCCAGATGACAACCTTAATAAAACAGTTTATTGAGGCTGAAAGATCAGGCAACTGGGATCTTCACATTACAACCACTCTACAGATGTTGCCCTTCTTCCATGCAGCGGGTCATTTTTTCTATGCCAAGTGCGCCCATCTATATGTACAGGACATGCTGAATTTGAAAGACAGAATTGATCCAAAAGAATACGAAAAATTCACAAAGAACGGATATTTTACTATCAGGCGTACAGACAAGTTCTGGTCTGGAATTTGGTCTGATCAGACCATCGAACAAACCCTCATGAAGACAATGAAAAGCTCCGGTGGATTGACTCGAGGACGGGGGATAACAGACAGTGTTCTCACTCGATGGACGCTTGGGATGATCCATCTTCATAATATCTGTGAGGAAGTTGAGAAGTATTGTAAAATAACGTCAGTGACTAGTGAGCAGCATGTTGACGTGCGCCCTTCTCGCATTGCTCGAGACAATGAAGATGTTGAAAAGCTTATGCAGTGGTTTTCTCAACACACACACCATTCCCCATAAATGACGTGCTGATGTCAATAAGCAGTGGTATAGTAGGAACGGCGGATGTTAACTGCCACTTGTCTCACGAACTTGGTTGCCAAGGAATCTCTAGAATGGTTGGTGGTAACTTTGGAGATATCAAATTCAAGCGCAAAGACAAAGTCATTACACTTGCATCTGTTAACAACAGTGCTAAAGTTGGGAAAGAAAACATTACAGTAGATCCACTAACCTTATTCCACAGAATTTGTGTAGCGAAACAATCAGATGAAGATTTGAAAAGGTTTTTCACATTTGAACTGTCACCTTTTCCTATGTCACTTTTTAATGAAACTGGAATGCGAAAGGGAACTAAATCGTCACTGTTTTCAGAGTTTACACCAATCAAACTTGACACTGTCAAAGCAACAAATAATTTTTTTGTGGTGGATGGAGGCCACTTACTACACAAAGTTGTTTGGAAGCGGAACAAGAATTTCGGGGAGATTGCTAAGAGTTATGTGGCATACTTAAAAACACATTATGGCTTGAACGTCACCGTAGTGTTTGATGGATATCCATCTGATGTGACTGAAAAGAGCACCAAAAGTGCAGAGCGTATTCGACGAAAAAATTTAAATTTATCCCATGAGATAATCTTCAATGAAAGCACATGTCCAGTAAAATCTCAAGAAGAATTTTTAGCTAATGAAAGCAACAAGGTGCGTTTCATTAAACTCTTGAAAACATTTTTGCAAGAAGCAAATGTAACAGTTAAACAGGCAGTAGAAGATGCAGACGTACTAATTGTTGAAACTGCTATTTCTGTTACAACTCAGTATGACAATATTTTCGTGGTTGGTGAAGACATTGATCTTTTAGTTCTTATAACGGGGTTAGCTTCAATGAAAGATAATCTGTACTTCCGAAAATGCGGAAAAGGGAGTACGCCTGATGTGTTATACTCCACAACATCATTTAAACACCAATTCAGTGGAATAATTTTGTTCATTCACGCCTTTAGCGGATGTGATACAACAAGCGCACTATTCGGCCATGGGAAAAAAAAATTTTGCTCTCTTATAGAAAAAAACCGACACCTGGAAAAAAAAATCCAAGTGTTCTTCAACCCTGATTCAACCAATGACCAAGTTGCCAAGGCAGGCGAAACTTTTCTAATACATTTATATGGAGGTAATCTCAGAGAACCTGAACGTGATCTCAATCACTTGCGCTACACGCTCTTTACAAAATCAGCAATGAAAGCAAGTTCCAGTCTAGCACGTTTACCCCCTACCGTAGATGCAGCACGATTTCATGCATTAAGAACTTACCTTCAGATACAGAAGTGGATAGGTCATGAGAAAAACGCTCTTGAATTGGGCTGGGTACCTACCAGATTTGGGCTCTCTCCCCGCAAAATGGACAGGGATGCAGCTCCAGAATCCCTTCTTAAAATGATATCTTGCAACTGTAAGAAAGCGTGCAAGAATTCATGTGGTTGCCGTAAAGCCGGTCTTATATGTTCTTCCCTATGTACCTGTTCTCTGGGAGAATCTTGCGAAAACGTTGCAGACATAAATCCATTTGAGGAGAGCTTTGAAGATGAAGACGACACGCTAGCGTCAGTAAATAACTCTAAACATGAAGATATAGGAGAGTTAAATTTTCGGCTGGATGAAGAGAACAAGGAGAATCAGGCAGAGCTTGAGCATTTCCATCCTGGCCCATCAAAAATGCGAAAACTTTAAATGGACTATTATCGTTATTTGTAACAACTACTTCCGAAGTTTACGTTAGAAATAACAAATTCAGTAGATCTTTTTAAAAAATTGTTTTGACTTAATAGGGCATTCATTGATTAAAACATGTTTGTCTTTGAAGACCATTTTTTTAACCCTCTGTAGCCTATTAAAATAAAACTCCTACAAACAGACTTAATATTCTTGCTCTCTTAGTTATATTCATATTTTATTATATTCTTTATTCATAGCAAATAAACTAACATACACACTAAATCTATACGGCGTTTGATTTAAACAACTATATTGCGGGAAATATTGAAAAAATCACCATTTTCATAAATCTTTGGGAAATTGGTTTATTTTGATGGTCTGTATTTCGGCCATTATTTACGCTACATACCTGGTGTTGGGCTTAAACTGTCACAAATGTATCCTCCTTTAATTTAATAACGTAATATTTGCTGTAAAACCAACCGTTCGCGAGATAGAGTGAAAAAACTTAGGAATGGTCAAATTTTCTATATTTCATTAACAAGTGGCGCGCCCCGTGGCGCGCCGTGACACCCCGAGGTGGAAAACTTGGATTTTGTGTTATGGGCCCAACACTAACAACATATCCAAAAATCAAAACTACCCGACCTTTTGCACAGCAACCCCATATTTTCTGACATATTTACTGGACTATAATGTATACACCACAAAATACTAACTTAGGTGTTTATGGCCCAATTCAACCGAAACTTGGATATTTTGTCGTCCTATTTTGTCGTTGTAAATTCCACGCAGACAGTAAAAGTATAATATCCAGGTTACAAACAAATCGGACCATAAATACCAAAGTTAATATATACAGAGTATCGAATTTGGAAGTTATATATGGTATTTTTACATGTAATAGTTGGGGGCTAAAACAAATACAAAAATAAATCAAATCGGACAGTAAATAAAGAAGTCGGCAATTAGCACTACAGCTATTTACAAAATATTGTTTAAATTAAATTTGTAAATTATAGGGTTGTATTTACTTTTACAACAGCTTAGGAGAGCAACATATCCAAGTTACAAACAAATCAGACGGTAAATAAAGACGTTGGTAATTGGCACTATAGTAATATACAAACTTTATTTAACTAACCGTAATATTGAATTTGGAAATTATATGTGGAATTTACTACTGCATTAGCTTACGACAATAAGATATCCAAATTGCAGACAAACCGGACCATAAACACCAAATCTAGGATTTTTTCGTTAGTATATAATATAATATAGTAATAATAATAATATAATATATATTATAATATAATATATATTATATATATATTATAATATAATATAATATAGTATATAATATATAATATATAGTGTATAATTTTGATATATTATATCAAAATTATACAAATTATTGAATTTGGAAATAATGTATGGTAATTATACATATAATAGTCGAGAGCTATAACATATCCGAAAATCGGTCGAGATGGACAGTATAAAAAAGTTGACATTTAGTTCAATAGTATTTTTTAAATATGTTTTTAAATGTTACCATACAATTAAATTTGGAAATTATATGTGGTGTTTACATATACACTAGCCTAGGATAATAATAAATCCGAGTTTAAAACAAATTTGACCATAAACACCAAAGTTAATTTTTTGGCCTGATTTTGGAAATTAATTTTTTTGAATATAAAGGACAGATTGGGTTTGGAAATATTTATTTGATATAGTTAGGGGGTGGGCAAGAGTATAGACTAAAGAGAAAATTGGTATTGGCTGGGATCTAGCAAGTGTGCAAAAACTGATCCCCATGTTATTCTTATGGGAAAACCTATTAAAATTGATGCATAAACAGCTTTTTGCTACTACTAGGAAAACATGGGAACTTTGTTGGGGTCTCTGGCGGAGCCCTGAGGTCAGATCAGGATAAATAACCATATAGTTCTCCTATTTTATGCCTAACGAATTAATTTACAAAATTTCAACTCTGTAGGTAAATGGGAAGTAGGAGAATTCGTGATGAGTGAGTGAGTTAGGGCTTTGCCTTTTCTAGGGATAAATTATTGAAGTCTCCAATATTGTCCGACCCATTGCAGACTCATAACCACTTCTTAACCTCGCCAGTACCTCCCGGACCGCCACCCCAGCACCTGGGGTCAGTTGTAACATCGCTCACGTCCGATGTTTTTGCCCCCTGCCTGCATCTCGGAGGTCCGGTGACTTTGGCGACTTTCGGCAATGCCGGGCAAAAAACCGCTCCCAAATAAAGTCACCGGTTGCCGATAATTACATAATTCAGCAGCGACCGTCGCGCTGTCTCGGCCCGGGGAATGCGTTGGCTTTTTGCGCGCCGAGATTTTGTTTTCCCATTCTTGACTGAGGCGAGTAAAGACGCGCGCTTTTTCCCGGGGATCTTTTTCTTGTTCGGCATCCCGAGCGTCGCCATGCTTGATCAATTGCTTCATTACCGGAGTTAGCCTGCGATCGCATCTGCAGCTCGGAGGATGTGTGACTGCATGACAATTAGACATGGTACCTTTTGTGTTAAAACAATGCCATGTTGCAAGACTAACAGGTGGAAAAATAGTTTGGGTCCTTAAAAGATTTTAACATAACTAATCTAAAACGTTGTTTCAAGGTCAGGGCAGTCATTTGTCATCACTAGTAAGAAGGTCATCAGTCTAGGCAAAGCTGTGTATTGATTGAAAAATACCTAAAAAAGGACACTGTAAAAGGAGGTGAAATTTCAGGAAAATACACAAATGAAAACCCCACTGTATAAACACACAGCACAGCTCGGGAGTTTAAGTGAGACTGGCCACAAAATAACCCTAGTGTACCATCACTAACATTATGAATTTCAAACGAAGGAACCTGGAATAAAGTCGAATGCAAATAAAAGTAAATGGAAATTAGACTTTGTATATCTAAAACAAGATACAACAAATTAAGTTCACAATACTATAAAATATATTAATACTTTTACTGTACTTCCATGCAATGTGGAACAAAGAAATCGATTTTGACCAATCACACCGGTCATCAGCAGGCCCAATCACAGAATTTATAAAAATACTAAAATCCGTTTTATACAAACAATATATTTAGGATTTACAACAGATTGCATTGTCAAAATATGTAAATTAACCCCTTATAATTAATTATGCAATAACTAGCTTGGATTACTTTCATGTATTACTTTCGTTGCCTAGAGTGTTTAATAAATTAGCTACAACTGATTGTTAATTAAAACATTAATTCGTTCTCACGAAAATATCCTAGTGTAAAAAAATACCAAGCCGATGAATGCACATTTTGTATTTCAAACATGTTCGAACACTCAAATACGTTTCCTATAGAAATAACCTGTGTCATTTAATTTATTCTATAATATTTTAGTGTATTTCGATAGGTTTTTATCATCAGTCCTAATTTTTATTGAAATTTGTTTAAGTTCCCTACTTCAGGTTTTCTACATAAATTAGATGGATAACAATAAATAAACTAAATTAACTTTAATTGTGTGTTTTGTACCTCACGACTCTTTGGTATTCGGGTAGAACAGTAGTTTATGTCGTTGTATTCGTTGTATATCTATTGAATACAAATTGTATCGTCATATAATATAAATTTATATCAACGAAACGTTTGCAAGCCTTGCAGTTTTAATAGCTCCATCACTTTATCAAGAGGTTGTCCATTTAAGTAGGTTTCCTGCTAGTCTAAAGGCCTGCCATGAGTAGAGCCCCGACTTATAACTTCCAACCAACTTTGTCATTTCTTACTCTCATCGCAAACAAAGTGATTGATAGAGAGGAGCAGTGCCATACCCATACCTTATACATCATACCTTCCTCTTCGTCTTTTACCCACGATGTGAGATTGACATCATCATGTTTTTTCGCACAAGTCGAAACTCATCATAAAAAAACAAACATATATTTACAATAAAAGAAAATCTGAAGAACTAGTTAGTTCCTGGCTGGTGTCTGGTGCCCAACCATTTAGATCATCAGAATGTAAATCAAATCATACAGTTTTAATCGTTTAAATTACTGGAAATATTTAATAAGATTAATTCACGTTTAAACAAAAATCTAGAGACGTGCATGCCATCAAATTGAATTTCAACCGTACAAATAAGCCAATGATGTAGTCGTCCTACCTTGTATACAACTACAGATACACTGAATTCCTTATTAACACCCAGTAAAGGACGTTAGGTATCTTAATTAATATGGTTTAGCCACTCCAGGTTGGTTCCAAAAAATTAATTTAAATATTTAAATTTTTTCCATACATTTTGGGTGGCAATTCGTTTTATTGTTTTATAGTTACGCGTATCTGTTTTCGAAAACCATAAATCGTTACTGAACATATTAAACCTGTACTATTAAAGCTCCTCAACTACATATCAATAAATATAAATAATCTTTATATATAACTGTGTAAGCACATTATTTAAGTCAAAATTGTGGGAGTTTGGCAGTAGAACATCCTCCATAAGAAAAGCGTGGAGATTTAAAACGTCTGCTTTGTTTACATTAAAACATGTGATTAAGTGTCAACTTTCTTTACGAATTTACATGTGTTCCTACTTACACTGTTTTTACTCATCATTTAAGGAGTAAAGAGATCGAAGTGTTGGACCAATGTTAGGGGCTATGGCCCCTTCAAGCCACTAGTTATTTTATATATTAAGGTTATAGAAATGTAGAAACGTAGAAGTGGCGTTGAAACGGAGTATCTTTTCCCCTTTACAAGTAAATTAACGAGGGTATTATCGCTGTTCAGAAAGATGAAGTGAAGCCAGAACTGGAGAATGGTCAGCAATCAATTAAAGATCCTCCGAGACCTCGGTATCAGCGTCCTGTTATCACTGGGTTATGACTTATGAAGGGAACTAACGACCAAGCACTGATGGGTCATTTACTCGTGGAATTATTTATAAGCCACTGACTCTTATATCTCCCTGATGAATTGCACTTCTGGAAACCACTGCCGTTATGATCTGACATCGACGATTTACGATTTCTCTGCCTTTCCATTTCTTTGAGATTCTGCTCCGTCAGCAAAGTCATTGTACATAATTTATCTGGAAAGCTACCTTGAGAACTACAACAGTTGTTCTTTAACTAATAAATTTGGAACATTTATGAAATTATTTTAGTATAATGGGTAAGAATCTCATTAATTTTATAATAATTAAATTAAAATTATCTATTCATAGTTTACTTTAACTAAAAGTAGTTTAGTTGCAACAATTTAATTATAGTAATGAAATTAACATAAAAATGATTTAATCCCAAAATAAAATTTACAAACAATGACTAATAAGGTTAATTATACATAAATTATATAATACCAATTTTATGTCATATTCTTGGCGTATTAATTTATATTATACAGCGTATTGCACTGTACATAATATAACAAATAAAAGCCAAGGGAAAAGTTGTTATAACTAAAAAAACGTTCGTTTCCTGAACTAATCTGAACCCTACCTTATAGGTTATTTTGTTATAGCAGCTCGTTCAAGATATAACGTTTTTCATCCTCCATGAAAATTTGAGAAGTTAATAAGTAACTAAATAAGAACAGTTTTACTTTCCGTAAAATTCATTGAACAATAATGAGTTCTGAACAAAATACAGGCAATGTTTCAACCCATTAGATCCACGATAAAAACAATATTCGGACTCTGAAATCTCCAAATGATTTGCAGCAAATAGTTTTTAGCTGAATTTAACAAAATAGTTACTTATGCATCTAGGGCGAAAGTAAATCTTTACTATGTTACGTTTTGCGCGACGGACGTGTCGCGGAGTGCAGTCATTTTCCGAAAGCGATAAAGGCACTTTACACTCGAGTTGCATGTGCAAATTTTTGTTCATCTGCAATGTAAGATATTCAAAAAAATTAAAGGGATAAAAAATTCACTTGTATCCCTTTTGGCTGAGTTCACGAGATCGAGTTAAAAAAATATTAGACCGACTCAGTTAGCTTGGTCCAAAGCAAATATCAGTCAGCTGTTTATTTCTTCAGCGAGCGAAAAAGTAAGGCCCAGCGAGCGAAAAAGACTTTATGCTCGCTAAACAGAAAACAGCTGTTTACGGTGTGCTTTATATCATAAAGAAGCACTTGATGCGCGGTTGTAGGAAAAATACACTTTCCTTAATAAGAGAAACCAAACTTATAACACGTAGAACCAATTCGCACAACAAATTTGCATTGGAATTAAATAAATATAAACACCCACAACAACAAACCACGCATTTTCAAGAATAATGGGACTAGCCAGACACCTTGCGGTGTGCCACGAACAATACCACTCGATAAGTCTGATCGCATTATGCGATGGCACAATTCTAAGCACTCTCGAGCCAGATTTGCTGCTTGAAAGGGGTGAGGTCTGGAGTGTTCGGGGGAGGGGTGCCAGCCACAGCCGTGGCTGTCAGTCTCTATTTCCATATTAATAACTCGTTATGGCGGACAGATCGCAATTTTCTGCCAATTTAACAGATTCGCACACAATGTGCCAGGCTGTGCGTGAGGTGTGAGCTTGACGGCTATGTCACTCTATGCCTTTATGCTATTGTTGAGCTGTGAATGCAGAATATTCTGTGGGTTTTACGTCTACAACCCCGCTTTTTCAGGTATTAGTGCTTATATTCGGCAGAAATTACAGGGACAAATGTATACAATTGTTAATTATAGTTATTTTTATTACTACTACCCATACATCTCTGCATAGCTCGGGTTCATAAAACATATCTCATTGTCTAACTTTAACCAAACGTAGAAAGTGAACTTGAAAAGGGTAAAGATTGTGTAATGCCTAGGGGATTTATTTTCTCATTATATTTTCAATACATTAGTCATGAATTTATTGAGGTCGTCATTGTGGAAAACAATTTTACTCATACCAAATCTAAAATCTATACTTCAAGTTATTAGTGAATTTCCAATGTAAAAATGAACTATTAGCATGACCCGCACGGTGAAACTTAAGCCCGGAACCACCATAGAAGTTCCTAACGTGACCCCCTGAACACGTTTTGTGGGGTCGCTAATAACTTTATATATATATATATATATATATATATATATAATACTTATATATATTTATAGATATAGATTTATATATATATGTGTATGTGTGTGTGTGTTCGCACTCTAGCGGTCGTATTTTTTGTCTGATTTACTTGAAATTTGGTGGGAACCTTCCCTTCTGTAAACAATTGGAGAAGTTCGTTCGGCAAAACAATCGGACAACTCTAATTCCCTTTTTCGGGAATTTTAATTTTTCAAATTTTGAGTTTTGGGCCCAAAAGGGGTAAAAAAAGTCCCGAATGTAAAATTAATTCAAGTAAAAAGATGGAGATTAGTAAGGCAAAATTTTTAGCCCTCTCTCATCATTCTAGCATCAATATAATTGTCTTAACATAGTCGTTGTCTTATGGGATTTTACACTGGAAAAGGCTAGTTTATCACTCCCAATATCAATATACCAACTTGTTATCCTGACTATACCTCCTCCTAACCTTATAATGTACAACATTGCCATCCTAATCGTGAATAAGTAAAACCAGGAGCATCAGAATAGCCAAAAAAATAAATTTTTCAATTTTCCAAAAAAGTGTTACCAGTGTTGTTTTAAACCCTTTATTAGATTTTTTCAAGATTTTAATGCGGAAATTCATTTCCCTCACGTCAGCGCGCTGCGTGCGATCTCGTTCTATATTAAGACCAATAATCCAGGGCATTAAACTTCATCAGCGATTTTTAAAACCAAGTCAACTTAAGGGTGATACATAACAGGTGTAACTAACAAAATCAGGTTGAAATTTAAAACACTTCTTATGCATGAAATTATGCCATCGAGGTTAGAGTCGCTAACCTTTCTCCCCAATAGAATATTCAGGAATTTGAAAGCTGGTAATTATAATGATTTGACTCGTACCATCGGGTTTGTATGTGTTTATATGTGAAGCAATCGCATTGGAAATGTTAATTGTAAATATATCGCCATATTTGTCTTTTACACGTAATGTATTATTCAACCAAATAAACCACCTACCTTTGATTTTGAAAAATTATGGGTTCATAAATCGAGTATAAGTAAGTACCATGAATAATTTATTCTATAACATTTGAAGACAATGTTGAATATTCACAGGTTTTAATTGGTAACAAAATTTCAAATATTCTTGGTAGAGGTTTAAGCCAACTTTTACACGGGCAGTTGCATATTGCGTTGATTAACTCATAGAGCGGCTAAAATTTGAGTAAATACAGTATGTTTAACGAGCTACGCAAGCCAGGTGCACCACAACCCACAACCAAAATTAAAACACTCCCCCAATCCCTCACGTAGCAGGACCGCTAATTAACAAACTGAAACTTTTTTTAAATTTGTTGTGCTCGCGGTTTTTCAATCGTAGCTCCATTCGATGCGGTTCTAATTAAAAAGCAACTTTTCCATCTGCTCAGCGAAGAAACCTATTTAAAACTTTGTTTCCTTTTAATTGGCTTATTCTTTGTTAATTTTTTCACTTTTCCGAAAGACGGCGTCCGCTTGTTTATTGAATTAGAGGTTGCTTTGTTCCAGAGATTGAAATGCATATAATTAAAAAGAAGACTTTCCTTAAAAACAATATCCAAAGGCTTTTTGAGTAAGGGAATGGCCAAAAACCATTCTATAGTTCACACAAATTAAGTAAAACTAATTTCTAAAGACTATAAAGGTCTGAATATTATTTCACAGTATTTCTATTCTAACAGGTCTAAATTAAGTATTCAGGTTAAATCTGGCAGGTTTAAATCTTAAGTTTAAAGCCCACCGATTAAAACGTCGTCACTTTAAGAATATGCATTTCAAATCCATTAGCGACCATTTTGTGTGCAGCCTTGAAAATTTTGCACTTGCAACGAAACATGTTGGCATATCTTGGACTATTGACGTGGTTAAGAAACTATTTAGTTTGCATTTGTTGAGATATTGTACTAATTATATATTTTATCATTAAAATGCTTTTGCAAAACATTTTGTAAAAAATGGGTAGTAAATGCTTTTGCAAACGCGAGATGTCAGGTGTGTGAAGTACTTTTATCAGCTTTTCTAAATCATTATACGACGAGTTTTCATGTTGAAATTGTTTAAAGTAATAATGTTGAGTTATTGACAAGATGAATTCACGTTCCAAGATTCTCTTGTGTGTGATTACGTGGAACATCTTGCTTGTTTGATTGTTAAACCAAATATTTTTGTGAATAAAACTACTAATGTTTTGGCATTTTTACTGTCGAATGTTAAATTTAAATACAAATGTAAAAGATTTATTGGATAAGTGAGTCTGTATAAAGTTGTTCTCGTTTTGAGAAGCCCCGAACATTCGCATTCGTCTTGGTTTGGCGAGTGTGGAGACTTGTCTTTAAGACGAAAAACTCTCTAAATAATCGTTCTTGTAACTGGATTACGTTTGGTATCGTACAAATTGTTGTGACAATGATAATTTGGAATCATCATGATAAATTAAGTTACACGGATTTTCGTGGGAAGGCAAGTTTTGATTCATTAGAAATAACACCATTTAAAAATAATAACTAAGAAAATCTAATTATATGTTAGACACAGTTTCATTCGCAGCATGCGACCAACATTCTACTTCATTTGCCTTCGCACTGTACTCCATCTCTGTAGTCACATGGCAGACACAAGACGGAGTATAGGAGCGAGGGAGAGCCTCGGGGGGAAGAGGGGAAGGGTGTTATCAAGAGCCTCTCAAGGCCAACTGCCCTGCTTCTGATAACAGATGACCTTTACCACCCCCTCTCTCACCGCCCCCACAATCACAAGAACATCGCCTCCAGGGCCCTGGGTCTGAGTTATGAGGATCTGTCTCCGCCATCTTGCCTTGATGGCAAGAAGAGGTTGTATCTGCACTACCCACATGTCTGTTGAGTGTATTGCTAATGTCTTTGTGAACAAATATACGGTTTATAATGTTTTGCTTCTATTTTGTTAAGCCTATTCATAAATAAGGTACTTTGGAAGCAAACGTTGACACATAATTTTTTAATTTATTTACGACTTTTAGTGAAAATTTAGACTGATACTTTAGTATTTTTTTATTTAAAATGGATCGCGAGAGTGTTTACTCGTCATCTACTAAAATCAGTTAGACCGTTGGTTTAGCACGGTATGGTTTATTTGTGTAGATAATTTATTTCATATAGTTAATGTGATATGCGGTGAAAAACCATTGTAAGAACAAACGTGTGGGCATCAGAATTTGTTAATATTTTTGTTATTGTATTGCATTGTTGTTTGTTTGTATTGTGATGTTATTGCTTTGTTGTTGTTTAAACATGTTAGTAACATTTATATACGTTAATTATACTACAACAACTGATAAAACACTACAGAAGTATGGCTGGAATAGGAGAAAGGTTGTGCTCTCGTGGCAGCGCCACTAGCCGGGTTGCCGAGAGGGGTGGCAACGAGTGGAAAGGGAGATTGCACCCCTATGAATGACCTAGCGCCACTAGCCGGGTTGCCGAGAGGGGTAGCAACGAGTGGAAAGGGAGATTGCACCCCTATGAATGACCTAGCGCCACTAGCCGGGTTGCCGAGAGGGGTAGCAACGAGTTGAAAGGGAGATTGCACCCCTATGAATGACCTAGCGCCACTAGCCGGGTTGCCGAGAGGGGTAGCAACGAGTGGAAAGGGAGATTGCACCCCTATGAATGACCTAGCGCCACTCGCATCCAAAGCGGCCGGTGGCCGAACTAACCGTTTTAATCGCAACTGCTATTTACATGGTAGTCAGCCTTCTGCGGTGTTTTAAAATGTGCTAAGATTACACTCTGTGATCCTGAAAACAATAGATACCGTCGGGATAATAACTCAATCTCTGAAACTGAGAATTTAACTTATTTTAACTTAAACCTTCGATTCCTACTCATAGAATACCCAGATCCCAATCATATTTAAGTACTGTACTGCTATCTCGGATTAGCAACTTGCAAACATCGGGTAATCTTTTCATCTTAAGTGTCTCATTTACTGTTGTGGGGAATTCCTTGGACTTTTATAACGGAGTGGTCGCGTCACGCTCTCGCCTTATGTACGACGCAATGTTTTTCGTGTGTGCGAATGTGCGCGTATGCGTGCTCGTCGACTCCCGCACCCTGTGAGCGTCTCCCACCTCTATAATTGCAACTCTCATTGTTTGTGAAACCTCGTCCTTATCGCCATATCATCCGCCATCGCTCTAATTACCTTTAGTCACGGGTCGTCTCGAGTAATTTAGCAGTGCAGTCTCGTTATTCTGTAGACCTTTGTGGAAGTGGAAGTTTCAGAAGGAGTTTCTTTATTGAGATTTTTATTTGGAGTGCAATATTTACTCAAATTCACCTCGGACTTTGCGTTGTTTTCTCTTATTGGTCAAGTATTTAGTTGCTGAAGTCGTGTGGTTGCTGACCATCAATTCGCAAGAATTTGTATCGGGGGTAGAATCATAAATGCTGAAATTATGGAAATATAGGAACATACAATTAGATGTGGAATCCAATCACATTTACTCTCAGCACATTCTCACAGTGGCAACCTTACTTTGGCTCACAATGCTGGATAAAATTATTACACAAAAAATAAGACGAAGGAAGAATTATTTGAGAAAGGTTTTATCTCGTCACATACTGCCTATTGCTAAGGTTTCGTTATAAATAAGAATTATTGCTATCCCCTTTAAAAAATCAACTAAACTAGGTATTAAATTTTCAAACTGATAAAAGATAAATTCTAATGTGAAATTGAAACTTTTCAAATATTTATGAACTGCAGAAACCATGGTTAACTTTGTTAATAGGTTAAATCGTTAGAAATATTATCGAACTCCTTACATAAAAGCAAGTAAATAAATAAATATTCGTTTATGAGAAATTATTGAGTAAAATAAAATTACACAAACAAATCAATGAGTATTTTCATCTAACTAAATTAGACATTTATCGAAGACTTTTTAGTGAACGTGCATCCCAATTTATCGAAAATGTCATTATTAGATTACTGGTCATTCTAAAACGTTGTAATGTGGTTCCAGCTACTTAAAATAATACGGTACGCCACAAAAGGACTGCTAATAAAGAACCTTGAGATGAAGAAAAACAAATGTAAAAGTTACTACTTACAGCTTATTTCAAACTGATAGCATCATCAACATTAGTTTTGGTTATGCGGTTATAGTTTGTAATGTATTTTATTGAGAATTTTATATTATATAGTTTCTAAAACTGTAACTATCAGAATTGAATATTCACCAATAGATTCCACGCAAATAAACCTTTTTTCCTTGTGTGTTATCAAGTGTTTACATACTAATCCATTTTAAAATATTCAGTCATCAATACAAACAATAACAATATCTAGCATGCGGATGTGGTTGTGTTTTCTGAAATGCAAATATAATGAGGTACATTAAAATACATAATGTTGCTATTACTTATAACAAATCAACCAACAACCAAATCAAGTTGAGAGTCATCACATTGCTAAAATTACTCCTGATTCGGAACACTTCGGGGAGAAGCGCGTGGACAAAAACAATGCCGCTATCAAAACAATGCAACAAAATGAACGGCTGCTAAAATCAACGAACCAAAAACAAGCATCCCAGGCATTGTTTAGCTTCCGGTCGTGTGGAGCGGCAGCGCGCGCTATCTGTGGGGGGATTGTTGAACAAACACGGCAGTCGGCGATGCGTGGAGTTGTGGAGTTAGTGTGCGCTTGCGCTGTTAGGTGGCGTTGATTATGTACCAATATTGCTGTGATTGGATGACCCGTCATTCCCCGAAACCATTGTCTAAACAAGGGAGCTATGTAATTAAACTGAGCTTATAACTGTTAAGTTTACTGAAGGGATGATTGGGGTTAGCGAAAATTGCATAGATTGTTACCAGTTGTTTAACCCATTAAAGTTTCCTTCAATCATCTACTGTAAAAGTGTAGCCAGATGAGCTCGTAGATTATAGTTCTTTAAAAATCCGCATTTCCGCTTTATTCAAATTATTCTTATGTTTAATTGTTGTTGTACTAACATGTTGCGTTGCTGTAGGTTTTGTTTGATTATAGCTTGTTTAATTCTTATACCTTGTTATAAATCCTGCACATAAGAATCCTGGATTATTTCACGTATCATGGCATTCTTGAATAAAATGATTAATTATTTTTAACTAGACCTAGGACTTTTAAAAAAGATAGTATTAAATTGTACTTTTGAAAAACAACATGTATTTTATTTTGCATAATACTTATTCCTATATAAGCTAGTATGTTTACTAAGATCAAAAGTATTTACAACATGAAAGCACATTAAATTACGAAAATATAAAATTATTGCTAAAACAATTTTAATACCTTAAAATATTTAGGAAAATATGAATATTTTATATTGTTATAAATCATATAAAACTTCTAAATTTTAAAGTTGACTATACTATATATTTTACACAGTATTTTCAATTAAATAAGACACATTTTAATCTCAAAATTGATAAGGTACAACAAATATAATTTGTAAAATTACAAAATTGTATATATATATATATTTTTGGAAAATTGTATGCAACATTTTCAAAATCAATAATTATTGTTAATTGTATACAACTAGTGGCATGAAGGGGCGATAGCCCCTAACCTTGTTCCAAGTAGGAATGCATGTCAGTTCGAAAACAAAGTAGACAATCACATGTTTTAATGTAAACGAAGCAGACGTTTATAAATCCCCATGGTTATTTTATGGGGGTTGTTTCACGTTATTTCTCGTTTGCTAGTAACATTTTGGAAATACTGCTTTTTCCCGAGTCCCGGAAATTAAGACCTATAATTTGAGCCGTCTCCCATCATCCTGAGACTTGCCAAACTCCCACAATTTTGACTTAAAAATTTCGCTTACAGAGTTACATAAAAAGAAGATGTTTTTCATACAACGAATAACAATACAATTTTTGTAAGTTTCTAAAATAACCTTGACTTTGTCTATAGTTAAAATATGTTTTATCTCTTTGTACTGTGCATATAGGTGAATATATTGTACCTATCTTATGTGTTTCTATATGTGTTTCTTAAATCAGGTTGTTCATCACCCTTAACACATGTACGCCAGGTTATTTAATTAGAGGGCGGAGATGAAATATTACAAAGGACTAGTTTATACTAAAACATCCCGGGAATTACACATAAATCCTTTATGAAATTGATATTCCTACAATAATACAAAAACAAACCCTTTTAAACTGCGTACACACGTACAATACAAAGCCTCAAGTACACTCTTCAATCCGTGCTATTCGTTTACAAATTGACGTGTGCATCTGCATAGATCGAATAACCGACCAAAACCAGCACCCCGGGGTGACAACAATTATAGTCAGGAGTGTTTTGAAATCAAAGCGACACTCGATGCTCCAACATATGTAAATACCGCCGTTACAAAGGTGGCGCGGCCGTAGGTTAATTACTGCAAGGGTGGCACAAAGAATCGCTGTCCGGCGCTCTTGAGGGGGTATTATTTTTGAAAACGTGTTAAGTGGGCGCGGAGGGGGTGAGGGGTGTCTTTGGCTGAATATGCATGCCGTCAGGAGTGCTCGCATAATATTTGCCAACATATTCTTGCTTTGAGAGGCTCGCTGGGCCCTCGTCTGCTGAATTTACATGTTTTGATCGCGGCCTCTCGGCGGCGCAAGCAGCTGCCGCGGCCTCGCGCCTCTAGAGGGGAGGTAACGTAGTTGTCAATGAATCGAGCTTTATGTTATTGTTTGCGTTGGTTACATTAATTGTTTGTTACGTTATGTAACTCTCCAGTTAACGGGTTCCTATAATGGTTTTGATACGA
This sequence comes from Allygus modestus, assembly GCA_963675035.1. Classification (NCBI taxonomy): domain Eukaryota; kingdom Metazoa; phylum Arthropoda; class Insecta; order Hemiptera; family Cicadellidae; genus Allygus; species Allygus modestus. The sequence goes on from OY776117.1 coordinate 101,602,302, forward strand.
GTATTGCTGTATATAGATTTGGGTAGTATAAAACGTTTGTTCACTAAAAGGTAATTTTTAATTGCGGTGCGATTTCTTACTTTGCTAATTAACCAATTTCTGCAAACTTTAATCATCCAAATTATTATTAGGAATTGGGAAGAAGTGTCTGTCTGTCGACATGTATTTTCCGCCGAAACACGATAAAGCTGTTAAAAGCTGAATTTGTTTAAAGTTATTTAATATAATAGGTTCCATACAGGCTTATGAGCGTCTCGTGAATCCCTCAGGGCTCTACCCTGTGGACCTTCAAAGCTTAAATGTTATCCATATGCGAAGAAGGGTGTGATTAATGATTAACAAGGTAGCAGTAAAGATTAGCTTCTTGTCTATGAGCGAAATATGGGACACCAACTAAACAGTTTACAATACATTCGTGATAGAAATCATTATCATTATTTTGGTAGCAGGCGTTTTTATAAAAATCCTCTCTGTCTTCTTGGTAACCACCTTCTTCCAGTGAGTGAAAGCTGACTTCATAAAAGCTGATTTACAAAATACAGAACACTTTTATGTGTGTTTTGTGAAGCAGACTGTTTAAGGACATTTCAAACCTCAAACATTACAAACATTACATTTAAGTACATTTAAAAACGTATTAGAACTGTATAAATAATTTGAATCGATAACAATATATACTATATGTACTACGTTGGGACTTTTGAAATCAATGCAATGTAATATTTTAGAACTACAATAAAATGAATTCTATCGGTTAAAATATTCCGTTATTAAATTTAATGGAGTCACATGCAAATTGTGAACAAAAATATTCCCAAACTTCACTAGCACTGATCATTGATACAATAACGCTAACCCCATAGTTTCTTCCTTAAAAATGCCAAAGTTCTCTTACACCGCGCCCCGCTGGGGACGACAGTCCGACGGAGGGGTTCAAATAAAAAACGCCAATAAGTCGAGGACATAACATAAATCAAAGGAATCCAGAGCGATCCTCGCTGACAATAAAAATACATATTTATGGTGCACAGTTCATAAACCAGGGTAAAGCGAGCGTGGCTAAAACCCCAAACTAGGGTGAAAAACCGCGCATCATTGGCATTGCCACCCTGCGCGCGAGTGTTCCGGCCAATATATGGTAGGTGATCGGATTCCACCCTAGACCTTGATGATGTCATTACGACTGTGATATACGATCCGTCGCCCGCACTCCGCGCCGGCCGGCGGCAGTTTTTTCATTTCCGACATTTCTGTTATAGCAAGTCATACTTTCTGCTAATGACAGTTTCATGAAAATCCCCTCCTTTTACCCCAAATCCTTCATCCCGTGATCCGGTGAGATGTATGAGATGACAGGCGGAACGTCTCGGCGGCGGTGTGGCTCACAGACGTCTCGGCTTTAGACGTCGCAGGGGCGTTTTTCAATTTTATTGACTTTATGTAAAGCCGTCGACTTGAGGGATGTCTGTGTGAGTGGTTTATGTAAAGATGATTTATAATGCAACGTTTCCCTGGTTGAGATTTACTTGGAAAATTCATTTTGCGTGTACCATTGGAAACAACGTGAAACATTTGATTTTCCATCCCAATGTGTTATAAAATATATGTACAAAATATACGTATGTATATTGTGTCAAGTCTGAAGATTATGGTGGTTTGAAAATCAATTTCAAGAGAAATCATAAAACACGTACCTGTAATTGTCTTTAATTTATATAATATAAACTATGAGTAACATAAAAATAAGCATTACTTTGCAAATGCAAAAAAATCATTAGATGTATGAATTTGGCGATTACACTCTAAAAGACATGAAACAAACCGTGATTTATTACCTGATTATTTCCTAGTTGAGAACACAAACTTAGGGAGACTAAACGAAAATAAATCATCTACAATGGTTCGTTTTGTGTCGATAACATGTATGTTTTATTATTTAAATTATATTTTAGAGTCTATAAAAAAATACATGCCCACTAAAGCCTATTCTGTTTCATTTTGTATGATAGGATTTTCACCTTGACCCTATTCAAATGAAAGTTATTTATCAATTTTAAAATATATTATCGTGTATACTCAACAAAGTTAGTACAATTTAAATGCCACAAAAGAGGTTTCGGTAAGGTTTCGTAGATCGCATTACTAATAATCAAGTAATTGTAGTTCTGTATGTTTTATTAAGAAAAATGTGATTTAATAGTGTTCCGTTAATTTTTTTTCTAAAACTCAATATCGTCGTTTTATGCGGTAAATGCTGAAATATTGAACTAAATACAAAACGCGGATTTGTAATATTCACGAATAAACTAATATTTGCTATGACAATTAAACTAGTCCGTATTAGGCTGTTATTTAATTTATAAAGTCCATACAAATACACATCAAACAATGAATCAAGATGGACATTTTCATATTTGGTTTTTCGTTTTAGTTTTTTTTCACCCTAAGGAAAACTTTTCAAAATTTGAGTTCACAGTTAACGAAAACCTTAGTTTTGAAATATATACCGACAGAACTTAAGTGTGTGTGTGTGTGTATTTTATAAATTGTAAACGTCAATGGCAAAGACCTATTTTACAAAATATGCCTAAGCAAGGAATAATTTAAAGAGGCCATCAGTCACGAGTGACAAGAGATTTCCATAGGACCTCCGCAGTTGATGGTGGGTTTCCTCCGCGAAAGCTCTTTAATCCCCCTCATCAGTTTGGTAATATTTCAAATTAATTTGGCAACACCCATTGGCATAATTCTCGGAAGAAAGGGAAATTCTTCGTAAATACAAGAGAGATAGCTTCTTGGATGTTTCAGATGGATTTAAGCACACAAAGCTTCAACTTAATTATGTCCTTTTGAATCGTGTCATTTTAGATCCTCGTTTATAACTCATTTTGAATCAAAAAAATGTATTGCCTACGCAGAAAATAAGTATAAAGGTCATCTGGGAATGAAACCGTTGTATTTATTGCATTCCGTCTAGGGAAAGGTGATATCAGAAATCAGAAATCAGATGTTTATTGTCATCCGACTTTTACAAGGATTGACAAATGTCGTCTACAAAAATGTGACATAGAAAATATAACTAATTAATAGCACAATGTTCAAAATAGTACTGTACAGCACAAATGATAAATGTCTGATGAAATCTCTATGAATAAATAAATACCCATTATTTCAATAAATTCAAATTATCCGGATAGAACGGCCTTAGGCTTCATAAACTTGATATTGAATTAGAGGATGTTCGGATTTTAGATTTTTTTCAAATGTTCAAAAGTTCAAAATGAGAAACAGCTTTTAAAGCTAATGAGTTACATTTTATAAAGTGCTTCTTCTCTAAAGATTTTAGTTGGAACCAATATGTTTCGTTCAAGTAATTGTGAGTTTAAAAGCTCGATTTTAGTCTGCAAGTGATTTTAGTCTGACTATGACTCCATGACTGAGAGTTGCAGTTGATGTAGCATAATGTTTATTATTTATCATTATGACTAAGTTGTTTTTCAAAATGTAATGTAAGTTGTTTTAGCAATCTATGGTCGAATTTCTATATTATGTATATTTAATGTACTATACTACCATAAAATTTAGTGGAAATGTTTCGAAAAAGACTTAAATATTCATTTAATTCGTGTTTTAATGTTTAAGGGGTATAATATAAGCAAGGAACACATTTAAATTCGAATACCTTGCATGTAAACAGTGTAAACTATTTCCTTCAGTGTCGTAAATGAGAACTACTTTCATAAAACATTTAATTTTGTAATAGTCAGAAACTACCTTGAAATGTGTAAATCAGATTCTTTGAGCACTCTCCTTTCTTGATTCTTTCAATGTGCAAAATCAGCTTTTTTTGTTACGATTGCTCAATTTCCAAACTACTTGTCTTAAGCGTCTAATCCAACACCGTAAATTGAATCAGTAAATGCTGTCACAATAGGAAAATCTAATCAGGCCAAACCCCAAAACGAGCTTTTGGCGGCCAGGGGTGGTTACAATTAGCATGAGGGGGATGAGCGGGTGAGGGGTTGGGTCGGATAAACGGGGGGTAGTTAGTTGGTCTTACGCTCCACTGGGTTTGTTGGTTTGTTACCGGGATGGCGTCGTAGGGTTCGATGGAGCCAACTTGTGAAATTGAGGTTATCAAACTAATCCATTCAGGAACTACAGACAGTTCCTTCAACTCTGAACTGGACAATGTAAAAAGTATGGCATTGCATTGAACAGCCATCATAAGACAGTCTTCGCCTGTAGGCAGAAAAAACCTGACAGAAACTTAAATACCCCCATCGCAGCAAACCTGCGTACTCAGTGAATTTCCAATGTCTTAATACCACATAAAGCCGCATACCAAGTTTCATAAAAATATATTCACAAATAACCGATAAATACAATTTTAATTATTCTCCATAAGTATAACATTGGGGATGAGTACGCAGATTTGCTGCAACAGGGAATACAAATTAATGGATTTTATGCAAATATAAATAGAACCCATCTAACCCATCTAAGTAAAGTCACATACCAAGTTTCATCCATATACATTCATAAATAAGCGATATATAACATTTTAAGTGTTTTCCATAAGAATAACATGGGGACCAAGTATCTAGGTTTGCTGCTACAGGAACCATATGTGAAAATTGTTTTTTGGTGCAAACGACAATAAACCATAACCAGATGAAGCCATATACCAAATTTCGAGAGTTTATGTTCATAAATAAGCGAGATATACAATTTTTCTTTTTCTCCATAAGAATAACATTAGACAATGTACTGTGTTTAGCACTTTCGATATCTCCGTAACCAATTGACGTAGAGCAATGATCAAAATACCAAATTGTTTTTTTTTTAACTGAATTCAATGGTATAAATTAAAAATTGATTTAAATAAAAATTGCATGTGAAAACCCCAAAAAAACATTTTTGGGGCACAAAACCCCTCAAAAACCCCCTTTCGGATGGTGCGATTCATCTGGTTTTCGAACTCGTTTAAATAAATGGTACTTTACACATTTGTACCCAATTTCATTAAGGTCGGACCTTTTTTACGAGAGTTATCGTGCTTACGGACATATATATATATATATATATATATATATATATATATATATATACGTATATATGTGTGTAAAAATTTGAACGAATGGTGTTTTTTGCATCTGGAGACCTCAAAATGAAAAGTTATCATGGTCTCGGGCTTAAGTCTTACCATGAGACCTACGGTAATTGCTTCTTCCCTATAGGGAAAATTCGCTAAAAAACTGAAAGAAATATTTTCCAATAAAAATATATTCCAAACAATATCTGAAATCCCAAGTTCTTTGTCCCAAGTTTTGCAGAGTTTAGGAAAATAACATAATTAATTTTCCTTCATAGAATCAACATTGGGCAACGTCCTTTGTGTTCAGCCAAATTCCAGTTTTAGACCAGTCATTTGTTGTAATGTAAAAAACAAATCGCAATCGCCAACCAATACATCAGTTTAATTGTTTGCACTCATTTGGTGGTGATAGTTGAAGATCTAGTTATTTTTTATCGTTTTTGGGGGTATCAGAACTTTTAATGTTTTCAGGTTTAACAACTTCTGACAACGAATGTTCTCAGGAATACGGGTAACTATAATTCACCAAATTTTAATTAAAATCATTTAGAGTTCATTTAACAAAGTTTAGCTTTTAGTGGGTTTTGGAGCGTTTAGACCCATGGAAACAAAAATTTAAAGAGAAAATAATCCTAATGAAATCACACAATTGTATGTGATTGCGAAATGTCTTTAAAATCAACCATCATCGGTTTGATCTCGACGTTCTGTAATCATCTACAGAAACAGGCATTACTATGAACGCCATTTTTGTTGGGGTGGAGAGTGTCCTGGGAGCATAAAAGTAGACCAATAGGTAAATATCGAAAATAATACTTTCCTAATGTGCCATATATGGGAGTTGAGAGTAAAATCCAAATAGCAATTACTTAGGTGATAAATTTCCTAAAGGAAAACATAACTAAGCAGTTCGCACGTAACTCAACCACATCGACTCATCTTGAGCGTTATCAGGTATCTGGTATTGCGCACAGAAATACGCAGTAGGGGTGGATGGCCAGCATTATACTTTGAAATGCGGTCATTATTGATGAGGACCTTGATTAGCTCTGATGATTAAGGGTTATGCCGGAAACGGAATATATCAACACGGTTGTGTTCCGCTTCCGGTCAGCTCTGGTTCCGGTACTCCTCCTTGAAGCACGCCACCCTTGCCCCCACCCCCATATCTATCCACCCTCACTATCTGTAGGAAAGTATGCTGGCAGTTTTTTCCATTTTCTTTCAAGTATTGTAAACCGGTAAATTAAATGTGTTAATTGCGTATATATTGTAAGCAAACTATGAAATCACTCAACAACTAATTCGGAGGTAATTTCTTGATCGCGTACTTAATAATGAAACCTGTAAATGTAAAATATATTCCAATTTGTTAATTAAATCTCTGAAGCTTTAAAGTATTTCGGTATTTAAAGTGCATGATCCCCATCTGCAGTTAAATATACCATATTTATATATATATCAACAAAATAAAACGGAAACCAGGGCTGCAAATTCTAGTTGTGTTGTTACTAAGCTTTTTAAAAGTCTTATTTTTACTAAATTCAGATAGTCATCTACACCAAACAATTAAACCATAAAACCGCTTGGTCTGACTGAGTGATTGACTATTTGACTGATTTTATGCATCTATGTTGTCGATACTCATTATTGCCTGCAGCAATCATTCTTAGAAACGCGTTAGTTTTAATATAGTAATTTAATATAGTAAGTCTTAGGAAAATCTAATATTTTAAGTAAACAAATCACGATCCTTGTAGAGATACATATTAGAAACATATTTAGAGGGTATTTTGGGGTTCCATGTCGACAGCGAAAATACGAAAAATAAACAAGAAATAAGCATAAACTATTTTTACGTAGAGTAAATATTCAATTTGTATTTAAATAAAATGTTCAAGCGATACGGTAACTTGAAGGGTGAGAATCTGTTAAGGTTAGTTCTAACTGGAATCTCCAAAACCTCCGGTTTTACTTTTAACTTTTTCCAGTTTCACACCACTGGCTATTGAATCAATGTAAAACAAAGCAACATAATCCATCTCTAGCAACATTTTTGCAAAGTGGGATTAATTTAAGCAATATTTTAGTTTTCTTGCACATTTAAAAATACGAATTAAAGGTCACGTAGGTGGAATCCTGATAGCAGCCCCAGAAAACGATTCGGTCGGTTCTTTAAAGTTAGTTTTAAACATTTCCTGGTTTATTTATTGCTTATTTATGCCTCCTCTCACCGCTAGTTTTCTGCGGTGAAACCTCACAGAGATTTATGTTGTTTGCACCCTCTTTCAATTTGCTGATTAAATAATGTATCTTTTCTTTCCAAACAAGAACGCTTGTCTGTTTTTCTGCCGTATTTTTAATGTTTTATTTATGAGACGGTTCAGTGCTTTTACTGTTTCACTTTTATACCCCTATAGGAATTTCTTATTTTTTATAAATTATTTTAACTAGGGTGCTACTACGAAAGTAATAAAGTTAAACCGTACCAGAAAATGTTTGAAAAACCTATCAGTATGATACCGACAACTGTATAATTGAATTTCAAGTTTCGTTGTGAGAACTGAGATTTTTTTAAAGATGAAGATAAAATAAAAATCACATTGAAATTATATATATAAAATTAATTCCGGAGCTCAATGGGTCACTTAGTTTATCTCAAGCTTTCTAGTTCAAGATCCCTCCCTTGTATTTGACCGTCAGAAATTGTTAATAAATATTCAAAATATTTCAACCAATCCCTATTAAATTACGTATACAAATTCTAAAGGCTCATAATGTTCACATTGCGAACCCAAAACTAGTCAGTGAGATGAACACACGTCTAGAAAGTAACTTAAAATGCAAGTAACTTTAGAAATGTGATAATAAATGTAATAAAATATATAAATTGTGTTAAATTCTAAAGCATGGAAAAAGCTGTAAATGCCAATCCATCAAGGAAATATATCTTGATTGTTCAAGACCGTCGGTCTTGACGGCAAGTCGAACCAGATTAATGCCCTCTCCCCCGGGACTGAGTGTTTTCGTCGTAAAACACGACCTGATTTGTGACCTGTCATCATCCATCCACCCCTCCCCTCCACTACCACCCTCTGTGGTGATTGGCTGGGTGGATCGTCCTCAAGGTGTCAACACCATCCTTGGGGAGAAGTGATCTCCGGCACAAACTAGTTCATGATATCTTGAAATACCCACGAATTGTGTTGTCGCCTTGTAAGGGATTCGGATCGAATCTTCTAAACAAAAGGTTATTTATTTAAGCTTTTTAAAATGTCTTATTTTTACTAAATTCAGAAAATCACCTACACCAAACAATAAATCAAAATAAATTTAATGTTACATATTTCAAGTATTCAAAAGCAAAAGGAATTTCAATGGAATGGGTATCAACATTTTTAACAAATTACCAAATGATTGGAAGATTTTAAGTGAAAGAAGCTTTAATAAGAAGATTAAATGACTGCCCTTACAAAATTGATGAATGTTTGAAGAATATTTATTCGATACAGAAGAAATTTAAGTAATTATATGTACTACTATAATGTATCAACATTTGTCGTTCTTTTAGCGAATTTCCCTTTAGGGAAGAAGCTATTACCGTAGGTCTCATGGTAAGACTTAAGCCCGAGACCATGATAACTTTTCATTTTGAGGCCCCCAGATGTCAAAAACACCATTCGTTCAAATTTTTATATATATGTTGTGTGTGTGTGTGTATGTGTGTGTGTGTGTGTGTGTGTGTGTGTGTGTGTGTGTGTGTGTGTGTGTGTGTGTGTGTGTGTGTGTATGTGTGTGTGTGTGTCCGTAAGCACGATAACTATCGTAAAAAAGGTCCGATCTTAATGAAATTGGGTACAAATGTGAAAAGTACCATTTATTTGAACGAGTTCGAGAACCAGATGAATCGCACCATCCGAAGGGGGGTTTTGGTTGGGTTTTGTGCCCCAAAAATGTGTTTTTTAGGGTTTTTAAATGTAATTTTTATTTAAATAAAATTTTAATTTATATCATTGAATTCAGCTTTAAAAAACAATTTGGTATTTTGATCATTGCTCTACTACGTCAATTGGTTACTGAGATATTGAAAGTGCTAAACACAGTACGTTGTCTAATGTTATTCTTATGGAGAAAAAGAAAAATTGTATATCTCGCTTATATATGAACATAAACTGACGAAATTTGGTATATTGTTCATCTGGTTGTGGTTTATTGTTGTTTGCACAACAACAAAAATCTTCGCCTATGGTTCCTGTAGCAGCAAACCTAGGTACTTGGTCCCCATGTTATTCTTATGGAAAATACTTAAAATGTTATATATCGCTTATTTATGAATGTATATGGATGAAACTTGGTATGTGACTTCACTAAGATGAGTTCTATTGATATTTGCATGAAAACCCATTATTTTGTGTGCCTTGTTGCAGCAAACCTGTGTACTCATCCCCAATGTTATTCTTATGGAGAATAATTAATATTTTAAATATCGTTTGTTTGCGAATATATTTATTATGAATCCTGTTAAGTGTTTTAATGTGTTATGTTATATATCCATTGGAAATTCGGTGAGTATGCAGGTTTGCTGCGACGGGGGTATTTACTATTGTCATGTATTATTTGTAATGCCCAACGACAGTAAAGTTATTTTTTATTGATTTAAAATAACATTATTTTCCAGTACATTGTTTTACTACCACAAATAACACAAACTGCACTGTGCAGGGAATTAACCTTATAATTCAACGAATAAAAAGCAGTTATACAAACCATTGAGAACTTTGTGATTTAAACGAAGTTTGAATACTACGTCAGGAAGGTAGATGCAGGAACAAATTAGTTTGAAGAAACAGTTGTTTGAAATGTAGGTGCAAATGTGGTGCAAATGTGCAACTGTAAATTTGATATATCTGAAGAGCTTTACGAGTTTAGTTATTGACAGGGGACCAATCATACATTTTCTCTTTGTTAATATTATTATACTTCTACATAATCTTAACTAAGTAAACAATTGTAAGAGACAGTAAGTAATTATTGTGTACAATAGTAGTTCCTTCAGCAATTTATTTTGCTCACTGATACGTTCTATTAGTTTCTGTTAGTTTAACTCTTAATTTTAAAAATGTATAATGCATGATTTATGGGCATTTTGAATATTTAGGGTGTCCAACTCATGTTTTGATGTTTAACATTTATTTTGGATATCCCCAGGATATCCTTTGACAAACATTTCTTTGTAAAAGTAATAATGAGAGAGAGATTATTTTATAAAACGGATACTTATAATATTTTAGATTTACATAAACAATTTTATCAATTGTTGTTATTGAAACTGCATGTTATAGGAACTTAACTTATGCCGAGAGGAACTTAACATCTCGGAATCTCTATATCTCTTTCATATAATATACTTAACACCTTATAAGTCTATGCTCTTGGTTGGATAATAAGATATCTTAGACGTATATAAACGTATCTGATAACTTATAACAATTTAATTCAATATGTCATTAGTGAATTTCCTTTGGAAAGTGAACTATTAGTATGACCCGCACGGTGAAACTTAAGCCCGGGACCACCATAGAAGTTCCTAACATGACCCCCTGAACACGTTTTGGGGGCTCGTTCAAAATTTAAACATATATATAATATAGAGACATATATATATATATGTGTGTGTGTTTGCACTCTAGCAGTCGCATTTTGTGTCCGATTTACTTCAAATTTGGTAGGGACGTTACTTTCTATAATCAGTTGGACAAGTTCGTTGGGCAAAACAATCAGAAAACTCTAAACCCCTTTTTTGGGGATTAATCTTTCAAATTTCGAGTTTTTGGGCTCAAAAAGGGTCATAAAAGCCCCAGATGTAAAATCAATGCATGTAAAAAGATGGGAATTAAAGAGGCGAAAGTTTTAAGCCCTCTCTTGTCATTCTGGCAGAAATATTTACCGAGTTATTAAAGAAAATGTGTATCGACTAAACACAGTACGTTGTCTTATGGGGGTTTTAGACTAGAAAAGCCTGTTATTCCTTTGTTAGAGTACTTTTATCATCCCCAGCAACCTCACGCCTAGTTTCAAGCCTGTCTGGACCTTCTCCTGACCTTATAATGCGAAAAATTATATTCCCAGCTTTGCAAGTAAATGAAACCAGGAGTATCAGAACAGCCAAAAAATCAAAGTTTTCAGATTTCAATAAAAATTGGAAAAATGTATGTTTTTACACTTATTAGTGAATTTCCTTTGGAAAGTGAACTATTAGCATGACCCGCACGGTGAAACTTAAGCTCGGGACCGCCATAGAAGTTCCTAAAGTGACCCCCTGAACACGTTTTGGGGGGTCGTTCAAAATTGTATATATATATATATAAATATATATATATATAGACATATATATATATATATATATATATATATATACATATACGTGTTTGCACTCTAGCGGTAACATTTTTTGTCCGATTAACTTAAAATCTGGTAGGGTCGTTTCTTTCTGTAATCAGTTGGACAAGTTCGTTGGGCAAAACAATCGGAAAACTCCAAACCCCTTTTTTGGGGATTAATCTTTCAAATTTCGAGTTTTTGGGCCCAAAAAGGGTCAGAAGAGCCCCGTATGTAAAATTAATGCATATAATAAGATGGGAATTAGTGAGGCGAAAGTTTTAAGCCCTCTCTCGTCATTCTAGCATAAATAATTACCGAGTTATTAAAGAAAATGTGTTTCGACCAAACACAGTACGTTGTCTTATGGGGGGTTTACTCTAGAAAAACCTGCTACTCCTTTGTTAGAGAACTTTTATCATCCCCAGCAACCTCACGCCTACTTTCAAGCCTGAATGGACCTTCTCCTAACATTATAATGCTCAAAATTGTATTCCCAGCTTTGCAGGTAAATGAAACCAGGAGCATCAGAACAGCCAAAAAATCAATATTTTCAGATTTCAATAAAAATTAAATACATGGATGTTTTTACATTGATTTTGAGTTTTAAAAGTTTTTATATGGAAATTCACTTCCCTTACGTCAGCGTGCTGCGTGGGAACTCGTTTTGAGTTTTACAAGTTTTTATGTGGAAATTCACTTCCCTCACGTCAGCGTGCTGCGTGCGAACTCGTTTATGTTTTAAACACTACTTTAAAGGTACCTTGACAACGTTTACTGTGAGCCTTTACAACTGCAAGAAACTATTTAATCGTTTTATTATCTGCTATATTCTCACTTTCATGCCCCCTTGTAACACCCCCTCTGATATTTACCCCCCAAAACCGCCCTCACAACCTGCCCCCTCCCCCTCTTCGTCCAGTACCCCCTAGGGGTCAGCCCGAATGTTTCTTTCACCGCCAGTTGCCGCTCATTTCCGTGCAAATCGGCCGGGCGGCGGCGGTGGACACATCAAACACTCTCATTGCATTTAGATAGCTTGTCTTGAGCTTCATATCGCCTCCTGCTTCTTTGATCCGGCAAATCGATCTTTCGTTGGGGTAATTACAAAAACTCAAAGTGGCATGTTCATTTCACCCTACACCCCCAAACAGGAGCCACAGTTTTTTCCTAAACACTAGAAAACGGAAAAACTCAAAAAATAGTCAAACCAACATGTTTAAAGTTTATTCCACAGTCGAATCACGCTGGCTGGCATCGGATGTTATGGAGTCCCGGTAGCCGTAGTAGAGCATCTTGACATCGACGTAGTAGCTCCACGTGATCCACAGGATGTACAGCTCGGCAACTGGACACAGAGCATGGTGTAGTGGTTGTCATAGAGAGGGGCTAACTTTGCTAATGGAATTGAAATAAGAACAGAGGACACCAAAGAGAAGTAATAGAGAAGTATTTAGAGTCCGAACTCGCGCCACTACAATTGCCATAACCGAGTTTATCTTGCATTTATTTTGAATGTAGATTACAAAACACCCAAAAGCATGCCGTTAGTCAATCTAATAACTATAGCTATGAGAGTTTATTCAGGATTTCATTTATCCGAGGGTCTTTCTACTTAGGAATGTAACTGGACTAAATATTTTTCAACAATCAAGTCATTTTTGTATGAAGGTATTTTTACTATAGCCAAATAAATATAGAAATCCAGTATTACATATCCCTTTGCGTATCCATAATCACCATTTAGATTTTAAATCTTGTAAACCCATAGTTTTTAGTGTCTCTTTTCAGCATTTATACAACAAGTGATATAACCTGAACATCCCCTAATTTTATCCTTTAGAGTTAGTTTTGACGAACTCACCTAGCAAAATGGCTGCCCACAGCAACAATAACGATGGAACTTCCCTGTAACATTTAGCTCAGATGATTTAAAAGGTATAAATTCAGTCAAGCACAGTAGGTCTCAGTTACGGTGTGTTATAATTTTGCCAGAGGTTTAATAGTATAGAGGACTTGCTAGTCCTGACTACACCTCGTTATTAAAGTAATTTGTTACTTCCACTTTAATACATATTCAAGTTATTTTCTTATTTATTAATATTAGAGTAATGTCGTAAATCTGAATCAATAGTACAGTATATTTTTGAGAGTCTACTTGGTCTGAACCATTTTTTGGTTCTTTATAAATAAATATTATTTTTACACTGAAACATGAATTGTGTTCATACGAAACTGAAATGTATATAAAGGTATGTATAGAATAAAAGTTTTCAACGTGGTTTTTATTTTATGTGATAGGAAATTAACTTATAAGTTGATCACAACACTATTATATGAGTAGTTTACATCCAAAATAATTAATGAAGAAATTAATCCACACATAAACATAAGATATTTCAGATGTTGTTTAGTCAGAAGTAAAGCTGTTTGTTGTTAATAATTTTGTTATATAAGTTTTGTTGCAAAATAAATAAAAATTACCTTAAGATCGCCATGGAAACATGGTAAGAAAACATGAAAAAGAACCAAACACAAATGAAGATCTCTAAAACGGCCCCGACCAAAATGTTGCTGAGAACTTCCTGTGAAATAAATGCAATTATAATCAAACTTTTTAAAAGCGAATCTTTAGTTTATTAGTGTTATAAAACGAGTGAATAATGATACTAGTAATGATGATTTTTGCAAATACTTCAAAATAATACTAAACAAAAGCGCTTTAACTATATCTAGGTATAAGACACTTTAAAAATGGAAAACAAACATTTTTATTACATGTCAAAGCAAATCGTTATTAATTGATTACGTCTTTTTCATAGCCTTATCCCCAAAATATTTCAGATTCGAGGTGCAACTTTAAAAGGATTCATTAGAACTTACCAGATTAGATTATCATTTATACCTTCTACATTTTTTTAGGCTTAACAATTTTGTGGTACCGATTTCTCGGATGTGCGGCATCGAAGAATTATGAAACTTGGCACACTTATTCAGTACTGTTAGGAGATGTGTCGAATGTAAATAATTTTGTATTAGGGCGTGTAGGGCTATGCCCTTTTGGCTTTCAAAGTTTACATGTTATGGAAACATGCGTCCTGCTCAAGCAGGTTCATTAGTATAACTGGAGGCAACACTGCTTCACTATTTTTGTCGAAAAAGCGAGCCAGTGATTTTGTCAGGTTGGTACACTGGTGAGGAAAATTTCTCGTTCTTTGAACTATCATAAGTGGTTGTTTTATTCCAATAAGTGAATCACAGGAATAAAAGATCACAGGAATAAAAGGAATAAAAGTTTGAACAAATTAATTTTTCGTTTGATTTATGTATCTACTCTTGCCGTGATATATGAGAAACTATGAGCAAATAAACAAATAGAAGTTTATTATTGTTAAAATCATGAGTAGGTATTTGTTTGATTCACTTTGCTGACTCGTTGTATTTCAGTGATTACACCAAACAGTTTTGCCTCACCAAAACTTGGCAAAGAACGACTCGCAATTTTGTTTATCAGTGTTTTCTCCAGTTATACTAATATAACTCCTTGGTTCTGGGGGCCTATTTTTGAATTGGGTGAGTGGTGAGTAGGTGAGTGAGTCACTCAAACCACTATTTTTTATTTTCAGATCAACAGATAAAAGTACAGATATTATTTGGTTAACCGTTCGGTTAGTTACATCCAACCACACAAAATTGGCATTAGTATTTTCAATGAACATTTAAATTTAACATTAACATTGATAGATTTACTATAGATAGACATTTTTAATTAATCAGTCACCAATTCAAATATTCCTACTCACCAGGCAAAACGCTGGTGACTGAAAATGGGTGTTTAGCGTAAACAACCTTCTTCTTCTTCATGTAAGAAGGAAATGGCAGAAGGAATCAATAGTAAACTGCCTAACTAGGTCATGTTTACTTTCCAAACAGTTAAATTAACGTATGGTTTATTATTAAAATCCTCAAAAAGCAAGTAAATGTTTAAAAATATACCAATTGATTTAGTTAAAGCAACAGAAGGTTTATAAATTTGTATTTTGGTCAATGTTTACATTTGGTTTTGTTGATTTGACAGATAAATCATTGCCAATTTATATCTCTCGTGGTGAATTTAAACAATGCTAAAATCACCCGTTTCAAAAATAGGCCGCCAGCTTTTCATTTAATAAACAGCTGCATTATTCAAATAAATATGTAGCACAACAGCAAGAACAGATTTTTTATAAATACAAAATATTACTGACTACTGGAATAGTAACACCCTTCTCTTAACCGTTCTGACTCCACATTAATAAAACCCTAACTAACCCTGTTTGTGAGAGGGAGGATGAGGGACGGGAAGAGGATGAGGTGGAGAGGTTTCAGATATAAAAAGGCTACTGATTACTGGAATGGTAACACCCCTCTGCTCTACGTTTTAACTCCACATTAGAGAGAGCAGAGAGAGGGAGAGAGCGATGAGCACAACAAAACCCACTAGATATTATATCTTTTTTAATATTTGTCAGATGATATTTCGTCGAGTTTTGACCATTGGGCGGTCTCTAATATTATATTAAAATTCTATACCATATGATCTAATTTTCTTCTTCATCAGTTTAATAACTTAAAATTAACACGTTCTAGAGGTTTTTCCTAAATTTACGTTTCTACACTAAAGTAAAATGTTTATTGACAAATTATTAGTAACCACGAAAAAACTCTCGTCAATTATGAGCTGCGTAAAATCTTATAACATTATAAAGTTTAATATTATCTAGTTATCTTTTTACGTAGCTACCAATAAATGCACATTTTCCTTACGTTTTTACATTGGTCTCACCTCACATAGCAATTGGAGATTATCTATTCAAATCAATGAGACCCCTTTTTAAAATAATCAACATTACATTTGATTGATACTATTATATTTTAAATATGTACATACTGTTAATAACGCTAAGGGATTAATTTCCTAAAGAAGATTAAAATAACAGTATACGCCAATTTACGCCCAATTTACACCAATTTATACGTAAATTTATCCGATTTACTCGTTTCGTACTCTTCTGTCTATCACCTAATAATCCCCTAATATATATTTGCGGAAGGAAAGAGGGAATTTATTTGTAAAGAAGTGCAAAGGTGCGAGTTTCTGAAGCTAGCGTACGACCTAGAAGGTTGAAATTTGGAATATTCATAGAAAGTTATATGGAGAAAAACCCAACGGAGCTCGATTTTTATTTTTTGCCATTATTTTGTCTTATAAATTGCAATAAAGAACAAAACAAGTAAAAACTTTAAAATAAAGTAATGACCGGGTATAATAATTTATAACTTGAATTACTTACGTGTTAACATGTGTTCATACTTTCATATCGATTTATTTTCCTCAGCATGTAAATAAAAATCTACATACACAAAAACCAAATGTTAGGGAAAGTAGACCCTAGAAGCCCCTACTGTACGGATATGGCTTGGTATCCAGTAAGTACAATAAAGGGCTTCAGGGGACGTTACCCCCACAACAAAGGGGTTCAGGGGACGTTACCCCCACAACAAAGGGGTTCAGGGGACGTTAGCCCCACAACAAACTACGCTTAGCTTTGCAATTGGACAGTCATTGTTAGTGAATGCCCTATGGAAAAGTGGAAAAGTGAACTATTAGCATGACCTGCACGGTGAAGCTTAAGCCCGGGACCACCATAGAAGTTCCTAACGTGTCCCCCTGTACACGTTTTGGGGGGTCGTTAAAAATGAGATATATTTGTGTTTGCACTCTAGCGGTCGCATTTTTTGTCAAATTTACTTCAAATTTGGGAGGGGCATTCCAAAGAGGGTCAGAAAAGCCCCGGATGTTAAATTAGTGCATAGAAAAAGATGGAGATTAGTGAGGCGAAACTTTTAAACCCTCTCTCATCATTCTAGCACAAAAATATTAATCGTGTTATTAATGAACATGTACATTGACTAAACATAGTACGTTGTTTTACATTAGAAAAGCCTTGTACTAATTTTCTGGTGTATTTTTATCATCCCCAGCAACCTCACGCCTACTTTCAGTTATCCTAACTTTATAATGCTCAATATTGTATTCCCAGCATTGCAGGTAATGTCAACCAGGAGCATAAGGATAGCCAAAAAAATAAATGTTTTCAGATTTAGATAACAATGGAATAAATGTATGTTTTAATACTGGTTTTGATTTATAAAAGTTTTTTATTGGAAATTCACTTCCCTCACGTCAGCGTGCTGCGTGCAAACCCGTTTTCATTGCAAGAATTTATGATAACTGATCCGTATACACTGATTCATTTCATTAGTAGTTTTTTTTAGCGAATTTCCCCTATAGGGAAGAAGCTATTACCGTAGGTCTCATGGTAAGACTTAAGCCCGAGACCATGATAACTTTTCGTTTTGAGGTCCCCAGATGCCAAAAACACCATTCGTTCAAATTTGTATATATTTATATATATGTGTGTGTGTGTGTGTGTGTGTGTGTGTGTGTGTGTGTGTGTGTGTGTGTGTGTGTGTGTGTGTCCGTAAGCACGATAACTCTCGTAAAAAAGTCCGATCTTAATAACATTTGGTACACATATGTAAAGTACCATTTATTTGAACGAGTTCGAAAACCAGACAAATCGCACCATCCGAAGGGGGGTTTCTGGGGGGTTTTGTACCCCAAAAATGGGTTTTTGGGGTTTTCACATGTAAATTTGATTTAAATCAAATTTTAATTTATACCATTGAATTCAGCTTAAAAAAACAAACAATTTGGTATTTTGATCATTGCTCTACGTCAATTGGTTACTGAGATATTACAAGTGCTAAACACAGTACGTTGCCCAATGTTATTCTTAAGGAGAAAAAGACAAATTTTATATCTCGGTTATTTATGAACATATACTGACGAAACTTGGTATATCGCTTCATATGGTTGTGTTTTGTTGATGTTTGAAAAAAAAAGAATTTTTCGCCTATGATTCCCGAAGCAGCAAACCTAGGTACTCGGTCCCCATGTTATTCTTATGGAGAATGATAAAAATGTTATATATTGCTTATTTATGAATGTATATGTATGAAACTTGGTATGTGTCTTTACTTAGATGAGTTCTAATGATATTTGCATAAAAACCCATTATTTTGTGTTACTTGTTGCAGCAAACCTGCGTACTCATCCCCAATGTTATTCTTATGGAGAAAAATTAATATTTTTAATATCGCTTGTTTGTGAATATAGTTCTTATGAATCCTGTTGAGTGTTAATGTGTTATGTTATATATTCATTGGAAATTCGCTGAGTATGCAGGTTTGCTGCGACGGGGGTGTTTACTTTAACGGTGTAAATAAACTGCGCATGTACAATGGGGGGGGGAAATTATCCCTCACACCTCTCTTTAATTGTAAGTAATCTAACCCATATTATTTTAATTTACTAATACATTTTAATTTTACGTACCCAAATAACAGCCGGAATCATGACGATGAGCGAGAGTACAAACAGAACTATTGTAACCACGAGTAGGATAAGCTCTAAAACAAACATATACGTGTAAATAGTTATCTTGACCAAGATTACGACGCGAATTGCATGTGCTATTAGAAAATCGTATGCTGACAAATATAATCAAAATATATCCTTCAAATAATTGTTTTTAAGTATAACTAATTGAATCATTGATCATCCCTAAAATTAAAACATAAGCTTGGTTTCTTAATTTTTTTCTAATTTATAAGTCATCACAAGCTGAATAGGCTGTTGTGCTTTCGAACTATAAGGATATTCAACTAACTATTAAGCGTCATAACGACACGATCGTGGGATCAGTACTAAACGCCAGAGATGTCAAATTTAAATAATTTAGAAGTATAATAATTTTCAAGACATTATCAAGGTCTACTATAATTTTCTATTGTGTAACAAAACTACTTCATTATTTTAAGTCTTCCTCAAGAAGGAATCTAAGCTGGGGTTTATGCATAATGTTAAAGTTCAGGTATTTCAACATTGCACTAACTTTTAGGTGATTAACAAAGCAAGGAAAAGGATATAAATAAAAAATATCTATGTTAAAATATTAATCCCATAAATTGTTGTTATTACAATACTAGTGGAAATAACCCTTAAATCAAATATTACCAACAGTTTTTTGGTGGTAAAGGTTGTAGCACTCTTCAGGCCATTCCTTATTCCATTCTGAAACATTTATTAAAAACTACACATTAGAGTAAAAATTGGAATAAGTTATCTCTATTATATCAAAACTTATGTACAAACCTTATCAGGAACACTATGTAACAGGAATATCATTTTTAACAGAATATGTTTAAAAGCATAAAAATCATTAAGGAGAAATTCTGAGGAAAATTAAGTCTTTCCAAAGGGTATGGATAATTATTTTTAAGTAAAATTGTAAAAAACACTTAAATTTTGTTTTTTTGTACTACAGCACCATGAATACAAAACAAACATTGTAGGCTGTGGGTTAGACCTACTCATATTATTGTGTATTTCCCCAAGCACTAATTGCAAACATGTATATTGTAGGTGTTGTATTATGTTTAATGTTTGTATTAGTTAGGTACTCAGTTAGACCCAGCGGTTTTTAATTATTAGTTATCATTACTCCAAAATAAGGTAAGTGTTCTTAAAACCGTCGTTATTTCTATTGTTATATCTTGTCTAGATTAGAATTAAACGTTATTTTGGAAGGTTTTTGGATAAAAATAATTCAAGACTTCAATTTATTATTGTGATACAATTTTAACTTGGTAATGCTGATTCCCATTTTTTGTTACTTTCAATACGTCAGCTCAATTTTAAAGTCCTAGTTAAAAAATCAAGAATAGTATAAATATAAGTAATAGATATACATTACAGTCACTCTGAAATTTTAAACAGTTTGCAATTATGTTGGAATAAACGTTTGTTTATTTATTCAAAATACACAACTAGGACTTGAAACTATTTGTCACTCTCACCTTTTTTTGAAGAATCTCCCAAATTGATCACATCTATTCCCAGAAGAATTATCAGTACCAAAACCACCTGCAAGTTAGTGAATCTACAATTATTTTCGTATAACTAACACATATTACTTGTTTTTAACTAAACTAACGCAAACATCTTTGTTACTTTATTATGCTTTCGTCCACCTGATTTTCTACATTAAAAGATACTTAATGTACTGTATTAAAAATTGAAGTCACTGCAGTATTAAAATATAGAAATAACCACCGCCCCTCCCTCAGAACACCTCTCCATTATTTTTTCTGGAAAGGTTGTTGTTCTCAGTAGTTGTTCTTCTCCAAATTGTTCAGGCGCACGGTAGTCAATACAGGTACAAGGAAGTGTTGCGTGATTTGCCTACGCTTAGGCGTCGGTCATCTTGGTTTGAACTATTGCAATGATTCCTAATTATTATTTGAAAACCATTAATTAATATTGAGCAAATTAAAATTATATTTTGAAAATCAAATGTTTTTGTGTTTTTTTATGCCCCTGATAGATTTGAGAGTTTCATAAAAACCCAAACCCTTGTGTTCCAATCCGAAGTCGGTCTTTCTTAGAAATCATTTTAAAATATTTTCCAAATGAAAAAAAAACAACCAGGACTAGAGCACAAAATTCATGCCGTTACAAATTATAAGATAATGCTCAGGATATATCTGACTAATCTCATAAAATGAGGCAAACTCGTAATTTAAACAAAGCTGGTCTTTATATCCGTGTGTCCCAAAAGACCCCCCCCCATTATTTTTATAACTACTGCATATAAAGAGATTATTTTCCGGGGAAGTCTTAGTGACCCAAAATTGAAACTTTTGAAGAGTCCAAATTTTTTCAACCCCCTCCCCCAAAATAGGGGTTTTGGGAGGTAAGTCAAAAAAATTAAGCTAAAAATATAATGGTGCAAATTATAGGTCTCTACGATGATCCTCTAAATCATAACAGCTTATTAAATATAATTGTAAAATTTGATATTTATAAGCTGCCATGTTTTAGGGGAGGATCGTCGTAGAGACTTCTAATTTTCACCATTCATCTTCTTTAATTAAGACCTTTAAAAGAGGTATCACTCAGTAAGGGTTGCTACTTAAAATTTTTTATTTGGCCTCAAAAACCCCTATTTTGGAGGATGGGGCCAAATTTGTTCACTCACTAAAAGATTCACGGCTTGGTTACTTAAACGGTTCAATCCAAAAATCGTATTATTTCAAAACGTTATTGGGGAATTTAAATGACAGCTGTGCAAAAATAATGCAAAATGATGTTATAAAATTAAAAAATTCAATTGAATGCTCTGTTTGATAGATCAGAGATACAAACCAACTTGTGTCATTCTTATTTTTTACGCCCTTTGAAATGATTCATCACTCAAGGGGAGTTACCATTTAAGTTTTTTGACTTACCCCTCAAAACCCCTATTTTGGGGGAGGGGGTTGAAAATTTGGACTCTTCAAAAGTTTCATTTTTGGGTCACTAAGACTTCCCCGGAAGATAATCTCGTTATATACAGTCGTTAAAAAAATAGGGGGGAATTTGGGACACACGGTATAATTCTGTAAGCGAAGTTTTTGAGTCAAAATTGTGGGAGTTTTGCAAATCGCAGGATAACGGAAGAGGGCTCAAATTAAATGTCTTGATCCCAGGGACTCGGGAAGAATAGCAGTATTTATAAAAGGTTTCCAGAAAACGATCAATAACGGAAAACATCTCCCATAAGAAAAGCATGGGAATTAAAAAACGTCTGCTGTTTTACATTAAAACATGTGATTAAGTGTATTTTTTGTTTACAAACTCACATGTGTTCCCTACTTGGAGAAACGTTAGGGCCTATCGCCCCTTCAAGCCATTAGTTTTATCATAAATATAAACTTACTTAAGTACATAATATTCTATTATTACATTGTTTCTATAGCTACTTTTCAGGAAATTGAAAAATACTCAGTGAATGCAATTTTATAAAAACTAATAACCACGCCAGAAAAGTATTTTCAACTTACCACTCTCACGATTATAATTATTATCGTTCCGATTCTCAGGTCCAAAAAGAAACAGCATTTTTCCGCTTGAGGACATTCAATTATCATTTTAATTATAATTTACTAAAAATTTTGACAGAAAAATAAATCACCATGGTATTACTATTTTCAACTTTCATTTGTATTTCCAGCGAAACATTTAGTGATAATAAAAAATCTATTTTATACCTAGGGTTATTTATTTTATCACAAAATATGAAATAACGATGTTTCCATTTAAATAATGCTTATACAGATTGGTTTTATTTTGACCTGTAATAATCTAAAATAAAATAAAAATCTAACATAATATTGGCATATTTCAAATATGTATAACAAGTTTTGTAATGAAAAAACGAACTACGTCCCAGGACAAGTTTTAACCTATAGCATACCAATTATGAGGTAGACATTGGGTACATAAAATAAAGATGTCATAGCATATGGGTAGTCATTTGACGATCCATTATGACAAACTTGCTTTTCACCTTATGTTTGGAGACAGCAGGAGATGGAACTTCTTTCACAATATTGTGTTCATTAGCTAAACATACTTTATTTTGACTCATCTTTTCCATCCTACTTTCCTTCCAATTAACTGTGCAAATTTCCCTCGTGGAAGACGTGCCTAGCGCCTCTGCCGGGATCTTCTGATCACCCAGTATAACATCTAACCGCAACCTACCTAAATGTCAAGGCGCGTATATTGTCTTTTTGTACTATTATTACACAAAATTGTTATTTGTATTTTGTACACGCAAACAAGCTATTGCAAATATTGTGAGAATATTTCTTATGTTGCTCTTCCTTAGGTTGCACCCTAGCAACTTAAGTGTACGACGATGCAAAGAGGCAAAAAGGTATATTGCTTTTGATAAATTGTATGATATGGACTCTGTTATATGCCACACAGTCAAACTTGAGCGATCACAACTTTTGTAATTTAAAGTCTAGGATATAATAGACTACTGGAAGTTTTGATAACTCAGGACCTATGTTTATAGCGTTAAATAAACGTGTATACTTTTTATAAATATATTTTATGCACCCTTTAGCTAGAGGGACGATAGAGTCTATAGAATATCTCATGATAAAAATAAAATGTCTATATTATGTCGATCAGGACAACTTTTATATTTATAAATAAAAAGTGTGAGCTTTTACCATGTTGTTACTTACGGTTGCCTTCCGGTAGTGGGAAATAATCAACTACCCTAAGAGAAGGGTTCGATGTTTATTTCCTAGTCTGACCACTACTTTCCAGTGAAAAATTCAAGTAACATACACTGGGGGCTTTAATGTAAAAAACGTATGTAGACCCTTTTTAATTGTGGTGGACACATTTTATTAAATAAACAGTATCAGGAGACTGACACATACTTTCTCCCTTTTAGCCCAACTTTAATGAATCAATTACTTTTTATTTACTAAATATAGAATACAAAGCACGGTTGAATGTACAGAAAATCTTGTAAACAAGTTGTTTTTAAAAATATCCACCCAAATCCCCGTTTACGAGGCACTACAGAATCCATCGCTACACGTCGTTTTAAGAGGGGAAATTCCCCCTATTCCCCCCCTCAGGGTTATTAAGGGGCAACATATTTCGAATTTCCTCTGTTGGTCAATGCTTACTTGACAAGCATATCAAGTTTGAACGAAATTGATCAATAAATAAGATAGAAATAGTAATTTTTGTATTCCCCATAAGAATAACATTGGACAACGTACTGCGTTAACCGCAAAATGGTTATTTAAATTTTCTCCGCAACCAGTAATCATAGAATAGTAATTTAAAATTATAAATTATTTAATTTTTGAGCTCTTTTTAATGGTGAATAGTAATATTTTGTATATTTATGTTTTTTATGAAAAATCAAAAAAAACTGAATTTTTGTTATATTAAGTCTTGTAATTTCTGAACCCGAATTCTTACAGAAATACGGGTGGTGTAATTTTGTTGGAAAACTAAATTTCTACAAACTTCTAACGTTTAATCAAAATCGTTAGAGCCGTTTTTGAGAAATCTTGATTTTTCATGTTTTTGGCGGTTTTTGGGGGATAATTACTCTTAAAAATCAAAAATTCAATAAATGAAAAATGCCTGGAGATATCGTGGATTAGTATCTACATACCAAATTTCATAAAAATTGGACCATTGGTTAGGGCTCTAGCTCTGTACACATCCATACGGACAGACAGACACACAGACATCACGTAAAAATCACTTTTTTGGGTTCAGGGAGCACAAAAACGAATATTTCCACCAACAACTCAAATTCGAACATTTTGACGAAAACAATACTTTCTCCATATACTATGTATAAGGGGGAGAAAGTAAAAAGGAATGTCACGGGTAAAATCCAAAATACAGAATTTAGGAATTTTTTTAGCTCGCATTATTCAGTCCGCGTATAATTACAGGTGGAGAGGATAAAAATTAAAAATGTATGCAAATATATACTTGTTTACCTTACATTCTCGTTCAGTTTGCAAAAACAACTTACTCCCAATGATGAAATGTTCTTTTAAAAGCCTTAAGTGCGAAAAGAAACTTGTTTCGCAGTCGGATAAATGTAAATAATTCAAAAACGAATTACATCCACGCGTCACTCGATACGTACACTTCTGCTCGCCTACAAATTACAAGACGCCCCGGACATTAGCATAGCGTCTAAGAGTATTTTGCTAAGCGCGTCTTTGGCGTACTTTTCGCTACGCTAAGCCGATATGCATTCATTAGCTGTTCTTTTATCGGCCCTCTCCCCATTCTTTCCCTCGGGCTTAACATAGCAAATAAGTCGTCTTCTTTCTTCAACCGCTTTAAACTTTTTTCGAGACGATTCGTTATGCCCTTGATTGCGTATCGTCGGAGAGGACGACGCCAAATTAGATCTCTGGCTTCTTGTGGATGTTTATTTTTCTTATTGCTAATTCAGGCTAAACACGTGACTTCGGTATTTTTGTTTAAAAATGTAACTTATTTTGCATCCACTTTCGTTGTAATATCCAAGGCATTTGCTGGATTCTTGTTTCAATATAGCTCTCAAATATTTGCACATTCAGTGTATTTTCAATTGTTAATTTACAATTGGAATTAACTTCAAATCAATTTTTTCATTAATACCCTAATTAAAACCGTTGAAACGGGGTTATCATGCTGCGGGTTCAAAGTAGACTGTGACTCTTCTTATACGTTAATTCTTTATTTGAATTTAACTATTTAATTATGCATACTTTGTTGCTTTATCACGCATAAGCTAATGGACCGAGTTGGCTGAAATGTCATCGTAGTAATATAATTAATGCACCCTAAGATCACATACGTAAACAATTCTTTAAATCCCTCCCCGCCACCTCGGTTTTAGAAATGTCAATGTTATTATTTTAGTAATTGATTTATTTTAAATATTAACTAGGTAACAGGCATTATAATATGAAACATTTAGCGTTGTGTTTGAACTATCCCCACGCTATGAGTGCGACTCCGGTTAGTATTTATAAACTATTTTGATGAATATGCGTACTAAGTTGCATTATTTTATATTTATCCTTTTCTGAGATATCACTGGTTTTGTTATAAACCCAAGCAGACTCACAGATACAAAACTAAATTATATAGGACACATTTTAAATTTATTATTTGCTTGTTTTAGCCTGACAAATAACATGGTAAAGTTGTTGACAGTTGGACGCTGTATTTGTCTTTCTCCAAGCTTATCGACCCCTTGTGATTGTGCTTAAAGCAAAGCTCGGCCCCACTTTGCAAACACTTGAACCAGCAAAGCCCGGTACTTCTCTAACTAACTCCCAACAACCTTTTCCAACTTAAAACTAGTTCGATAATTTACCTATCAACAAATAGTATTCAACAAAGAAAATGCGTTTTAAACATCGTTCAAATCAACAAAACATATTCAACAATTAAATTTGTTACCTGTAATGATGCTGTGCACTTTAAACGTTAAAACTTTTATATCAAAAATAATGTAAGTCAAGATTTATATTGGTGTTCTAAGTAAATTATGTGGATCACATTTCATGTATCTATGAAACTTTAATAAACTAATCTGTTTCTTAGAGATTGCGTATCGTCGGAGAGGACGACGCCAAATTAGATCTCTGGCTTCTTGTGGATGTTTATTTTTCTTATTGCTAATTCAGGCTAAACACGTGACTTCGGTATTTTTGTTTAAAAATGTAACTTATTTTGCATCCACTTTCGTTGTAATATCCAAGGCATTTGCTGGATTCTTGTTTCAATATAGCTCTCAAATATTTGCACATTCAGTGTATTTTCAATTGTTAATTTACAATTGGAATTAACTTCAAATCAATTTTTTCATTAATACCCTAATTAAAACCGTTGAAACGGGGTTATCATGCTGCGGGTTCAAAGTAGACTGTGACTCTTCTTATACGTTAATTCTTTATTTGAATTTAACTATTTAATTATGCATACTTTGTTGCTTTATCACGCATAAGCTAATGGACCGAGTTGGCTGAAATGTCATCGTAGTAATATAATTAATGCACCCTAAGATCACATACGTAAACAATTCTTTAAATCCCTCCCCGCCACCTCGGTTTTAGAAATGTCAATGTTATTATTTTAGTAATTGATTTATTTTAAATATTAACTAGGTAACAGGCATTATAATATGAAACATTTAGCGTTGTGTTTGAACTATCCCCACGCTATGAGTGCGACTCCGGTTAGTATTTATAAACTATTTTGATGAATATGCGTACTAAGTTGCATTATTTTATATTTATCCTTTTCTGAGATATCACTGGTTTTGTTATAAACCCAAGCAGACTCACAGATACAAAACTAAATTATATAGGACACATTTTAAATTTATTATTTGCTTGTTTTAGCCTGACAAATAACATGGTAAAGTTGTTGACAGTTGGACGCTGTATTTGTCTTTCTCCAAGCTTATCGACCCCTTGTGATTGTGCTTAAAGCAAAGCTCGGCCCCACTTTGCAAACACTTGAACCAGCAAAGCCCGGTACTTCTCTAACTAACTCCCAACAACCTTTTCCAACTTAAAACTAGTTCGATAATTTACCTATCAACAAATAGTATTCAACAAAGAAAATGCGTTTTAAACATCGTTCAAATCAACAAAACATATTCAACAATTAAATTTGTTACCTGTAATGATGCTGTGCACTTTAAACGTTAAAACTTTTATATCAAAAATAATGTAAGTCAAGATTTATATTGGTGTTCTAAGTAAATTATGTGGATCACATTTCATGTATCTATGAAACTTTAATAAACTAATCTGTTTCTTAGAGATTGCGTATCGTCGGAGAGGACGACGCCAAATTAGATCTCTGGCTTCTTGTGGATGTTTATTTTTCTTATTGCTAATTCAGGCTAAACACGTGACTTCGGTATTTTTGTTTAAAAATGTAACTTATTTTGCATCCACTTTCGTTGTAATATCCAAGGCATTTGCTGGATTCTTGTTTCAATATAGCTCTCAAATATTTTCACATTCAGTGTATTTTCAATTGTTAATTTACAATTGGAATTAACTTCAAATCAATTTTTTCATTAATACCCTAATTAAAACCGTTGAAACGGGGTTATCATGCTGCGGGTTCAAAGTAGACTGTGACTCTTCTTATACGTTAATTCTTTATTTGAATTTAACTATTTAATTATGCATACTTTGTTGCTTTATCACGCATAAGCTAATGGACCGAGTTGGCTGAAATGTCATCGTAGTAATATAATTAATGCACCCTAAGATCACATACGTAAACAATTCTTTAAATCCCTCCCCGCCACCTCGGTTTTAGAAATGTCAATGTTATTATTTTAGTAATTGATTTATTTTAAATATTAACTAGGTAACAGGCATTATAATATGAAACATTTAGCGTTGTGTTTGAACTATCCCCACGCTATGAGTGCGACTCCGGTTAGTATTTATAAACTATTTTGATGAATATGCGTACTAAGTTGCATTATTTTATATTTATCCTTTTCTGAGATATCACTGGTTTTGTTATAAACCCAAGCAGACTCACAGATACAAAACTAAATTATATAGGACACATTTTAAATTTATTATTTGCTTGTTTTAGCCTGACAAATAACATGGTAAAGTTGTTGACAGTTGGACGCTGTATTTGTCTTTCTCCAAGCTTATCGACCCCTTGTGATTGTGCTTAAAGCAAAGCTCGGCCCCACTTTGCAAACACTTGAACCAGCAAAGCCCGGTACTTCTCTAACTAACTCCCAACAACCTTTTCCAACTTAAAACTAGTTCGATAATTTACCTATCAACAAATAGTATTCAACAAAGAAAATGCGTTTTAAACATCGTTCAAATCAACAAAACATATTCAACAATTAAATTTGTTACCTGTAATGATGCTGTGCACTTTAAACGTTAAAACTTTTATATCAAAAATAATGTAAGTCAAGATATATAATGGTGTTCTAAGTAAATTATGTGGATCACATTTCATGTATCTATGAAACTTTAATAAACTAATCTGTTTCTTAGAAAATTTAACTCAATAAATAGCTCAAAAATAAGAATAAAGGACTACAATAATATCCTTAGTATGATCCCGTGTTGATTTCGAATTTCATGAATGGCCGTTAGCGGCTTACGAACACTCTGGCCTATCCATTTACACTATTAAACTCAAATATTTTATCAAACTGCATAATTGTTTAAATGTAATTTGACTCTGTTATTGTTTATCTTATACAATTAAATAGCTATTATTAAACTGACTACTTAACCCGCTTTATACCTTCAGTCTGTTTCATGTAACCGCTATACAATGATGCATTGCAAAATCTTTTCACTTATTTGCTCATTTTGAAGTGGGAGTATGCGATAAACTCCCTTCAGTTACACTTTTTCCCTGTTTTACGACATTTTTTCGATGCAAAAATCACTGGTGTTGTTAGACAAAATTTGTTCACGAAAGTACTAAATTTAAGAACGTATTCTAGTTTACAAATGTTATAAAAATATCTTATTTAATCTTAAATTTACCATAGTGCTTCTTATTTATGAAAGAGTCTATCATTTTCAAAAATGTTACCCCTATTTACAAATTACGAACCCCTCTATATCCGAATTAGTGTTGAATCTGTATTTATATTGTAAATGTTTTTCTATTGTTTACACATCGAACCATGGATTTTGGAGATAGAAATTCCATATCTTGAAAAGGTAATAGATCTTGATTATTGTAAGGTGTTGCCATGACAAGTTATATTGAATTCAGTTTTAATTCATTTCCACAAACAGTTTTTTTCCTGATATGTATTTCAAATGTTTATTGTAAACCTACCTAAGAGCTAAAATTGTAAAAATTACAATTTGTATTAAAATTATACCTATATTTTTTTTAATAAACCGTTAAGAAATACTAAAACGAATTTAATATGATTAATAAAAATATAAAGTTTATAAACACCCCAGGGTCTAAAGTATATCTTTGTTTAGTAAGTGGTCCAGGGGGTCGGGTGGTCGCGGGGGAGGGGGTGATTTTGACACTCAAGACGCACGCAGGGTCCAGCCCCCTGGCCGGGATAGGAGCCCCCTCGCGACCCCCTCTGAGGAGGCGCTGTGTATTGACCGCCCACTCCCCTAAAGACCCCCTACTCCCTGGGTCTATCATACCAAGTCTTCCCAGGGTTCATATCATGACTGACTTGATTATCTCTTGAGAAAAATACCTTCGTAGATAAAACTTCCCTATCGCCCCAGTTTTATTGTTCGGTTCAAACTTCATTCAGACCTGATTAAATGTATGTATTATCATTGTCTTTTTGATATAAATTGCAATTATTGAGATAAAAGTAAATTAATGTATCTTACAACGAAAATATGTTTGCTTTATTTCTGTATTTGCAAGTTTATACGTTATTGAAATTGTATTAGCAGACACATAATTCAAGCTATTATTTCCTTACACTATTTAACTATCCATGTAATTAATATGTTTATTATTTTA
The DNA here is from genome assembly GCA_963675035.1 of Allygus modestus. Classification (NCBI taxonomy): domain Eukaryota; kingdom Metazoa; phylum Arthropoda; class Insecta; order Hemiptera; family Cicadellidae; genus Allygus; species Allygus modestus. The sequence goes on from OY776117.1 coordinate 101,632,787, forward strand.
AACTTGTAAGTATTTTTTACCTACGATATTAAATATTATGAATAATATATAAAAAAATTAATAAAATTTAACATTAATGTCCATCATATATCAATGTAATAGTTTTTAGAACTCAAGAAAAGTTTCGAGAAAAACCCTTTATTTAGCTATACTGTACTGTAGCAGGAATCCTGAATAAACCCTTTCTTTACTCCAATCCAATTATTCCCAATATGACTCAGACGATGGGTTTATTTATTTGCAGACGATGTTGGACAATGATTTCAAAAAAGGATTATAATTCAAAGAACTGATTACTGTAAGGAAAGGTTATTTTGAAGAAGCTTTTAACATATTTACTTATAGATATTTTTAAATTGTGAAGATATTTGTTCTCAAAGGTATAAATCGTCTTACTACACGTTATACAAACGTATTTTGTTTGTGTTCATAGTTAACAAAATATTGTCGACGGTGAATAATTGGGAGCGGCCTGGTGCAGCGGATAGAGCGCGTGTCTTGGTCTGCAAGGGCTTGGGTTCGATCCCGCCAATCACCAATGGTTTTTAGTAGTGTGATAATGCAGTGGCCTCGTGGTTCGGAATCCACTTAAAACTATAGGACCACCTGACTAGAAAACAAAAGTGGCTAAGTCTCTGAATTGAATTATATCTGTATTATAGGTCTATTAAATGTAAAAGAAATCGTATGAATAAATAAAGACAATAAGTTATTTATAAACTCATAGACACACCTGCTATCAGTGAGCCAATCTTTTAACAGTTGTTTAGGGACGATCAAGAATTGGACGCATTAATCAGCGTACTGAATATGGTTTCAGCAATATTATATTTATTAAAATAAAAGGATTAGTGAAAAGTTAAACAATAATTTGCAATAATGCAATACCATAATAATATGGATATGTGATCAAATGTAAAATTTCAACTATTCACTACCTAAGCTATATTACAAAAAATAATACCCCCATCGCAGCAAACCTGCATACTCAGCGAATTTCCAATGAATATATAACATAACACATTAAAACAGTTAACAGGATTCATAAGAAATTTATTCATAAACAAGCGATATTTAAAATATTAATTATTCTCCATAAGAATAACATTGGGGATAAGTACGCAGGTTTGCTGCAACAAGGCACATAACATAATGGTTTTTTATGCAAATATCAATAGAAATCATCTTAGTGAAGTCACATATCAAGTTTCATTCATATAGATTCATTAATAAGCGATATATAACATTTTAAGTATTTTCCATAAGAATAACATGGGGACCAAGTACCTAGGTTTGCTGCTACAGGAACCATGGGCGAAAAATTATTTTTTGTGCAAACAACAATAAACCCCAACCAGATCAAGCCATATACCAAATTTCGCCAGTTTATGTTCATAAATAAGCGAGATATACAATTTTTCTTTTTCTCCATAAGAATAACATTAGACAACGTACTGTGTTTAGCACTTTCAATATATCGGTAACCAATTGACGTAGAGCAATGATCAAAGTACCAAATTGTTTGTTTTTTTCAAGCTGAATTCAATGGTATAAATTAAAATTTGATTTAAATTAAAATTACATGTGAAAACCCCAAAAAACACATTATTGGGGTACAAAACCCCCAAAACCCTCCTTCGGATGGTGCGATTCATCTGGTTTTCGAACTCGTTCAAATAAATGGTACTTTACACATTTTTACCAAATTTCATTAAGATCGGACTTTTTTCTACGAGAGTTATCGTGCTTACGGACACACACACACACACACACACATATATATATATATATATATATATATATATATATATAAAAATTTGAACGAATGGTGTTTTTGGCATCTCAAAATGAAAAGTTATCATGGTCTCGGGCTTAAGTCTTATCATGAGACCTACGGTAATAGCTTCTTCCCTATAGGGGAAATTCGCTAAAAAGGTGTGTGGTGGATGTCTTAAAATTCTCAATTTATATGACTTAATATTAAATTACCGTGTTACAGTTTAAAACACTAAATTACGTGAATTATTGCAAAATTGTAAAACTGAAAGGTTATTTCAGCTGCCTAACCGTTGAAACCTCTAAACATGTTTCTGGTAGCAATTATCCATGTCAACAAAGGGAGAAATCGAAAACACTCCAAAGAAAGCGAAACGGATAAAAACTGATCCATTACAAAGCATTTATTTCGAAAGGATGGTGAGTTTAAATGTTAATAGGTACAAAATGCGCAGTTAAAGCTATTTAAATGCTAAACAAATGTCCACGACTGAAAGAGTCGAAATTGGTTCTTGGACTTCAATTTGGGCTCTAGCGGGATGTTCGGGTAATGGTGGTGGGCGCCTGTGACATCTTTCGTTACTTAACTTGCGTTAAATCCCGTGGTATAAATCTCTAAATATTCTCTTTTCTTGCCTAACGTTTATTTACCAATGTTTTAATCTATTTTAATGCAATTACGTATATACAGTCAGCCTTATCATTGCAAATATTTCTGCCAAAATTTAAAGTACTCTTCAAAGATTCCTAAATTTGATTTTCGTCAGTTTACATGATACTTAGTTTCATTTTGGCATGATTTTGTTTAATTTTAAACAATTTAACGTTTGCGTTACAACCGACATACATAGGTGTTTTAAACCTGTTCTAAACAAATTTCAAGGTGTAATTATGTTAATTAATTAATTAATAGTGTAGGAAACTAAAACAGCCATAGCCTCTAGAGACCCTAATCTTTCTCTGAATAAAATAACTACGTTTTTTATTAGTGAATTTCCTTTGGAAAGTGAACTATTAGCATGACCCGCACGGTGAAACTTAAGCCCGGGACCACCATAGAAGTTCCTAACGTGACCCCCTGAACACGTTTTGGGGGGTCGTTCAAAATTGTATATATATATGCATATATATATATAGACATATATATATATATATATATATATATATATATATATGTGTTTGCACTCTAGCGGTCGCATTTTTTGTCCGATTTACTTCAAATTTGGTAGGGACGTTCCTTTCTGTAATCAGTTGGACAAGTTCGTTGGGCAAAACAATCAGAAAACTTTAGACCTCTTTTTTGGGGGATTAATCTTTCAAATTTCGAGTTTTTGGGCCCAAAAAGGGTCAGAAAAGCCCCAGATTTAAAATCAAAGCGTGTGAAAATATGGGAATTAGAGAAGCGAAAGTTTTAAGCCCTCTCTCGTCATTCTAGCATAAATATTAACCGAGTTATTAAAGAAAATGTGTATCGACCAAACACAGTACGTTGTCTTATGGGGGTTTTACACTTGAAAAGCCTGTTATTCCTTTGTTAGAGTACTTTTAGCATCCCCAGCAACCTCACGTCTACTTTCAAGCTTGTCTGGACCTTCTCCTAACCTTATAATATGCAAAATTGTATTCCCAGATATGCAAGTAAATGAAACCAGGAGTATCAGAACAGCCAAAAAATCAGTGTTTTCAGATTTCAATAAAAATTGGGCAAATGTATGTTTTTACATTGATTTTGAGTTTTAAAAGTTTTTATATGGAAATTCACTTCCCTCACGTCAGCGTGCTGCGTGCGAACTCGTTTATTAGTTAAGTGTTTATTTCATATTTGTTAAGCTACTTATAATTCATTGTAAATGTATGCAGATACGTTTGTGTATATTTATTTAATATTATTGGTCAGTTCCAGAATGAGTATGAACCATTTAAATGGCATAATTACTTTGAAAAAAGAATATTAGAGAGAGTCTTTTATCTCTTATAATCTTATAGTCAGTCTAATATCTCTTAAATGTCTTAACAGAATATTAGTAAGAATAAAGAGTCGTATTTTTATTATTGTGTTTTTGTTACTTTAAATTTGTGCACATATATTTGTTTTCCATACTAAACGTATTATTAGAAAAAAATATAAAACATTGTATTATGCATTTTAATATTTTACAAAAAGTACAAATTAAAAAAGTCCTGTTGTTTCCTCGGTTGAATTGAAAAATGTCATAATTTTACATACGCTATTACAGTAAACAGTGTATTTAATAATATAATAATATAAAAATAATTGAAATACTTCATACAAAGGAAAAAAGATTCCACACTTTCTGGAGACAACAGGATATAAAATGATTATTTTCTTACATTACAATGTTGAAACTCCACGATTGTTATTGAAAACGATGTTTTTTTAAACATTTTTTATAAATATTTTTTATTTTGTCTTATAAATGATATGCCTAATTACTGTAGTTCTTGTTTTAGCGAATTTCCCCTATAGGGAAGAAACTATTACCTTAGGTGGCATGGTAAGACTTAAGCCCGAGACCATGATAACTTTTTGTTTTGAGATACCCAGATGCCAAAAACACTATTTGTTCAAATGTACCAAATGGACCCTGGTAAATGTGTCAAATGGTACCGTGATAAATTTTGAAAGAAACGCTTGATTTTGATTAAATTTGCTACAAATGTGTAGAGTAACATTTATGACTTTAAGTTCGAAAACCAGATCAATCGGATTATGAGAAGGGGGTTTTATGGGGGTTTTAAATTGTCCAAAAATCAGTTTTTTGAATTTTCCCCCCTAAAATTTAAAAAACACTCAATTTTGGTTATAGCCATCTTATAGAGCTTAAAAAACAAATAATTTTGTATTTTTAATCATTAATTTAGGTTAAGTGGTTGTAGAGAAGTCAAAAAACGCGTCCATAAAATGTTCCATGTTAATCTTACGGGAAAAAGGTTTTTGGATTTTCCTCAGATAATTTTACTAAAAACTTCACATTTCTTTTTACCAATCAGTTTAGCTCTACAAAACAATCATTTTGGTGTTTTAATTGTTGTTCTACGTCCAACCATTGCAGATATATTCAAAGTGTTAAACACTGTACGTTGTCCAATGTTATCCTTATGGAGAATAAATAAAATTTGATATCTTGATTATTATATATATATATATATATATATATATATATATATATATATATATATATATATATGTATATTGATGAAACTTGGTATGTGGCTTCAACTAGTTGTGGTATATTGATATTTGCACAAAAATGTGTTTTAATGATTTTCCCGGTAGCAGCAAACCTGCATACTCGGCCCCAATGTTATTCATATGGAGAATAAGTAAGGTTGTATATCTCCCTTAGATATGAACCTAAATCAATACAATTTGGTATGTAGCTTCACCTGGTTGAGTTATATTGATAGTTGCAAAAATATACATTTTCCATCTTTCTCGTTGCAGCAAACCTGCGTACTCAGCCCTAATGTTATTCTTATGGAGAATAAATAAAATGCTATATATCACTTATTTATGAATGTATTTTTGTAAAACTTGGTAGGCCTAAGTAGCTCTATATGTAGTAGTGAGACACATATATATGCATTGGAAATTCGCTGAGTACATAGGTTTGCTGCAATTGCCGTATTTTACTATAAATGAAACTTACAAATTTATTAACTAATGAAAATGAAACCCTATTCATACTGTAGTTTATGATATTCAGATGTCATAAAGCCCTTACGTGAATCAAGATCATGCAATTCAAGGTCCCAGAAGTATAGGGGCAACCAAAGGACAAGTGTATTACTTTACCGTTACCACTTCACAAATTTCCATAAAAAATTACTTCGTGGGACTCACTTTTCACTGTATTTTTGGTTCGCCCATAACCCATACAGTGTTAAATACACACTGTATACACTGCAGTATTATACGTGTGTTTTTTTACTGGTGTGTTATGAGTAATGGCATTATTTACTCATAAATAATAGAAGCAGTACACTTCTTATAACGGGGTCAAGCGATCAGATGTGCTAACGTTTGCATTTCTATCTTTTCACTTACAAAAGTAATTTACCTGATGTGTGAAAATTTGTTATAAATGTTTACCATAAATCAAGGCCACTTTTAGATTAGCTTATCGCCACAAATGAACAATTTAATGAACACACTACCCCCTCAACCACCATGACGGATCCTCATTTGTTATCCTTGCAATTTGACATTTTGTCAGCCGGTTCTCTTATTTATAGATGCAGATATTAAAACCACCAGAGGGACAGTTAGTGTCGTGTTCACGTTAACGTTATGGCCGTCATTTTGCCGCCAAAACATCGAGCGGCCCCAAACAGCTGTTTTTACTCGGGAACACACAGTTTGTGCCCGTATGACATCATAATGTCGCCGTTACTCCCGTTATTAAACGCTCTCGTCTGTCACAGGTGTTTTTTACCGTATTATCAGTGTTGCTATTCTGTCAAGGATGAATTACAGTGAGTTTATGTCGGTTTGAAAACCATTTGCTAGAATAATCAAATTGTATATTACACACTAGATGAACAACTCTTTATCTTTCAATGAAAACGACAACGTAATATTATTCTAAAACTGAGTTGAAACCAATATGTAACTTGCCATTATTTAATTATGTCCGAGAAAACATACTACACCACAAGAGGTTTAACAGTTATTATTTTGAATGTATGAATGATCTACTCATAGCTATTTTACCACCCCGACAATCTTTCCGCAAAACCGTGACCACTTGACAAAAGTGACTAACCATTTCTTTAAAATTTTAAAAGATTTCAAAAAATATCTCAATCTGTTGAATCATCCGTCTTAGTTCTACAAATCCGGCATGGATACAAGGCATTCCAATGTTACCATTATGGATTTAGGTGGTTGGGTCAATAACTCTCTTACACTCTTCAGCTGGATATTTGCGTCTTTGTTTTCTTGGACGTGGACGATCACAAATATAATCTCGTAAATGCTATAATATAAGCCAGACTAGTTTTTAGGGTTTTAGATGTAAGTTTCATAAATATATATATATAATCATAGGTTCTCTTTATTTGCAAAGCTCCGTTTGTTTTTCTCTTTGTATGGAAGAGTTACCTGCATAAAGGTTTCGTTGAATTGAAAACCATGTTTTGTGTTGTGGGAATGTTTGGTGATAACAAAGTTGGGTTCATGTTATTAAGATTTAAAACAACATATTGATTTATCTTAGTATATGATTTTTATTGAATTCTACAAATAATTATTGAAATTTAACTTTATTTTAAAATGTTATGTCTTTTAGATGTACACTTTTATTTTTATTTAATGCATTTAATACTTCTGTCAAGGGTACGTTTATTGTGCTGCAAATCAACTCATCAAAATCTATAGAACAGAGAATCCTGCAGGAAGGCTTCCCAGGATTTGCAGAACCTTATAACAGTGGACCTGTACATTTTTAGAATGAACACACATCCTGCCTTCCTGTACACAGCCACACTACCACTGCAAAGAAAACAAGCTAGACCAATGGCAAGGTGTGGAATGCTCTACCGGGACAACTCAAGAGAACCGACCAATCACTGCTTAGACAACTTAAGAGCTGACTACATTATTGACCATTCTACTTCCTGAGTTGTTTGACTGAATAAAATTATAATTTGTAATTGTATTGACGCCATTGCTACATTTGATGATTAAGTTAATATGGAAATTATGACTTTTATGAATATAATAGTGAGAAGGCACCGTTTGTATGTAACTTATTAAACACAACATTTTATTATTTTGTATTATAGTATAGTATTATAGTATTGTAGTATAGTAGTATTTTAGTATTATTGTATACTGATAGGAAACATATGAATTATTTTGCGTGAATGGTATGTCATAGGTTTATTATTAGTGACAAACCCCTACGAGATATCACCCGATTACTCGACCCGCCGCGGGCCGTATTTTGACAATTCCGCACGACAACACGCGCATCTGCCGCTCGCGGTCGACCGACCGGAAATAAATCGGCAACAAATGTGAGGGAGGCCCACAGTGGACCTCACTTCAACAAATTGCCATATGTAACAAATGCAAGAATTATTTCCTGTTAAAAGAACATTACTGTAATGTTAACACGCGTATTTGACAACAGAAACTCTAAAATAGTCTTGTCCTATTATATAGCAAGGAGGTTCCCTACTGTGCTAAGTATTAACATGTAAAAGTTATATTGTTATGTTGACGGTCTTTAGTTTACTACTGTCATTTTCTTGATGCGTCTAAGCCGTTAAGGAGTTATAATTACAACTGTTATAAATAAGTCAGCAACAAATTTGAGAGGGATACCCACAGTGGACCCCATTTCAACAAAGTGTCCTTATATAACAAATGCAATAATTATTCCCTGTTAAAAGAACATTACTGTAATGTTATCACGCGTATTTGATAACGGGAATTCTCTAAAATATGTAGTTTTGTAGTATGATACAGAGGGTCACTACTAAGCCACTTCCTAATGTACTAAGTACTCTATTAACATTTAAAATTACATTTTTGACGATCTTTAATTTACAATTGTGATTTTCTTGATCAGTTTTAAGCCGTTAAGGAGTTATAGTTGTAATTAAAGTTGAAGAGTTTTATATTGATCAACTTTAAAATAAGTATTTTAAAGATAAAGTGATCATATTTAATTTGTTATCAAGTAAGTATTAATTTAATACAAATATTTTTGAAGAATTTATAGAAAATAAAATCTGAAGAGAGTGTTGTACAACAGAATGTTTATTGGATAAAATTCGTTCGACTCGTTTAATCCAACTCCCGAGTTATAGCTCAATAACGACTGAAACTTAATAAAACTGTATTTATTACAGTATCATTTATTGTTTTTTAATGTATTATTAATGGATGTTTTATAAAAATGTGAGCAGCTAGCTTTATATATGTAATACAAGTAGTTTACATATATATATATTTTGTATATAACTGGTTATACAATTACTGGTTTTATATTAGCTGGTGTATAATTATTTTAAGTATTAACTGGTTCAATACGTTGAATTTGAATAACACTTGTTTAGTTTATGAACAATTTTTAGTCACGTATGACACCATTTTATACATTTTCAGCGTAAAACTATAAAACATGTTTGTTAAAAAAGTTTTCCTCGACGTATTTTTTTCTGTTATTAAAAATACATTAGAAATATGAAGTATTAAAACAATAGCAAGTCAATTGTATAATTAACTGAGTCTATTGAGTGCACATCAAATCCATATTTACTCTCCGATTTTACACCTACAAACCTATGCGTTGTTTATGGAGAAGGGTAACACAATCTAATAATTAACCAACACTAGGGTAACACACTCTAATAATTAACCAACAATAGGGTAACACACTCTAATAATTAACCAACAATAGGGTAACACACTCTAATAATTAACCAACAATAGGGTAACACACTCTAATAATTAACCAACAATAGGGTAACACACTCCAATAATTAACCAACAATAGGGTAACACACTCTAATAATTAACCAACCCTAGGGTAACACACACTAATAATTAACCAACAATAGGGTAACACACACTAATAATTAACCAACAATAGGGTAAAACACTCTAATAATTAACCAACAATAGGGTAACACAATCTAATTGTTAACCAACAATAGGGTAACACAAACTAATAATTAACCAACAATAGGGTAACACACTCTAATAATTAACCAACAATAGGGTAACACAATCTAATTGTTAACCAACAATAGGGTAACACCAACTAATAATTAACCAACAAAAGGGTAACACACTCTAATAATTAACCAACAATAGGGTAACACACTCTAATAATTCACAAACAATACAACAATCCCCTCATGTTGTGATTGTTTAATCGTACACAACAGTGTACAGCTTCCCAAAGTTTCCCAAAATGAAGACCGTATCTCAAGGGGGATGCGGACGAGTTTGATGTAGGATGTAGGGCGTCGCGGCGTGTAGCACCTGTGTGGTTGTGGTTGAGGGGGAGGGGGTGGGGTGCAATAAGAGGCTCTGTAAGGGCAAGTGAAGGGTTGCAATATCTGACACAGTCACCGCGACATGTGCTCGTGACGCCGACACTGTGTAATGAAACACTCCCTCAGAGGCGATATTGCCGCCGCACGTCAAACTTTGACGAACGTTACACCGCACCGTAGCACCGCACATGTGTGCGACCGGCGCGGCGCGGCGGTGTTGGAGATTGTATAACGAATGTTACTCCTGTTGTTGATTGATGTAGTTTGCATTTTGTTTAACGCTTGGCACAAATTAGTTAGGTATTGCATTTGGTACTGTATAACTAAATTGCATAAAGTACACAACTTATAATATGTAGTAACTTAACTTTATAATTATATACCCTCGGCATTTTCCCCAACAGGGTTTTATCATGCCACAATTTTCCACCCTTTGTTAAGTGATGCCAACTAGTTTCATGACACTAAAAAATTGAATTAACCTTTTTAAGCTTCAACCAATACAGCTTTATGCTTGTTCAATCAAAGAAATTGTTAGCATAAACTAAAGATTCTTTAACTGCTTTGCTAAAGTATAAATGGGAGTATAATTGTATCGCGCGTTTGTTATTTACATGAGTTATAAACTCTATCTGTTGGTTATTACTGAATCCTCGTTTTTGCATGAACATTTTTATTATTGACTAGCTCCCGGGCCTAAGTCTTACCATGCCGACTACGGTAATAGCTTCTTCCCTATAGGGGAAATCCGCTAAAAAAACTGAGGTATAAATAGAAAATATAGAATACATAAATCTGAATTGAATTTTGCTGACACTTTTATACAGTATTATAAACTCTACTCCCATTCAGCATGGAGTTTTGTTCCTTGGTGAGTGTAAATTTAAATCCAAACCCTTAATTTTATTTAGGAATAGTGTTCTGCTTTGTTTACAAAAACAACCTTAACTCTCAGCTGCTGTATTGAATTAGGATGCAAAGTAGAGAACATATGGCTCGGTAAACAAAAATATCTTAAATGGAAAAGTATCAAAAAAAAACTATGTTCGAGTATCTTTATAGGTCTATAGAATGGTTAAAACCATAGATTGGTGTAAAGTACAAAATGTTACCTTTGAATAACTATAAAACACATAACTCTCGCTTTACATGACCCGATCTTCCAAGTTGGCGAACTCATACCTTATAATCTGCCCTATACCTTCATACAAACTTTCATTGAGATTTCGTTTTAAATTTATCGGACATATTTGTCAATATATCGTAGACTATTATCCAACATTAACACATACATTTTTTACACTGAGCCTAAACTATTAAGGAAACTCTCCTTAGTTAAATACTTCATTCCTTTCCCAAAGAATAATCTTCTTTCGTCAGTAAACGTATCTCTTTCCACTCCCACTTTCATTTCATCCCTTACCTCTACAGGTTCCAGTATGGTAATGCTCGCGCCCGGGGTAAGGCCAAGTCCAAGAAGCGCGAGTTACTCATCCATGAACCTTCCTTCGCTTCCAAGACATCTTGTCGTTCTCACGGTCCGTCCCCCGGAAATGTTAAGGAGCACCTCCCTCTTCCCCCAGTCTCAAGTCGACCTCCAAAGGATAGGGTACCGTGACTGCCTTAAGCTATGCTAATAACACTCATCTGCATAGTCCTTTAGGGCAAAATAGGAGAAAAGTCTTCAGACGGTTCAATTTTAAATGTTTTTCTAAGTTTATTCGTTTTTAAAACACTTGTTAACTTATTATTATTAGATTGACTAGTATAAATTAAGGAGGGTCTTCATATAAACGCATCACCATTAAAACACTAATAATTCTTAATATTATGATAATAATGTAAGCATTGTATAAACGTTATATTTCCCTGCAACAAATCCCCCGACTTTTACGATCCAATTTAATACTGTCGGTTTAAACAGAGCTGTACCAATAAGAACCCCAGCAAACTCCGCCGCACTCTCGAAGGCAAATAAGGGTAGGTTTTGAGGGAGGGGTACGAGCAAATCCGCCGAACACAACCTTTAAAGAAAGCTTTCACAATAAAAGTGTCGCACCTCTGAAAACAACCGGATCGAATATGGTAATTGTAAGATAAAAATGTATGAAGCTAGATTTAAAAGCCCAACTTTTCTGGGAGTAAAGTAAACTTTGTACTCGACGGGATAAAAGGGGTTGGGCGTTCGCCACGTTAATTCGAGGTAAGAATTTGTATGCGATTGCTGAGGGCTTTTGAAGAACCCCTCCAGCGGTGGGTCTGCTTACTTTGGAAACGATTAAACCCGCCCGTCCAATCTACATGCTGGATCATCTTCTTTCCGACGTTCCGATTTTCCCGATTTATTCCGTGGATTTATTTGCACAAGCTTGAATAAAATCGAGTATTAGAACCCCCATTACGGCACACTCCGAAAATATCTACAATTTTGATTTTTATAATACAGCTTGTTTGACTTTTGGAATTACGTTTATAAAAATGTCCTTCACATCGAACAAAATACTAAGTTAGTTCACAAAAGAGATATAAAGGCTTATGTGATGGAGCAAGCCAAGACAGTTATTTTTTTCCAACCACAAAAAGGTATGTGTTAGAATATATAAGGGTTTTCTGAAAAACAATCTTGGGTACAAATAATATTAGACGACCATTATTAATTTTCACAAATTTTAATTTTTTTTTAGTTATAAATAGGAAATGTTTTTATAGAAATATATTTTTCTTTGTACGGATGGATTTTCTCAACTACGGACACAAAATTCTGCAATTTATCCTATCGTCAAAATAATACCCCCGTTGCAGCAAACCTGCATACTCAGTGAATTTTCTATGCATGAATATATTTCTTACTACCACATAAAGCCACTTACCGAGTTTCATAAAAATATATAAATAAATAAGTGATATACAGCTTTTTATTTATTCTCCGTAAGAATAACATTAGGGCTGAGATCGCAGGTTTGCTGCAACGAGGAAGGTAAAATGTGTTTTTTTTTTGCAATTATCAATATAACTCAACCAGGTGAAACTACATCCCAAGGTTTCATAATATATGTTTATAATTAAGGGAGATATAAGCTTTACGTATTATCCATAAGAATAACATTAGGGATGAGTATGCAGGTTTGCTGCTAAGAGTATAATCAACAAAAAATCAATTTTTTACAGAAATATCAATATACCAGTACTATGTGAAGCCACATACCAAGTTTCATCAATATACTTTCATAAATAATCGAGATATCAAATTTTATTTATTCTCCATAAGTATAACATTGGACAACGTACTGTGTTTAGCACTTTGAATATCTCGGCAACGGTTGGACGTAGAATCACAATTTAAACACCAAAATGATTGTTTTGTAGAGATAAACTGATTGGTAAAAGCAAATGTGAAGTTTACAGTAAAATTAATTAAGGAAAAGCTAAAAACGATTTTCCCATAAGATTAACATGGGAGATTTCATGAATACGTTTTTTGGATTTTCTCCGCAACCACTTAACCTAGGTTAATGATTCAAGATACCATATTATTTGTTTTTTTTTAGCTCTTCAAAATGGTTAAAACAAAAATTGTGGGTTTTAAACATTTCAGGGTGAAAAGTGCAAAAACTGATTTTTGGAAAATTTTGAAACCTCATAAACTCCCTTTCCCATGATCCGATTTTTCTGGTTTTCGAACTTAAAGTCATGAATGTCACTTTACACTTTTGAGTCAAATTTCATCGAAATCGGACGTTTTTTACTCAATTTATCGCATTCACGGACACACACACACACACACACACACACACACACACACACACACACACACACACACACACACACACACACACACACACACACATATATATATATATATAAATTTGAACTAATAGTGTTTTTGGCATCTGGGGACCCCAAAACAAAAAGTTATCATGGTCTCGGGCTTAAGTCTTACCATGAGACCTACGGTAATAGCTTCTTCCCTATAGGGAAATTCGCTAAAAAAAATTTGAATATAAGTTGGGTAACTTAGCTTCAATTTTATTCTACACTGTATAATCAGATGTTCATGTTTTTACCAATGAAATCATATCTAAGGAACCAATAATTGTATCAAATTGAAACTATGTGCATAAATAGTCAATAGTACCTGGGGGCCGAGCTTTGCTCGGGGAAAGGCCAGTCAGTTTGTTTAGGTGACTCGGAGTAATATCTCACCACTTCCCCCTACTGATAAACATATTTGTAAACTCATTTGCCTCTTTTCTACATTTTTAAGGTCACTCCAGTTGCTATTTTTAGCTCAATGTCCCTTTGATTTATTTTATTAGACTCTATATATGTAATCTTCACTCAAATATTTTAATCTCTGCTCTCAGGAATCCACATGTTAATAATCAAAAACAACATAAGTATTACTTTGACAGTTCCCCGGTTCATTATGAACTGCTGTTACAATTATTTTGTTTTGATTTGAAACTCTATAAGCCCAATGTTAATTTTTTTGACTTTTCATTTTAGTTTTTTTCATATTATTTGATTTGTCCTGGGGATGAGGCCTGTCTATAACTTATTTTTATCCCAGAAATTAGTTATTTCGAACATGTTAAGGAAATCGTTGGAGCCGTTTTTGAGATCAGTGTCGCAAGCAAGCAAGCATGCAAGCAAACCTTACTCATATTAGAGTAAAGGATTAAGCCCTAATTTGGAATTGTGTTTTAAAACTTATACTATTACCAATAATTGTCAAACAAATATTAAAAAAGAACTGTACGTATTAATCTAGTTGGCAGTACACAAACAAATCTAAATAACAGTCCAAAGACCGAGGATTTATTTTAATACTTTAAGATAGGAGTTGTAGTCTTATTCACCTGCAATTTTTCAAGATACTAAATGGGTTTGATTTGATATTAATGTGATTATTATTAGCCGGTGATTACCCAGCCCAGACGGCGAGCCAGGCTGATCAGTTCATCGGTTCGTCGATCGGTCGGACCAATGACGCCAGTCGAGCGTATGACCCTTGTTTGTGTTTTGTTTTGTTGCCGCCAGGCATCGCTCGTGTCGTTGTTGTTTTTCCGCTACACTTAACGTAGCTTAAAGGCAAACAACCGTATGATATTCACTTATGGATCAGTAAATATAAAAATACAATATATGTACGTAATCAAAGGGTGTTTCGCCGTCCGCGTCAAGTTAAATCAGAGTTAGGCCTACACAGTTATATCTAATCAAATGCATTAACTTAAACAAAGGTATTTTGAATGAAATGCATTATTTACTTAAGCACTTAATTACTTAAACGTTGTATAAGACGCCGAAAAAACTTGGGGTATTTTAAAGCGAATATGTTAAATTGATTAATAGAATGGGTGAGATGTATTGTGTAGCCTTGTTACTGACCAAGACCGACTGATTATGAGTCCAGGATTAAAACACTGTAAAGCACTGCAGTGGCCTGCAATGTTTTCAAGAATAATTTATTTATTTGGAGAAACAACTTATAGATACAACGGTCTGTTGCGCGCCGCTTAGGTTAGGATAGGTTATGTTAAGTTAGGTTAAGCAACAAATACCTAACCGCGTATACTTGGAAATGTGTATTATATTATATGTTAGGTTAGGTTAGGTTATAGGTTAGGTTAGGTTGTAGGTGTATATCCTAACCGCTGCGCCACAGCACTTAATTCCTATCCGCGTGCTGATGCGGATAGGAGGCCGTGATAGTGCACAAGTACCTAGATTTTTCTTCGGAAAGCGCAGTTTATTTTCTATTTTTGTAAATAAAAGTTTCACTAAGGCACCCATAGATAGTGGGAGAAATAAGTACATTATTCTTCCATTTATGCCAAATTCGCTAAGCTCAAATACATTCACCCTTTAGGCAAAGTGAATTCGCTTCGCTAATAGACTACAGCTTCCTTCCCATATCTGGAATAAAAATAACTGCCCTATCCAATCCGTTAATTTATTTTTATCGAAACATCTGGATATCCTTACATCAGTGTTTAAACTGCATAGTCACCCTCACCATAGAGTTAGTACTGTCATCGGCTGTTGAAACATTTCATTCAGTTGTAATACAAATATTTAAATAATAAAACTGCTCTGCCTAAACATTACTTTTGCACTGCAAAGTTTTCCCACGGTTCATACTCAACCCAGGTTACTTTGCATCCCAAGCTATGATAATTTAAGTATGTAACAGGTATTTTAGGCATAAAATGATGATAATTCTCCTGTGGGAAATATTTATAAAAAAAAGGAATAAACAAATAAATGTGTAAAACGAAACTCTATGTTCACTCACTTTTACTTTTATTTATTTTACATCTCTCATTACAATTTTATAATTTATATAAAACAAGATTTATAGAATCTTTACAACAAATTACGAATCATCCCCACTCTTGTTTTCAACCCCATTGGAAGAGGCTCTCCAGATGTTCGGGTCGTTAATGACCCAGCGTTATAACGATTTGCCGCGTAATGATAATATTTTGAAGGAGTTAACAGGGGCTTTGAGTTGATGAATATGTAGATGACGGGGTGAGAGCGGCTCACACAATTAAAACATGAACCCGACACCGATACACTGTGCGAGTGTGAGTGGGAGTGCGCGTGTACGTGTGTGCGTGTGTACTTGTTTGTTTTTGTTATTTCGCCCTTTTCATCTCCATTTTCTTGAACACTGAACTCAGAAGGCAATGTTATTGTTAATTACAGTAGAATATAAATAAACTAATTTCGGCAGGGGAGCTAGGTTATTTTTGTAGGTTTAAAAACGTCTTTCATACAAAAACAGAGTGCAGTGTAATTTTTTCTCCATTTGTGAATAGTAGAAAGTATGTTTTCGTCCAATTTTCGAATTTGATTTATTATTTAAAATACTCATTTTGATTCCCAACAAGAAAAGTGTATAGGAAAAGGTTGTTTTAAGAACCCCTTCATAAATTATACAAGATCTATCGAACGACACCACAAATATCAAAATCGGTTAAGTCACACAAGAAATAGCGTATTAAATAAGTATAGATTCTTTAAATACATCCCCAAACTCTTTCGAAATAAACAGCAAGCATTGCAACACAAACTTGTCGAGTTTCGAAAACAACAGTGTTAAAACAAAAACACGCCCGTAATTAGAACTTTATTTGAACTAATCACCGATAAATTAAATAACGGGCTCAGTTACTCCCTTGTTAACAAACTGGACACCGCAACATACTGCTCTGAACGAGTTACGTTTTCAGTTTAGGCTTAGGATATTTTTACTATGTTAAAATGTTTATGTTGTAAATGCACTTGTAAAATGTACAAGGTTTTCACAATATGTTTGCACTAACTGGCTTAAACTAATCCAAATCAAACACTTTTGTACTTAATTACTTTATACTTTATATGACATACAACCAAAATAAATCGAGAAATAGAATATTGTTTAAGGTATTATAGTATGAAAATGTAATGTTGAGGTATAATTCATTTTCGCGAATTTCCCCTATAGGGAAGAAGCTATTACCGTAGATTTAAGCCGTAGATTTCATGGTAAGATTTAAGCCCGAGACCATGACAAATTTTTGTTTAGGTCCCCAGATGACTAAAACACTATTCGTTCAAATTTATATATATGTATATATATATATATATATATATATATATATATATATATATATATGCGTGTGTCCGTGAATGCGATAACTTGAGTAAAAAACGTCCGATTTCGATGAAATTTGGCTCAAATGTGTAAAGTGACATTTATGACTTTAAGTTCGAAAACCAGAAAAATCGGGCCATGTGAAGGGGGGTTTATGGGGGTTTTAAATTTTCCAAAAATCAGTTTTTTTTTTTTCATTTTTTACCCTAACATTTTTAAAACACTTAATTTTGGTTTAGAGCATGTTATACAAAAACAAATAATATGGTATTTTGAATTATTAAGCTAGGTTAAGTGGCTGCGGATAAAATCAAAAAAAACCTGCTCATAAAATCTCCTATGTTAATCTGATGGGAAAAAGGTTTTTGGCTTTTCCTAAGTTAATTTTAATGTAAACTTCACATTTGCTTTTACCAATCAACTCAGCTCCACAAAACAATCATTTTGGTGTTTAAATTGTGATTCTACGTCCAGCCGTTGCAGAGATATTCAAAGTGCTAAACACAGTACGTTGTCCAATGTTATCCTTATGGAGAATAAATACAATTTGATATCTCCATTATTAATGAATGTATATTGATTAAACTTGGCACGTGGGGTCACGTAGTACTGGTATATTGATATTTGCACAAAAAATTGATTTTTTGTTGATTATCCCCGTAGCAGTGAACCTGCGTACTCAGCCCCCATGTTATTCTTATGGAGAATAAATATAATGACTCCCTTAATTATGAACATAAATTAATAAAACTTGGTATGTGGCTTCAGCTTGTTGAGTTATGTTGATATTTGCATAAAAACCCATTTTTTTAGTTTCTTGCTGCAACAAACCTGCTTACTCATCTCCCATGTTATTCTTATGGAGAATAATTAAAATGTTATACAGTGCTTACTTATGATTGAATATTGATTAAACTTGGTATGTGGCTTCACCTAGTTAAATTATATTTATATTTGCATAAAAACCAATTGTATGTGTTCATTGTTTCAGCAAACCTATGTACTCATCACCAATGCTATTCTTATGGAGAATAATTAAAATTGTATATATCGCTTATAAAAGAATATATTTTTATAAAACTCGATATTCAGCTTTATATGGTATTAAGACATATATTATGCATTGGAAATATTCGCTGAGTACGCAGGTTTGCTGCGACGGGGGTATTGTATTTGTAAATATAATACTTCAGATTATAGAACCTCTTGCTGTTATTATATTTTATTAAATCAGTACCAGTTTGTTTTGAATTTATGAAGTGGGAATATTCAATAAGTTATTGCTTAGCACTTGGTGCATATTGAAATACGGCATTATTTCATTTCAATTATTCCTCTGGTATTATTCGAATTCAAATTCTCTACTTCCAATTTTAAACAGTTTTACACATTCTTATGATAAACATTGGAAACACAAACTCCTACATAGGCAAGCACATATAGGCCTGTGCGTGAGGAATGAGCTATATGTTAGTATCAGTCCACAAATAAGGATGCAAAGTCTAAAGCCTTCCTCAAAATTCACAACAAACACACTTACTTATTATTGCACATTACTATATAATACACAATAAATAACAGGTAAAACAAACAGATTTTCTCAATATATTAGAATTGTAACTGTTGGAAAAGTAAATTATTAAAAAAATCTGTAACAAAATAAACTTTAAAATAGAAACTGGCAACATTCGAACGAGAGACATGGAACTATTATAAATCTCAAGGTAAATCAGTTGTACAACTGGACAAAATCTCAAACAATAAAAGCTGTTTGCCAATTTAGGTCCCGGGCAGCCGAAAGCACATTTACTGTGAGATTTTTTGGAAGGGATGTTTTCAAGAGTGTCATAACTAACCCCTTATTGCTCCAGAACCCGCCGTACGATATGAGACACAAGAGTTTCAAGGCGAATGTCTTTACAGTATATCTTCCAGTAGTGGAGAGGGGAATGGACATTTCTGTTTTGGGGATTTCGAAATACTCAATCAGAATAACCTGCGGCGTTTACCAACATACCGCGTTGAATGATATAAGATAAACAACACAACTCATAACAAAAACTATCATAACTATAACTGTGTTCTCTTATATATGCGGTTCTATTTAAAAAATTAATTGAATAAATTGCATGAGTTATAAAAAATCTCTAAAACAATATTACTTCATTTGCACCACTTTAAATAGCATTTACATTATAAAATACTTATTCATCAACTACAACTCTTTTTTAGAAGTGCATTACATACTTAACAAGTATTATTACGAAATCCAACAATATTTCGTATAATGAGGAGGAAACATATGAGGGGTAAACAGTGGCTCCTGGCGCAAACCAACCCTTAAATACCTACCTTGTAAATAAATGTATCCTCCTAGGATCGGCATTGGGACATCATAGCTCAGATTTAATAGATCAAAATAATTTTTTTTTTTTTTTTCAATGGTGGTTTTCAAACGATATCAGAGAACTGATACATAGTTTCTCCAAGTTACATATATGAAGTGCACTAACAATATGTGTACCATGTATAGGAGAATAATATGGCAAATTCGACATGTATATGATAACTAACAAGAGTTATTGTTTAAACTAGGTATACAATGCAGTTGTCTGCTTGCAATATTGAGCGGAGCGAGTATTTATTTAATCAATAATTTTCAGAAATGTATCGACAAACAAACCACTAAAATAAACAAAACAACAATTTCACAGAAAACTACTGTATTTACAAACAGCTGATAGTAACAGTCTGCATTTAAATTTGATCCATATAACAGCTGTATAATCAACACACAGTAAACAAACCAAATAAAATATTTCTCCTATTAAAATAACATGGTAACTTTAAAGGGCCGTAGGGCAGAACCCTTATGTCCGATTTGGATCATTTCAGATTTATACCATCCCATAGATGGTTGCTATGACCGAGCAAAATTTCGTGAGGATCACTCCAGCCGTTCAGGAGGAGTACATGTAAATAAAAAGCCAGAGTGTAGTATAGGAGCTCCGCTCGCTTCGCTCGCTCCGCTTCATAAGGAATGCATTTTCATTCCAGTTGAGGAAAAATGTTATTGATTATTCTATTGGGAGACTTCATAACTGTATTTGTATAACGTACAAATTAAAAATGCAATATATAAAATACCTAAGTGTTCCATTTAGACTGTATTATGTCATCAGTTATCTATTTATAACGTAAATCCACATAGTATAAATTTGGAGTTCACGCATCCACTTCCACTCAAGACACATGCAAATTAAACCGTTCTTCATCTACAGACGAAATCACTCACTCAGATAATAAAACAATAACGGGACTGTGTTCAACCCTGAGGCAGCCTATTGATAACTTTCACCGCCTAAATAAATTCCATTCTTTCCCACTGGAGCCTCCGTAGGTCCATAAAGCCCAGGCGGAAGCTATGAGGGTTTTATTCAATGGTCAGTTACCGGGGTAGCCCGGCTCTTTAGCCACTTTTGTCCGGGAAAATTGAATATAAATGTGCGGTTAGCTCCCCCGAGTGCTATGGAGGCGCCGAATACATGTCTTTATCAGATATGGCGGCCGCTGCCGAATTGGCCACACGTTATTGAGCCGTACTTCCCTTCGTCTTGGGAAAATTGTGTGTTTATTAGATCCTATTGCAGTTTCTCAGTTGTTATAGAAGAGATTATAAATTGTTATGGTTCATGCTATAGTCATCCAATATAATTCAAGTTTTTTTTTTAAACTTCATAGTGGGGTGGATTTAGACCATTCGTGGTAAGTCCGTGAAATCTGAATGGTGGTTAATGAGCACACGTTGCCAGACACAAGCCTTTTAAGAGTGTAATCCCCATTAAACCAAAATACATCCATTTACTGTATAATGAAAAGAGTACAGTTAATTTTAGTTTCTTATCCCGAAATTTTGAAAACAAAATGGTTTTATTTTAATTCATTTACCTAGGTAATGTGGTTAAAGAAAATAAATTCGTTTTAAATAATTAGAGTGAGCCAGACAGATTATCCTTTTTTATGAAGTATTGCAACTGTTGTGTTGTAATATTTAGATAAAGTGTTGCATGTTTACATTAGTCCCATTCATAATAGGTAGCCACTGTTAACTGAACAAGGACACAGTTTTATGGATCTGACTATATTCAATATTATATTCCTTATTAGATAAACAGGACTGATTGAGTCAGGCTGAATTTTCACCTTAAAACTGGGACTCTGTTCACTAGATTTGCATTGAACCAGTTGTGTATCTTTAAACAAATGTTTGACATACTCGTATCAATAACTAGTTTTATCCAAGGCTACAAGAACGTACCAACCACATTTTGCACGATTCCACTTCCGGGCCTTAAAAACTGCTGTACTATATGTTTGACATACTCTTATCAATAACTAGTTTTATCCAAGGCTACAAGAACGTACCAACCACATTTTGCACGATTCCACTTCCGGGCCTTAAAAACTGCTGTACTATATGTTTTCATGTGCTAATAGAATTGAGGCTGAATTCATTATAAATACAAATCCAAGTAAGATAAACGGCGGAAGGCAGAAAATATTTGTTCGAAATGAGTCTCCCAAAGTTCTGCAGTCAAGGCAGTAAAAGTCTGTAATGGATTCGGTACTCGCGAGAAGTTGAGAGAGAGAGAGGTTCTTTATCATACAATCATCAAGATTGAAAACTCATTGTAAAATACTCAGCTGAAATAAAACTGTTGGAGACAACGTGACTAACTACTCGTCCACCCAAACTGTACACGCTCGCTTTCGCTTGCCTAGGTTTGGCCAAAGTGGAGACAACGTGACTAACTACTCGTCCACACAAACTGTAAACGCTCGCTTTCGCTTGCCTAGGTTTGGCCATAGTGTGGACAATGTGACTAACTACTCGTTCACACAAACTGTAAACTCTCGCTTTCGCTTGCCTAGGTTTGGCCAAAGTGGAGACAACGTAACTGACAACTTGTCCACACAAACTGTAAACGCTCGCTTTCGCTTGCCTAGGTTTGGTCATAGTGTGGACAACGTGACTAACTACTCGTTCACACAAACTGTAAACTCTCGCTTTCGCTTGCCTAGGTTTGGCCAAAGTGGAGACAACGTGACTAACTACTCGTCCACACAAACTGTAAACGCTCGCTTTCACTTGCCTAGGTTTGGCCAAAGTGGAGACAACGTGACTAACTACTCGTCCACATAAACAGTAAACACTCGCTTTCGCTTGCCTAGGTTTGGCCAAAGTGGAGACAACGTGACTAACTACTCGTTCACATAAACAGTAAACATTCGCTTTCGCTTGCCTAGGTTTGGCCATAGTGTGGACAACATGACTATCTACTCGTTCACACAAACTGTAAACTCTCGCTTTCGCTTGCCTAGGTTTGGCCAAAGTGGAGACAACGTGACTAACTACTTGTACACACAAACTGAAACGCTCGCTTTCGCTTGCCTAGGTTTGGCCAAAGTGGAGACAACGTGACTAAATACTCGTCCACACAATCTGTAAACGCTCGCTTTCGCTTGCCTAGGTTTGGCCATAGTGTGGACAACGTGACTAACTACTCGTTCACACAAACTGTAAACTCTCGCTTTCGCTTGCCTAGGTTTGGCCAAAGTGGAGACAACGTGACTAACTACTTGTCCACACAAACTGTAAACGCTCGCTTTCGCTTGCCTAGGTTTGGCCATAGTGTGGACAACGTGACTAACTACTCGTTCGCACAAACTGTAAACTCTCGCTTTCGCTTGCCTAGGTTTGGCCAAAGTGGAGACAACGTAACTAACTACTTGTCCACACAAACTGTAAACGCTCGCTTTCGCTTGCCTAGGTTTGGTCATAGTGTGGACAACGTGACTAACTACTCGTCCACACAAACTGTAAACACTCGCTTTCACTTGCCTAGGTTTGGTCAAAGTGGAGACAACGTGACTAACTACTCGTCCTCGTCCACACAAACTGTACACGCTCGCTTTCGCTTGCCTAGATTTGGCCAAATTGTGGACGAGTCTTTAAATTACAGTAAGATGATCTAAAAAATAGTTACCAAATTATATTGTTGGAATACTGTCAAACTCATTATTGTTTAAAACGTGTTCTTTTTAGTGAATATTTCCTTTGGGAAGTGAACTATTAGCACGGTGACACTTAAGTCCAGGACCACCATAGAAGTTCCTAACATGTCCCCCTGAACCCGTTTTGGGGGTCGCTCAAAATTATATATATTTGACGGGATGTTCCTTTCTGTAATCAATTGGACAAGTTCGTTGGGAAAAACAATTGGAAAAATTTCTAGTTTTTAAGCCCAAAAAGGGTCATAAAAGTCCCGGATGAAAAATTAATGCATGGAAGAACATGGGACTTAGTGAGGCCAAAGTTTTAAGCCCTCTCTAGTCATTCTAGCATAAATATTAACTAAGTTATTAAAGAAAATGTGTTTCGACTAATCACAGTACGTTGTCTTATGGGGGTTTTACACTAGAAAAGCCTGTTATTCCTTTCTTAGAGTACTTTTATCATCCCCAGCAACTCACACCTACTTTCAAGCCTGCCTGTATCTTCTCCTAACATTATAATTTACAAAAATGTATTCCCAGCTTTGCAGGTAAATGAAACCAGGAGCATCAGAACAGCCAAAACATCAATAAAACAGGTTACTAACCTTTATCCGTCTTCGATTCTTATGTGGATCACTGATATGGTATCACTGTTTGATTGATCATCTCGATTCTGGAGTCATTAATCATGTATAAAAAAAGTGCAAAAAATCTAATAAATCCTACCGATTAAAAATGTATAGATTTTTAGAGAAATTATGAAACGTTGTTTCTTAGAAAGTGTTAGTTTTAACCAGTCGAGTTTATAAAGCATTACACTGTTTTTACCTCGGATAAAACATCCGCTTATGTAAAGCCCCAATTGAGTATTCCAAATAAAAGCCTTAATAGCCTTTGCTATGTACTACTTACTCCTTTGTTTTTAAACATAGCACACTAGTGTAAAACGAGAGGAAATATATTTCAAGTTTTTATGACTTAATACCCTTACCGGTAATAATTATTATGTTCTCGAACAACTTACAATATTGAAAAGCCTTTTACCCACGAGGGAGGCTTTTATGGGAATTGTAAAGTCAAACATTGTGAATGTGCGCAGTCATTGGTGGAGTCAAGAGCTAATCAAGTAATGCGGTCGTATAAGAACCGGCGGCCATATTGTTGCTAATGTCGTCAGCTGGTGAATTGATTGTTGACTCAGTCAGCTGATCTCCCTTCTTTCCCTCTTCGTTGAGTGATTACATCAGATATCACTGGCTGTAGTGGTCTGTGGTCTGTTAGGATCGTAACAAGCAGGGAAATACTGTATGCAATTAATAGTTCTAGAGAGACTAATGAAATTAACCTTGATTGAAATTGTAAGCAACAGGAGGTGAGGGAATTTAAAGTAATTAAAAATATTTCTTTAGGATCGAACGCTTTTTAATAATTGAATATAATTTATTTTGAACAAACTCATATAAGGAGTCAAGGATTTTGGATAATTATTTCGGAACTCTAAAAAACTCGTATACATTTTGTAATATTTTGTATTATTTCCAGAATAAAAGAGCGTAATTTGTTGTACTAAGTCAATGTATATTTTAAAAAGAGGCACATGCCATATCATTAGAGCTATGCACAAAATATCACCTCCGTGATTAGTTTGTGACATATCATAGGCTACCTTGAAACCACTAAAATGTGAATCTCCACCAGGCTTAAATGACTTACACGACAGAAGATGGGTATCTTAATAATTAAAAAGTAAGTACTAAGTGATTAACTACGACATAAGTTTAAAAACGCGTAGAAGCATAGAAACAAATCGGACATAAAAGTTGCAAGCCAGCCAGTTTTGGTCACCACTGTTCATACGACATATAAAAGAATGTTACAAAAAGTTCTTTGACCGCCTAACAAATCACAGTATACAAATCATAAGAGCTGATTCAATTTCATTCCCAGCCACAAGAACCATAAATTAAGAAAACTAAAACTATTATTGTTTTAGTTTTCTGTGCATTACTGAAACAACTAACACCGCCTATCTTCAGCCTATATCACTATCATGATTAGGTCGGCTGAGCCAGGTTACAATAATCCCCATAAACCGTATCTTATATGTTCTTTCTTTATTTATTCGATTGTAAACGCTTTCATTAATCTAATGCAAAACAACACCAATACCTAGTGTGATCTTGAGAGGGAAATTAATTTTGAAGATTATTTATAGTTCCATCTAGAAGACGTTGGCGCTGTGAGCGTGCAGAGGAGTCCCCTATCACAGGTCCTGAGAGCTCTACAGAATGTTTTATGTATGAGCATCAGCCGAGCGGAAGTCTGCTAAAGCCTTTACCTCCACAACTTCACGTTCAACTTCACACAGTTAACCTCACTTTTACGTCCACGGTTGAGCCGTTTCACTGCTTTTAACAAAATCCCAGAGAATTATAAATTGTGTTACACTTAGCGACTAAAATATTCAGACAAGTACGTTTTATGTCTTGTAATTAACTGAATGAAGTCAAATAAAATTAAAATATTTGATTTTTCAAAATATTTGCACTTTTGGAAGCCTTTTACTAAATAAATATAGATTTTTAACTCCTTTTTGAAATTTGTATGGTTAAATATGTATTTGAAAACAATTATGCCTAATATAATTAACTTTTAACTACACCGGGATGGTATAAACATGAGCTTAATCATCTGACCAAATAAATACCCCCGTCGCTGCAAACCTGCATACTCAGCGAATTTCCAATGCATAATATATGTCTTAATACCACATAAAGCCGCATACCAAGTTTCATAAAAATATATTCACATATAAGCGATTTTAATTATTCTCCATAAGAATAACATTGGTAATGAGTACGTAGGTTTGCTGAAACAAGGAACACAAACAATTGGTTTTGATGCAAATATAAATAGAATTTAACTAGGCGAAGCCACATACCAAGTTCCATCAATATTCAATCATAAATAAGCGCTTTATAACATTCTAGTTATTCTTCATAAGAATAACATGGAGGCTGAGAAAGCAGGTTTGCTGCAACAAGGAACAAAAAATGGGTTTTAGCGAATTTCCCCTATAGGGAAGAAGCTGTTACCGTAGGTCTCATGGTAAGACTTAAGCCCGAGACCATGATAACTTTTCATTTTGAGGTCCCCAGATGCCAAAAACACCATTCGTTCAAATTTTTATATATGTATATAAATATATATATATTTATATATATATTTATATATATATATTAGCGAATTCCCCCTATAGGGAAAAAGCTATTACCGTAGGTCTCATGGTAAGATTTAAGCCCGAGACCATGATAACTTTTCATTTTGAGGTCCCCAGATGCCAAAAACACCATTCGTTCAAATTTTTATATATATATGTGTGTGTGTCCGTAAGCACGATAACTCTCGTAAAAAAGGTCTAATCTTAATGAAATTTGGTACAAATGTTTAAAGTACCATTTATTTGAACGAGTTCAAAAACCAGATGAATCGCACCATCGGAAGGGGGGTTTTTGGGGGGTTTTGTACCCCAAAAATGTGTTTTTTGGGGTTTTCACATGTAATTTTAATTTAAATCAAATTTTATTTTATACCATTGAATTCAGCTTAAAAAAACAAACAATTTGGTATTTTGATCATTGCTC
The DNA here is from genome assembly GCA_963675035.1 of Allygus modestus. Classification (NCBI taxonomy): domain Eukaryota; kingdom Metazoa; phylum Arthropoda; class Insecta; order Hemiptera; family Cicadellidae; genus Allygus; species Allygus modestus. Next base: position 101,659,943 of record OY776117.1, read on the forward strand.
TACGTCAATTGGTTACCGAGATATTGAAAGTGCTAAACGCAGTACGTTGTCTAATGTTATTCTTATGGAGAAAAAGAAAAATTGTATATCTCGCTTATTTATGAACATAAACTGGCGAAATTTAGTATATGGCTTGATCTGGTTGTGGTTTATTGTTTTTTGCACAAAAAAAGTTTCGCCTATGGTTCCTGTAGCATACCTAGGTACTTGGTCGCCATGTTATTCTTATAGAAAATACTTAAAATGTTATATATCGCTTATTTATGAATGTTTATGGATGAAACTTGGTATGGGACTTCACTAAGATGAGTTCTATTTATATTTGCATAAAAACCCATTATTTTGTGTGCCTTGTTGCAGCAAACCTGCGTACTCATCCCCAATGTTATTCTTATGGGGAATAATTAATATTTTAAATATCGCTTGTTTGTGAATACATTTCTTATGAATCCTGTTAAGTTTTAATGTGTTATGTTATATATTCATTGAAAATTCGCTGAGTATGCAGGTTTGCTGCGACGGGGGTATTTATGTATCATCGATATAACTCAACCAAGTGAAGCTACATACCAAGTTTTATTAATTGGATAATTGAACGAAATGAAATTTATCCTTATACACAACTTTACTGCATAGACTGGCAAGAGAATCAACTCAACTGGCGTGTCTGTGGCCAAAATAACTCGAGAACGCCTCCACAGTTAAACTTAAAATTTTCCAGATAAATTTAACAGGTCAAAATCTCGGTCGTCTATGTTTCAACAACAGAGTAACAATAGTTAGTTTACTAGAGTATACTTTGTTATACTGGATTACAAAAGGTTTTTTACCAACAAAAAACACACAAGAGAGATAAATCGAAGTATATTTTTAAGTTGTGAGCATATTTATTATTTTATAAAATTATTAAGTGTACGTTTAAAAAAAATATCCATACAGTTAATATTCCCTTAGTATGCCTACTCTGTGTATATATCGCCAGTCGGTCAGAGGCGACGATTGTAACAGTGGCAGACGACGCTTGTGGTAGATCTAAAAACTCAAAATAACTTTTCAAAATAGATGACTGTAGATAATAAGGTATTAACTTAACTTATAAAATAGTTTGTTTTATTATATTGTCTTAGACAATTTGTAATATTGTGATTGTCATGTGTAAAAAGTATACAAAGCCTCAATTTTTCTATAAAACTTTGATGAAGTTAGTCACAGTAAGCGAACAACCTTAAAATTTATTTTCAATTATTTGATAGGTTATATTTTTACTAAATTAATAATACAAATTGTCTACATTTCCTAAAATACATGACCAGTAATGTAGTTGGTAACCAGTATAAAAGCCATAGATTATTCTAACCAAACAGCCTTTTTCGGAAGGTTATCTTGAATAATTTGACATAGCCTAGGGGTTGGATTACAGTAAGAGTAAGCCGACATTGAACTGGTAATACAACTGTTGTAAGATACTTTAAACACATTACCAGGAATGTTGTAGCGAACCAAAACAAAAGCTTTAAACTATTGTAACCAAACTAAGTCTTTTATACAGGTTATCTGAAATGATTTGACATATCCTAGGTTTATATTATAGTGAGCTGTTTTCATCATAAACTTGGACCTATGACTATAAAATGTAGGTATATACACTTAGGCTACTTGTCATTTTAGAAGTTTCATGTACGGACTTGGGCCAACCCATGTTTATAGCATTTAATTTCATGATAGCCTAGGCTATTGAAACAATATATTGAAATCTCATTTTTTCATCTAAATAACTGGGCCTTATTGTTAATACTTAAGGATATTTTGACTTGGCCTATAGAAATTGTTAACATTAGTTCATATAGGAAACTCGCTGTTCTCTTAAAAGTTAAATTAACCACACTGCTAAAGTCACTGCTTAGCCCAAAATGCTCTGTTTGTTCTAAGATAACGCACCCATGGCAATCCTAACAACAAACCATGCCTGAAATCTTCAATTTATTTTAAAAATAAATTAATTTACGTATTTATACAACATTTACTTTGATAAATGTATGTATGTTTTTCTACGGATAAAATGCTAGGTTGGTGGCGGGATCCGAACCCGCAACCTTTCGCTCCAAGAGCCAGTGCGTTACCTCTTAGCTACCGCGATAATTGATTCTTAAAGAAGTGACTAAAACTATAGCTATATAGACATAAAATCCGGATTCTGGCGGCAGTTAAATGATAACGGAATGTATTCTGATGATGTTACTCAAATCAGATATTGAATTTTTTATGAGACTCGATTTAAAATTGATCATGTGTTTCAATTATCCTTATACGCGAGGAATGAGCGTACACCTAGTTTATGTTCATAATTAAGGGAGATATAAAACTTTACTTATTCTCCATAAGAATAACATTGGGGCTGACATTAGATATGCAGGTTTGCTGCTCCTGGGATAAACAACAAAAAATCAATTGTTTTTGCAAATATCAATATACCAGTACTATGTGAAGCCACATACCAAGATTCATCAATATACATTCATAAATAATCGAGATATCAAATTTTATTTATTCTCCATAAGGATAACATTGGACAACGTACTGTGTTTAGCACAATGAATATATCTGCAACGGTCGGACTTAGAATCACAATTTAAACACCAGAATGACTGTTTTGTAGAGCTGAATCGATTTGTAAAAGCAAATGTGAAGTTTACATTAAAATGGACTAAGAAAAAGCCAAAAACCTTTTTCCCATAAGATTAACATGGGAGATTTTGTTTTAGCGAATTTCCCCTATAGGGAAGAAGCTATTACCGTAGTCGGCATGGTCAGACCTAGGCCCGGGACCATGATAACTTTTCGTTTTGAGGTCCCCAGACCCCAAAAACACCATTCGTTCGAAACTGTATATATATATATATATTATGTGTGTGTGTGTGTGTGTGTGTGTCCGTGGGTGCGATAACTCTCGTTAAAAAGGTTCGATTTTGATGAAAATTGGTACAAACGTGTAAAGCAGTATTTATGACTTTAAGTTCGAAAACCAGCCATATCGCTCTACCTTAAGGGGTATTTTGGGGGGGGTTTGTACCCAAAAAATGGGGTTTTTTGGTGCTTTTTACATATAATTTTTGAAATAGTCAAATTTTAGTTTTTACGATTGGATTCAGCTTTAAAAAACACACAATTTGGTATTTCGATCATTCCTCTACGTCAATCGGTTACCGAGATATTGAAAGTGCTAAACACAGTACGTTGTCTAATGTTATTCTTATGGATAATAAGAAAAAAATTATATCTCGCTTCTTTATGAACGTATACTGACGAAACTTTGTATACGGCTTTATCTGGTTGTGGTCTATTGATATTTGCTCAAAAAAATAATTTTTTGCTAAAGGTTCCCGTAGCAGCAAACCTGCGTACTCAGCCCCCATGTTATTCTTATGGAGGAAAATTAAAATGCTATGTCTCACTTAATTATGAACATAAATTAATAAAACCTGTTGTATGACTTCACCTAGTTGAGTTATATTGATATTTTCATAGAAACCAATTGTTTATGTTCCTTGTTTCAGCAAACCTATGTACTCATCCCCAATGTTATTCTTATGGAGAATAATTAAAATTGTATATATCACTTATTTGTGAATATATTTTTATGAAACTTGATATGCGGCTTTATGTGGTATTAAGTCATATATTATGCATTGGAAATTCGCTGAGTACGCAGGTTTGCTGCGACGGGGGTATTTTTTTTATTTTCTCCGCAACCACTTAACCTAGGTTAATAATTCAAAATACTATATTATTTGTTTTTAAGCTCTATAAAATGCTCAAAACCAAAATTGAGTGTTTTAAAAATGTTAGGGTGAAAAGTGCAAAAAACTAATTTTTGGAAAATTTAAAACCCCCATAAACCCCTCTTCCCATGGCCCGATTTTTCTGGTTTTCGAACTTAAAGTCATGAATGTCACTTTACACATTTGAGCCAAATTTCATCGAAATCGGACGTTTTTTACTCAAGTTGTTGTGTTAACGGACACAAATATATATGTATATATGTATATATAGATAGATAGATAGATATATATAAATTTGAACGAATGGTGTTTTTGACATCTGGGGACCTCAAAACAAAAAGTTATCATGGTCTCAGGCTTAAGTCTTACCATGAGACCTACGGTAATAGCTTCTTCCCTGTAGGGGAAATTCGCTAAAACATCGTCTGCAAGGGACTTATTTATTAGTTTCCAAATTTTTACACAGCAAAGAATAATATTAAACGTATTGATATACTCGTAAGTCAGAACGGTAAGGGCCATAAACATAAACAAATGACGTCAGTAGATCGAATGTAAACACGTTTGTTTTTATTTAACATGAGTATGTCAAAATTCCAATGTGTTCCCTGTTATCCCTGCTGACAGGCGCGGATCCACGGGGGGAGAAATGGGGGAAAGATCCACCCCCCAACGCAAAAGGTTGGAGTTGCGCGCGCACCCCCGCACCAGCGCTACGTCTGCCCGGCAGCGTCATCTCGACTTGTCTGATTGATGCGTCGTCAGTCAGACTTATATGTCTGTAATTCTACTACAGAATGTTCACAGACCAGAAATTCCAGGAAACTTGGATAATTATACGGGAATTTTGGCGAAATTTCGATAATTTACTTTAAAACGTCTTTTTCGGCCGTTCTCGTTCATGCGGCTCGGTTGTCGTTTCCAACAAATAAAACAAGTTTTGGTTGTCATTTTCAGGCAATAAGAAACGTTGCCGATCGTCATTTCGGGCCATTAAATGCAACTAAATTCCTGTTTTTGATCCATCCGACGCGGAAAAATAGGCGTTCTTTGATGATAGAACGGGGTCGAATCGCTGATTGTATTCGTAAAAAATACGTTCCGGTTGTCGTTTGGGCCTATAAAACGGGATCCGGCTTTATTGTTCATTGGGGAAATGTGATCCAATTGCCAATTAGTATGATAAAAACGGTTAGATTGTGATTTTTGGCATATATTGAGGCTCGGTCGTCATTTTTGGTCAATAAACAAGTTGCGGTCGTCAATTTTGGACTTTAAAATGCGAGGAAAACTGTTGTTTTCGGCAAATAGAATGAATTGAAATTACCCATTTTGTTTAAAAATTATTTTTTAGTCAGTAATTTTTTCTGTAAACGCAGTCGTGGTCGATGTTTTTGCCCTACAAATCGCAGTATGGGTTTGTCGGTCAATTGCCTTTTCGGGTGCTAAGACGAGGTTATATTGCTATTTCCGTGGATAATATGCGGCTCGCTTGCCACTTGAGGCCAATAAAACGTGGTCCAGTCCATTATACCTAAAAATTCAGTCGTTTTGGTGTTTTTGACCACCAAGTTGCGGCAAAATTTTTGTTTTTACCGATAAAATGCGTTTCTGACTTCGCTATTGGATATAAAACACGACTCGGCTTTATTTATTGCCGAGAAAATGCGGTCCGATTGCCGTTTTTGAGCGATTAAGTACATTTCCGGCATACGGTTTGTACTCAATTTTCGGCCGATACCGTAACAAACTTTGTGGTCGTAGTTTTTGGCTAGTAATATTGGTGTAAAACTGACGATAAAACTATCAATTTTGGCTGATAACAAACGCCCGGTCGGTAAATTTGTCTAAAAACACATTTTGACCGTTTTCAGGCTAAAAATGCGGCCCGACTGACGTTTTAGGCGGCAAAATGAGAATATATTGCTATTTTAGGCGGATAATATGTATCTAAATAAGGGTTTACGATCCGTCAACGGCTCCAACAAATTATAACTTGCGTAACGATCGTTTCGGCATTATAATGGAAGGTAGACCTAGACCCTTATTTAGTTATATAACGGCTCTGGGGCTAAATAACATGAATTTTAATATGTATCTCGGGTATCTTTTAAAATCGCCGTATCTCGTCCGATAACATTTGTCTCGATCTTAGTCTCGGTAAAATCCTTGTTTTCGACGATAACATACTTTGATACTTCTTCCACTGGCGTATTGGCCTTTGAAATGCGGTTTAGGTATAAACTATTGCGGTATTTTTGGCCGATAAACTACGTTCACTTGTCGCTTTCGGTCTAAAAGTTACGGCGACAATGAAATGCGGTCAAATTGCCATTTTTTATCCGAAATAACAGGTAAAATTTCTGATTTTGGCCATTGAATTCTATACAGTCGTTTTTTAGGCCGAGAACACACATTTTGGATAATAAAATGCGTTCGGCTAGTTTTTACGGCCGATAAAATTATTGATATTGAATTTTTAACAAATTTCCGGGGATGGACTCCCGGACCTCCCACCCCTGAGGGGTATTCCATTCCCCCCTCAAACCCCCGGCATTCCCCCCCAACGTGACTCCCTGGATCTGCCCCTGCCTGAAGACGATAATATTAGTGCAAATAAATAATCTGAACCATATGTCAAGAAAGTTTGTTTACATTCGATCCAGAAACGTAATTTGTTTATGTTTATGGCCCCTACCATGGACCCTACCGTTTCAGTTCTAGTACCCGTGTCAGGGTTTTAACAACTGACAAGTTGTAACGATGACATATTTCAAGTTTGGTACAATGGCTTTCTCATTTGATTACAGAATGTATATGTTTTGAAATTACTGTTTCAAATATGAAGTAGCCTGACAATCCCATAAACTTAAATCCCAGTTGATTAAACTCTTTTTTCCGATGATTTAAATTATGTTCAAGTTAAATATTCAAAACTAAATTTGTTTAACGAATGTTATTTTAAAGATAGCCTATTCGTGTTAAGCAATATAAACAGTAAAACAAACATAAGCAATAAACAATTAATTATTGTGTTGTATGAATATTAATTGTAAGAATGCATTTCCTAAATAACAATATTGAATAGCACTCTTTTGTCGCTGTTTAACCGTAAAATAGTGAACCGCTTTTAAGAGATGTGCAAAGATGAAACCGCAGACGAAACAGCAGAAACCCATCAACCTCAGGCGGGGCCTTTAGTGGGCGGATAAGGAGCCTGGAGAGCGAGAATGGGTTCGGTCGGTTCAAACGGGAATGAGAACTTTTAAAAGGTCTGCATTATAATGCAATGCGGCCGGGTTGGTCCAAATGGGTTTGCCAAGCTACATTTTATAATATAACCCAGTCTGGTACATTTTTGGCTGAGTAATTTATATCCAACGCCGAAAAAAGTGTGGAAGTTTTCCGTTCTATATAAGCGTTTTTGGGAAATCAAACAGCGACAATTTCTGCGCCGATCACATGTCTTTTGTTATGAGCTATAACTTACATCTTAAAAGTTTATTTTAGATATATGTTTTAATATATTTCACTGTCTGATAGAAACGGGTAAAGAATTATAATTCCAGAATTGGTAAATATCACTGACCAAGGAAACAGCGTGTCGCATCATCGGTCGTGCCACCGCCATTATCTGGTGAGGAATGTAGTCTATAAGCGAGTCGCCAAAGAGAATCTAATAAATAAATATTCATTTTAATTTTGTATTTCTTTTCAGTTAATATTTTATTATCTTATGTAGCAATACAAATACGCAAAAATATCGAATATTAAAAAGGTTTACAATTTGAACAATTCTGGTCGAGTGAAAATGTTCAGTTACACGCCTAAAATAAAACAAATATTCTTAGGTTTCAGGCAACACCCATGGTTATTTTTTTCTTTCAGAACAAATTATATAATCATTGTTGTTTTATTGGTGGCGTTAGATAATCATTGAAATAACATTAACATTGAAACTTTGCATGCCCACACAGGGCGGATAAACCATTAATGAAACATAAATTGGCCTATGCGGAGCCCATATATTAACTATAACTTCAAGACAAATTCCAGGTCAATCGGTTTAAAAGTTTAATTAATTTTTAACTTTGTGAAATGAACAAATTCTGAAATCTACTTAGATGTTAAAATACTAAAACCCTAGGATTTTAGGTGCACCGGGGGTGAAGTTTACGGTTTAAAATCATGTGTTGGAAGGTGGTTTGAAATAGTCAACGCCCTGCCCATGCTTTTTTACCAATGATTAGCTTATTACTACTCAACTTTTGCCAGTGTGAAAGACAGTGTAAACCGTTACCGATATTTTATATACCATACAAACAAATTAGCGTTCAAGCGGGCGTAAACAACCCGTACGGGTAAATTAAATTTACCAATCTGATTCATTTATACTAATTTAAAGCGAACGTCGTATTAATTTAGTTATATCACTAAATCTGCAGTGTTCTATATTTCATTAATTTGGTAAAAAATTAGCATTTACAAATGAAAACTGGCAGATTATTATCGACAACAAAAGTTGTCAAGAGAATTTTAAAGATTTTGTTGGCAACATTTGTCGGCGACTCTGGCGTAAAATCGCCGTTGTTCTGGAGAAATGTGAAGGAATTTTGTCTATTTAACATAATCATCAGTTGTATTTGTTATTTATATAAAACTATGTTTATTTAATTTTGGCATTCTCCCAGTATTATGATCTCAATACTGAAAATGGCTGACTGAGGTAGGCGGAAACGGACGTCACTGGTATTGCCTACCGAGAGAAATCAATGAGGTATTGGGTAAATATAAATACCCAGCTCTCTTCTGGTTAAAACACTGCAGCCTGTGGGCCTGTGGGTGTGTGTGCTGACCGCTATTTTGATTCTTTCCTTTTTTTTGTACCCTTTGCTCACATGGCAACAACCAATCAAATCCTCTCGTTACAAATTATGTTAGACTTTGGCCATATGTTTTGTGTTGCAAACATATCCTCCAGTGAGACATCGCTTTCTTAACAAGAGACGAGGGCCTACTTTACCAAGTCTTTGACTTTACCTCGTTGGTATTGTCGCGTCATCGTCATAGCAGGGTCATATTTTTGAAACGGTTGAGTGGTGAGTCAGTCAACTCACCTACCAGTTGATTTTAGCATTGTTTAAATTCATCGCGTGAGATATGAATTGGCAATGATTTATTTATCAAATAAAAAATCCAAATGTAAACATTGATCAATATACAAATTTATAAAACTTCTGTTGCTTTAGCTAAATCAATTGGTATATTTTTAAACATTTACTTACTTTTTGAGCATTTTAACTCTTTCGGATCCAAACTATTATTTTTTGTTGAAAAAAAACTAAATTATTGATATCAGTTACTTCAGTTACATCCATTAAACATGTTTTGAGCATTTTTTGTTTTTAATTTTGTTTTTAGCAACTTACAGGCATGTCCTCTAAAAAGATACTGGGCTTATACGGAAGTAAAAAAAACCCGTCGCAGTAAACCTGCGTACTCAGCGAATTTCCAAAGCATATATACGTGACTCACTACTATATAGAGCTATTTATCAAGTTTCACAAAAATACATCCATAAATAAGTGATATATAGCATTTTATTTATTCTCCATAAGAATAAAATTAGGGTTGAGGACGCAGGTTTGCTGCAACGAGGAAGATAAGTAATGTGGTTTTTTTTGCAATTATCAATACAACTGAACCAGGTGAAGCTACATACCAGGTTCTCTTCATGTAGGTTTATAATTAAGGGAGATATACAACTTTACTTATTCTCCATGTGAATAACATGGGGGCCGAGTATGCAGGTTTGCTGCTACGGGGACTATCAACAAGAAACTTATTTTTTGTGCTAATATCAATATACCACAACTAGTTGAAGCCACATGCCAAGTTTCATCAATATACATTCATAAATAATCGAGATATAGAATTTTATTTATTCTCCATAAGGATAACATTGGACAACGTACTGTGTTTATCACTTTGAATATCTCTGCAACTGCAACGGTTGGACGTAGAACAACGATTAAAACACCAAAATGTTTGTTTTGTTGAGCTAAACACATTAATAAACAGAAATGTGAAGTTTTTAGTAAAACTATCTGAGAAATATCTAAAAACCTTTTTCCCATAAGATTAACATGGGACAGGTTTTTTGGATTTTCTCCGCAACCACTTAACCTAGGTTAATGATTCAAAATACTAAATTATTTGTTTTTTTAAGCTCTATAAAACGGCTATAACCAAAATTGAGTTTTTTAACATTTTGGGGTCCAATTTGCAAAAAACCGATTTTTTGAAAATTGTAAACCTCTATAAAACCCCCTTCCCATAGTGTGATAGATCTGGTTTTCGAACTTAAAGTCATAAATGCTACTCTCCACATTTGTGCCAAATTTCATCAAAATCGGGTGTTTCTTTCAAAAGTTATCGCGGTAACGGACACACACACACACACACACATGTGTGTATATATATATATATATATATATATATATATATATATATATATATAAATTTATATAAATTTGAACGAATAGTGGTTTTGGCATCTGGGGACCTCAAAATGAAAAGTTATCATGGTCTCAGGCTTAAGTCTTACCATGCCACCTACGGTAATAGCTTCTTCCCTATAGGGGAAATTCGCTAATATATATATATATACATATATAAATTTGAACGAATAGTGTTTTTGGCATCTAGGGACCTCAAAACGAAATGTTATCATAGTCTCGAGCTTAAGTCTTACCATGCCACCTACGGTAATAGCTTCTTCCCTATAGGGGAAATTCGCTAAAATGAATTTTAAAATGATTAAATTTTATTTTTTGAATAATTTACACAGTTGATGTTTATGTGATATTATAAAAATATAAATTACTAACATACAAATTAAATAAACAACTTAACCTGATGAAACTATGAAAATAAATCTTAAAAATTTGACGTTGTTTGCTTTTTTTGAATACTTTCTGATTAAAAGGTTGAGGGATTCCTTTAAGAAGGTCTCGTTAGTCACTAAAGTAGTACTCATTACACTTAACACTAAAAAATAATTTTCATTTTAACTTTCATCTATCTATAAAAATAAAGCAGAGTTCTTGTCTGTGTGTGGATCGCCGTACGGCTAAACTACAAGGAGTTAAGGCATGCAATTTGCAGGGTAGGTTCCTTTAGGTTACAGCTGTTGTACCTGACTCTCAGTTTCCTCTAAATCCTCTAGGGCTACTCCCTGTGGGACATCCAAAATTCCAATGTTAATCAAATGAGACCATACGGTTACAGTTTTCTTCTACTTATTTAATGTTATTCAAATAAACAGCTGACATTAGTAATTTACTTTTTTTACCCGGTTGAAACCGGTATATTCTGCTAATCTAAAAATGGTTCAATAATATGTCCTCTGTAGAGGACGTTGGGCGTATATCAAGGTGGACCTGACAAATAAAGGTTTGTTTGTGTTTTTTTTATAAAACAAATAATGTGATAAAAAACCTTAGTAGGGGCGGCAATCCTTTAGAACCGGAAATGGCATAGTGGTTAGAGCGCGTTATTCCGGAAAGAGTAAGAAGAATATTCTCCCGCCAGATTTCCTAACCTCACTTTTTTCCGCCACCACGCTCCCGCCAGATTTTTTCGGTAGTGTTGCCAACCTATGCTCTACATTATTATGTATATATGCTCCAAGGTTAGACTATTATATGTATATATGCTCTATGATATTATATATGCTCTATGTATATTTTTAATTATGGCTACATTATATGCTCTATGCTATTATACTATCATATTCTCTACTATTATATATGATCTACGGCTACTGGTTTATACTCTATGGTCTAAGCTCTATGCTTTTATTTGATACATAATTATACATATACTGTATGGCTGTATTCTTTATGGCTACATTACATGTATATGCTCTATGGCTAAGGGGGATTTCTTTTGAAGTTAAAAATTAAATTTTTCTATTGTAAGCTGATTATGACCCATGTTTCCACACCACCCAGGGGGTAGGGTCTCGGCGCGTTTTTTATTAAAGTGAGTATCCCCAGTAGGCCTATTCTCACTGTTTTTAACCACTGCCCCAACCAACGCAGTGATTCGTGGCAGCCACTCCATTACAAAAATGCTGCCTCCGATAAATATTTTTTGTTCTCTGTTTATCCCAGTAGGCTATTTACTAAGACTGTGTCCGTTCATTTTAGCCTAGAAAATAGACAGAGAATTTTTATTTTTTATTTTTTTGTTTATTTTTATATTTTTTTGTTGCGCCTTTTAATTCGCATTTCCCTGACAGTCGGAGGATTACAACAAATGGTTTCACGGTTTTTTAGGCCAACCTCCCCACACCCCTGGACTTACAAAGGGTTTAGCCCTGCCTGCTGGATGAGCGACTGCCGGGCTTATTTTTATTAGGCCCCACTCGAAAATATTTTTCGAGCGTAGTACTGTGCGGACCTCAAGGCGCAAGTTTCGTTTTTATTTTTATGTATAATGCAAGCTACTGTAAAACCATCATCATCTATATACAAACTTTCATTTATTTCTTTAACATTAGAATGAAATGCCCGAAGGAATTGAGCCTTCTCCAGGCCTTTTGTGTGTATGGCCTCGAAGGGTTTACACAGTGAGCGTAAAAGCTCTTCGCTGTGATGTACCTCACCTTCAACCCATTTTATGTGGTGAAAGTGACGAGTCAGCCAGCGGGCTGTTATTTTCATCTTGCTATTCAAAAAATTAAAACAGTAAGGAGGTCGGAATACTAGCTGAGTTCTGTAAGACTTTCCGACTATAGCAAACTCCTTTACAATACATTTATTATTATTGTCTTTGAATCCGTGGAATTCAACTACAGCTTCCATAGTGAGACTTCGCTAAAAAGACGGTCAGCTACTTGAGATGGCAGTTGATCAGTACGGGTTTCAGTGCCCGATAAAACTTGACCAATAAAAACTTTAATAATATCCTCCAAGTAAAACAATTCCAATAGAGAGCGGCCAATTAAAGGAATATTAATTACAAGCTGATTCCACTCGTTTCGATTGAGACTGAGCGTGTGTTCACCATCAGAGATACGAGCGTACTGTTGACCAAAGATACTGTTAACTTTAATTTCCGCCCCCGTATCGGTATTTACAAAACATTGATGCTTGCCTTCGAAAGCTAAAGTAATTTCATTGAACCTGTCAACCAGCTGACAGTAAGAATCGTAAGACCAAAACACAACACCTTTCCTCCTCTTAATTAATACTCCGAGGCTGTTGTCCCTGTTTTTAAAAATACCCGATACTACGCACTTGGTGAGCTCAGGGTCCAAGAAGTGAACTGACTTTAGAAAAACTCCGGTCATTAAATTTATAGGCTCTGTACCCTTAGGGATGGGTATAGCTCCCATACTTACCTCCGTCTCGGCTGATGTCATCTCTGCTACTGATGCTCCGTTAATAAACACCCATCCTCATATACCCTATCCCCTTTATCTCCGTTCCCCTCCCCCTCCTCTTCAGAATCTGAAGAGGATTCTTCACATCCACTGTTGTCAAAATCTGTACGCCATTTTACTATAATGCTATCGATCCCCGGCATAATTTAAACTCCTTTTCAACACTAGCAAACTTGTAACTGTCTACGTAATCTGTTTTCATCAATACTTTTTTGTAGTAATATTCCATTTTTACCCAACCGTAGTAACCCATGTTTACTCACCGAGTGTTAACCTCAGACTAACAAAATCTCTTAACCCACAACATCAAAACCCTCCCCATCCTCATCACTGCTAAAGTCTCCGTCGTCTCTGAGTTTAACAACTACGGTGGTGGTACCCTCAGGAATATCAGATATTTCCTTCTCACAGTATATCTTGTAACAATCCAATTTTGCTGTACCTATTAAAACATTATCGGCGTTATAAAACTGAATAATAAACCACTCGCCCATGTTTACTCGCTGAGTGCTAGCAAGAGAATAAACCTCTGAAAATTATATGTATATTTTACCCCCATTCCAACGGGTGAACGTTTCGTTCCCCCCTTTGATAACACTACACCGGAAGTAGTTAACCCAATTATTATGATTCTAAGTGTTGGAACCGGAGGGTCCACTGTTTAGAAATTACATTGGAGATTTGCTCTTCTGTTTATTTGATACGTCTCAAAAACCTGGCCCTATCCCTTGCTAACTGTTCCCAATCCGATTTTCTATCTTCAGCGGGCAAACTGTATATTTTTGTAACTACCGGGCTGGAGAAACTAACTCGATATTTTCCTGACATCTCCCGTGATCGGTGTGTATGTGTAGTGACAGTCGTGAATTATGAGACAGTATGCCCAAGTATTAGCTGGGATTGCTGTTTTAGTTTGAATCTCAAGCCTTACATCTACTGGACCGGTCTTAATAGTATCGTCCTGCTTTGAACAGTCAATTACATACAGAGGGCATTTTGTTTTAAAATCATCAAAGTTTAATATCGGTGATCCGATTCTGCCGTAATACGAGTTTTGAAAGTTCTTATACATATCATAGAACAAGGTGGTGTTCCCACGAAGGTTATCGTACGGATAGAAACTAGAGTTTAAATACAGTTTAACATCGAGAAGGTCACAGGTGTCGAACCGTGACATATCCTTTGTTAAGTCATTCTTTCTGCCTGTCTGGAAGGCCAGAACAACATACCGGGGTTTTTCTGTTTGGTTAGATGTTTTAAGTGTCCAAGATAATGTGTCTGTACTAGGGAGGTTCGGGTATTCAATCATTTCCCATTGACGGAAAGGAAGATGTATTGCGGGGTCTTTTTCAATAAAGTTGTATAATTTTAGTTTTTCAGTGTCGTTTACTGTAACGTGAGGTACTCGCCAGTAGATTTTGTCAATTGTTAATGTTAAAGTCCCAGCAGCTATTTTTACAGCGTTACTATCCGTACCCGAACGTAATAGTATCAGTTCCTGTTTAACATTTACCAACACCCGCCTGTAGTCTTCAGCGAATCCTAGCAAGAGTTTTAGTGGTAGCGAATATACAAAATCTGTAACTTTTTCAGTACTACCAGGGCCAAGCCAGCAAGCGACCTTTAGAGCATTTTTCTCTTCGTCCCGAATTGAAAGAATATTTTTTAAAGTAGCACTAATACCGACATTTTTCGTTCTGTCAATTTCCTTGCCACAAATCTCGTAGCGGATTTCTTCAAACAAGAAAGCCATAGCATTATTAATAAAGGAAACATCCTGAGGAGTCCCGTCTGCTTTTGTAGCGTTGGTCTTGCCGTGAATCACGATAAAGCTTTCAAAAGGGGCAGTTATTATATCCTGCTGTAATAATGGTATTCTTATTTCATCATTATTGTTATAAGTAGTGGACACGTATGGTTGATGTGTGTGAAACTCCATCCCTGTTATTAAGTCATCATACTCAGCGTGGCTGTCTATCGCCAATAGCACCATTCTGTATTACCTTAAAACCGAGAGAGGGAAGAAAGGTTATATTTTTACAAGTATTTTAAGTCATTCTTTCTGCCTGTCTGGAAGGCCAGAACAACATACCGGGGTTTTTCTGTTTGGTTAGATGTTTTAAGTGTCCAAGATAATGTGTCTGTACTAGGGAGGTTCGGGTATTCAATCATTTCCCATTGACGGAAAGGAAGATGTATTGCGGGGTCTTTTTCAATAATAATAACCTTGGCTTTCTGAACACTACTGACTTGTTGCCCTAATGGTATATGCCTAAATAGTAGCCCCATTACTGCGCCTGAGATGTAGTCTCACCGAGATCCTTTCTCCGCGAAAGTTAACAAGATTACCGTTTTGGTCTTTTAGGGACACTGTCAAGTTGTTGATCCTTTGACTGATCACCGGTAAATAAATGACATTCCTCGGTAATTCTATTATTTTATAGCCCGGTGGTTCAGCCGGGTAGAACTCGTGTATGACATGGCCCTCAACCCCGTTCAAGTATGACCCGCGTGTGACATTACATTTCACCCGTATAGAGTTAACTTTTATTATATCTACAGGCAGTTCCGATACATGCTCATTTTTGACCCCGTATATTTGTTTTTTGTAGCCCAGGAGTGTTCCCAATGAATGTTTTTTAGTAAAGTCAATTTTCTCAGAACAACATAGCGTAGCTTTCAAAGTGTTATCATTAGGTTTCAAAGTAAATTGTACTTATTTTGGCAGTTGCGATTGTATATATTTTTCAATGTCCTCAATTTCGTAAGACCCTTCAGGGATTGTAATACTTTTATCATCATCGTAGTAAAACGTATCATTTATGTCTTTTTCAATGTTCGGTATAGAGTTATAAGTGGTCAGTTCAATTAAACCAAGTTCCCATGTACCCTCGCTGGCAACAATAGGAAAAGCTAGCTCGTGGGATAGAACACTAGTTACCCCTGTTAGACAGAACATTACTACAGAGAAACTTTAAACACAAATGTCCACAAACAACTGAGTCAAAATTCTGTTGTCTCTCGTAGTTATAGTACATCTCACATTCACCCAAGTACTTAGAAATTTCCGGTGGTGGTCTTAGGTTTCCAAAACTGTCATAATAATAGACCTTTTTATCAATCTTCCTGTAACATACCCAGTGCGTGCCTGGACCGGTTGTACTGTCCAAGTTTACTATAGCAGATTCGTACTTTCTCGGGCGTTGTGGTAGTCCGTCTCTCATGTAAACTCCTCTAAAGTTTGGAATTTTTAACAACTTTGAATATTTAATCAAATCGTAATTTGTAAGCGGCTTTATTGGTATCGAGATGCATTTTTTTTCTTCTTACATATGCCCTTTTTCTTTCTTCTGCCTGCGCCCGCCTTTGTACCCGAACCTTCCTTTCTATAGGGTCTAAGATACAATCCTTTACCTTTTGGAGGCGAGCGTTTCTTCTTACGACCTCCCCCCAATTTTGTTTTTGCTTTCATGGCTGTTGTGACTGCCCAAGCAGCGGCTTTCTCACCAACACTGGTGTTACCGGACTTGAATCTTTGCCAAGCGCGTTCCGCCAACTCCTTGTCCGCTTGCCTTCGTCGCTCGTTGTCGGAATACCGTGAGTATGCTATGTCGTGGGCCTTACAGGCCGCGTCTAGCCCGTTTATTCCTTTGTCACCTCTAGCCAATCTCTCTTTTAACCTCGTGCCAGGTCCGCAGTACTGATAACCAGGGAGATGTAATTCGACAGATAGTAAGTCTATGTCCTTATTAAGAACAGATGAAACAATACCTCCGCCTCGCACAACCGCTATCTTACGTCTGAGAGTTTTCCTTCTTGTGTTAGCCATTTATTGCAAGCGCTAGTATCATCCGTTGTAAAGTCGTTACACTCCAACACATTAATGTCAGTAATGAAGTAAACTTGCCCCTTTTATACCTAAACTGGCTCGGAGTTAGCTGAGGAGATTGGGGAAAGGAACAGTATCATCAAATATCCCCGTTGGCTCAAGACGAAAATTCTCTTTAATTTGTTTCAAAAGAAGCTCCACTCAGTCCCTCTTCAGTCATAAAGAGATCATAAGTATCAGGCGGAAGAGGTTTGATGTCTTCTTCTTCAGGCTCTTCACCACCTTCCAACCCGTCAGCAAACAAAACTTCCCAGTCTAAGTAATCGTTTTCACCCGGCGTGGGTAGAATGGCAGACCTCCCAGTTTGTTTTTTGTTAATATAATTAAAGACCATGGTACCGAATTTTCTCAACCATTTCTCGTGAAAATCTTTATGACTACTTATTATACCTTCACACTTCACCAGTCGGGTCTTAATACTCGTTAATTCCGATTGCAATTAGTCTAGGTTAGTGGTTAAAGGTCCAAGCTGTGATTCACAAGTGTTTTCCACATATGCCTTTGTCACTGCATCACTGGGGTCTGTTGGTAAAGCAAAATTATTTATTCGTTTATTCTTAGCGTCATAATTATCGTTGGAGATAGTCATACTCAGTTTTTTCAGTGTGCCCAAGTTAACTGCGTCCGAGGAATCTACAGGGTTAGCATAGATAGGGTTGACTCCATAGTCTTTTGTTTTGCATATTGAACCTCTTAACGTCAGAAGGTATAGATTTATGGTCAACATAATTCTTTGTAACGGCGTCTAGTGGCTGTAACGGTGTAGCCAATTTACATAACCGTTTATTTTGCATATCATAGTCACCTTGGGGCGTTAAATTGAAACCCTCTCCCTTGGGGCCCTTGACGGCCTCATCTCGGGACTTTACACTACGTCCAAACTTGTCAATCGTCATTTTAATAATGCTTTAAACCTACTGTTTCCACCTCCTTTTATATACCCCGCTTCCCTTAGCTCTTTCACAATACTTAGTATTTCATTGCTATGGACTCTGTTTCCAGTCTCTGTTGACATGGCTATGTGTCGTAATCTATCCACCAAATCGTTGGCGTCGTCCCAGTGTATTATATCACGGGATTTTGCATTTTTCCACGCTAGACCCTTGCCCACTCTGGCTGGGAATAGGTCTTTTATAATTCTTCTGTACTTTAGATTGTTGTCCCTTCTAATTTGATTGTGGAATTTGTAGCCTCTCTTGTGAGCGTTGGTAGCGATAATAATACTCTTATAGGTCTTAAGATCGTCTTCATCGTATATATCCTCGTCAGGGGTTCTCTTAAATATTAGCTCATACAAACCTTCAATAGGACTATATCTTGTGTTGTTTATTAGAATAGTTCCATCGTTGTCAAAGTCTAACACCCTATCTCCCATCATTAAAGTATTGCCTTCGTATCTAGGACCGTAGTCATGATCAATAACTCGGACCTTACCGCTAGCATCTTTTAAAAGAAGTGTCATATACCTCACCGTCATGGGGTTACTAAACTGACTTTCCATATATTGGGACGCTGTTTCCAGTCCCGAAGGGGTCGATTCAATTTGCTTTAACCCACTGGTTTCAGGTGTTGATACACTCTGCGGAATAAATTCAGCTTCTCCTTCATAATCTGTCGTATTGTAGTCCATTGGCTCTTCTTTGAAGGTTTCGGGTTCTGTTTTTATGTCAGGGCTAACTGTGGTTGATTTTCTAAGTTCTTGGATAATTGGTTTATACTGTTTCTCAAGCATAATATCACTTTCCTCAGATCCTTCCTTAAACATTTTATACTTTCTCTTAATAGCATTACGTAGCTCTATGAGTCGGCTTGTCAGTTGCTGTTTACTGCTTCGCTTCATAGTCATAAATGGTATATTTCAATCAGCGCATCTAGATTTAAGGCATTTCGACTTGTCTGAAAAACAAGGCACGCTTCTTATGCCTCCGTATGTACTCGATAATATCCAACAGTGAAACACCAACACTAAAATCCATACCTCTGTAGTACCTCTGTTCTCTAGCATTGAACCTGGGGATCACATAACGACCGGTAAAACTCCTGAATACAAAAGTACGTTTCCACCCGTCTCTCCATTCAGGTATTTCTGCTACGGTGTATTTATCACTTTCAATTGTTTTTGCATGAATCCTTTAAGTAGCTCCATAGGTCTAGATTCGTTGAGGTGTTGCAGTAAATAAGAATTTAAAAGCCAGAATTCATCAGGATTAGCCCATGTAAACGCTTTCCACTGGTCAAATAGCACTCTGTTTGTTACACTGTACACACCATTGTTTAGACTTATACCGAATCTCTCACACTGTAACGGGAGTGTGGGCAAGGCCAGTTTGAGAAACTCTGTAGTATACAATCCCTGGCACAAATTATTAACCCCGTTATAAGGTTTATATCTACTTCCCCCTGGTATACTGTCAGGAACTTTTGCGTATCCAACGTTATAACTAATATCGATGTGACATTTTAACCTTAAAGCTCTTTTATAGACTGTCATCGGAGATCTTATAGGAATACTGCGTTCTGTCAAGAGTATACATCGTTTAGTGAAGGGAATCTTACATCCGTATTGAAGCATTTGATTACAGATTTGTGTAAAATTAACACTACCGTGATGGTTACGTAAAGGCAATACTTTACCAAAAAATTCGGGGAACGGCCTGAATCTAGATATCATGTTTTGAGGGTCTCGCACGGTACAGTTGTACATATCTTCGTGATATATTACAAGTTCCAACGGTACGTTCTTTTTTCACAATTGTTCATAACACTAAGCCATGTATCACGGTTATAAGTTCTATCACTCGCTGAAATCATTAGCAGAATTACTGGTGGTATCACAGCGGATCTTTTTAGTTTCTTATATCTCCAGCATCTTTTGCTATATTCATATCCATGAGGGTCTTTCTTACTGCAGTAGTTTCCACAAAATTTCTTCTTGTCTTTGTAATAAAAAGAACACAGGGTTGACTTGACAATACGCTGTCTTGTGTTGAAACCTCTTAAATCGTTGTACGTGTAGATGCGCACCATTATAGCTCTGTTACAAAACTGTCCATTCTCACCCTGTACCTTCCCTTATATGGGTCTTGTCTTACAGCGTCTTGTCAATCACCAGAAACCCAAAGTTGTCTCGCCACGCTTGAGCGCACAACTCTCTAAATTTGTCAAAGGACATGTCGGTAGTGACATGATCACTGTACACATGCCTTAAATTCATATCGTCTTGTTTAAATTAAATAACAAAGTTACAGTTGTCCCTCACCAGCTGCTTGGGTATAGCACTGTATGTCTGCCCTAAATAAAATGTATCTATATTTTTATGTCTACCCATAGTGAAATAACTGCGTATATGGTCATGCTTTTCGCAGGAAATATCGTCAAAGATCATTATAGAGTTTGGTTTAGCTTCGTTTGGGTGTACAACTAGACTATTGTCATCATACGCGAAATAACCGACCTCCTTAGGCATTACCTTCTTTAAAAATTCGTACTTTGGCTGATGGAGGGACTTTGAAAAAACATAGACATTTTCAAACCTTAACCCATTCTGATCAAATAATAAATTAAATAAAACGTTGGTCTTCCCAGAGGAACTTGGCTCACATATAATACAGCGAATTGAATCAGGTAATAAAATACCGTGTTTGTTCTTTTTAACCATGCCCGATCCGATATATTCATCAAAGTTTTGAACGGGAAGCTCGACTTCCTGCTTCTCAACCCGTATCCTGACTGATTAGTCACTACTGATTACAACTGATATATACTTCCCGGACGTGGTCTTGATAAGCACATACCGAGCGGATGCAGCGGCCAACCGCTATCACACCAAATCCTGTGAGTCAATCCAACTGTCATGGCTGCTATCATATCCCTTCCAACGCACGAGAAGTTTCGAACCTTTCCTTTTTAAAACTCTTTCAACTAAATAAACGTTACCGGTTTTTGACTTGCTAATTTCCTCAGCGTAGAACCCACCTATAAGTATTTCTCCTCTGTTGTCTTGTAATATGTATGTTACTGGTCTTGTTGGTTTAATCGCGTATACTGTAAACGTCTCATTTGTCCAATTTGGCAAATAGCCTTTTTTAAACACTCTTTCAGCTTTACTAATTCTAACACTGTCACCTAATTTTAATTTTTGTTTAAGGATTTTATGTTTGGGGTTTTTTAACTTTATTTATTTTATTTAGAATGTCTTTGACATGTTTCTGTCTTACATCCTTGGGTTTCATACCTATAGGCCTGTGCTTTGTGTTGTTGTAAGATTTTATGATTTCTGTCAATAGACTTACCCACTCATAACTACCTCTGGCAGTAAATAACTTGTACATTTTTGTCTTAATCGTTCTGTTCAGTCTTTCCACAATACTAGCCTTAAGTTCGGAAAATGTATGGTAATGGTTGATTTTGTATTTCTTCATTAACGCGTTTACATGTTTGTTGAACCACTCTGTACCCTGGTCTGTGTGAAAGTTTTTCATTTTATATTTAGCTAAGATATGAGCGAGTGCCTTTGCCACTTCTGGCCCTGACTTGTCTTTTAGAGGTATGGCAAAAGCTAGTTTTGAGAAACAGTTAATCATGGTAAGAATACATTTGTAGCCTTTGTTAGTTTCAGCATAAGGCTTCATTTCAACGA
Organism: Allygus modestus; assembly: GCA_963675035.1. NCBI lineage: Eukaryota > Metazoa > Arthropoda > Insecta > Hemiptera > Cicadellidae > Allygus > Allygus modestus. The sequence goes on from OY776117.1 coordinate 101,681,701, forward strand.
GATCAGCCTGATAAAGGTCCCTTAAACCCTTAAGGGTGACTTTACACCTGGAGTAATTTATCCTGGCCGGTCTGTGCAGCTCCTCAGCTATAGCTGTCTTACCGTCCATTTTACTAATGATAACTTTATTCTGAGGACACTAGTTTTATACTTACATCAGTGATTCTCATTACATAAATAAATATTAAGCTCGTAACAAATATACTAAAGACAAATAGCTTGTCCGCTAAAGAGCTTATCAGACACCACGCCATACTTCCTCCTCACCGCAGTAACGCTCGGTCAGTACTGAGTGAAATGTCTATCGTGTTGGTTCCTCCTATACACCCGGTGTACGCTGTGATGAACTCCGTATACACCTCCATACTTTATAATGGAAGGCAGGACTTTACTTGTAACCCATCTTTTAAATGCTTTAGCTTCTGGTTTTTTGGATGATAAAATAAGTGAGTATAATCAAGATTCATTGATGAAGGTAGACTGAGCTTGAAAGTTAAAGGGGGGTTTATCGATAAACCCCCTTCAGAGAGTATATTTACAGCCTTACACTTATCTTCTTCATCAATATTGACCCTCACTGCCTGTTTTCTATCTTGAAAGTTATGGATTTTTGGCTTTTGAACCAAGGATTGACTAAGTGTCTGTTTGCTTGAGTGGGGTTTGAGACCACCCGTGCATATGCACCCAGGTTAAACATTATTCCATGCGTGAGCCGTTCCAGATTACCTGGTTGTAGCCCAGTACGAACTAATGTCCTCTCCCTTTTAACAAACAAAGGATAGAGTATTTTTTAAAGATAAACCATGGCTCCTCCACCGCCGTGGCCCGTGGAGGCCTTCCGAAAGTAAACTAGCAGCCTCCCCCGTTTTTATTTGTAATTTATATTTTTTTACAAGTCCCACCATACGGACTCAATGAGTAGCCCAAGTCCTCCTCGAATTGGGGCTCCTCAGTGTTAATAGTCCATCATTCACTCCGGGCCGTTCCAAGGAGTAGTCTAGGTGTTAGCTAGACGCCTCAACGTACAAGACCCTTCATCTCACATTCAGGTTTACGGGGCTTTTTGTCACCCGCGCCAGTGACCTTCATTCAGGTTTACGGGGCTTTTCGTCACCCGCGCCAGGGACCTTCATTCACACACACACACATTCATACAGTGGGAACTTATGCATTGTCCAAGACATGCTCAACTATATTTACAAAATTGTGAGAAGTTAGGATATTGTTGTATGCAGAGTCAAAGTGCATACCATAACTCTTCATTACTTCTTTTGCTTTGTTAAGTACATTAATCCCGTTAGGAACAGGAGACTTGATGAAACAAGGTACGAAACCCTCATTTTTGGCTTTAATGAGAGCTTCGTTAAATTTTCTTTTTTGTATGCGAATACATTTGTACTCGCAGACTCCGTACAGTTCCAGAAGAGTTTCTTTAATAAGGACACATAAAACATGTTTAAGTCCATCGTCGTCTGACATCACAGCAACCTTCGGTGCCTATTCAGTCAGCAACTCATTCAGTGACTGGTTTTCTTTACACATTATATCGTTTGTAGTTTTAAATTCTGAGTTAATTTGAGTGAGCTGTTGGTTAATTTCCAGTGATTTTGTAAGTGATTGTAACAACTGATTATTCTCTTGTTGGATTTTATACATTCCATACTTTCTAATGGAAGGCAGGACTTCTTCAAAAACCCAGTACTTGAAATATTTAGCAATTGATAGTTTGGAGGAAAATATCAATTCATACAAGCCGGGCTCGCATATGAAAATAACCTTAGAATCATTGTAGGATAGGTCTACCCCACTTTGGGGTAGACCTACTTCCGGTTGAGTTTTCTTATATTTTTCACTTACATGCGTTGAAAGAGCTTTATGTAACTTAGAGTATCCCAGTATTTTTGCGACATCCTTTCCTTTGAACCAAGGATTATTTTCGCTATCAAATAAGACAGCAACGGCCTGGTTATTAAATATATAAGAAGTTAAGTGAGACAGTTTATATCAAGTATTGTGCAATAGTACAGATCAGAGCTACGTAAGGACACGTCTTACCTCGGCTGGAGCAGCGGCAAAAGTGACCGAGGCAGAGCGATCCGCGGGAGGGGAAAGTATGACTCATTATGGGTTAGGGGGAGATTTTCGCTCCCCCATACTTCCGGTGTTGTTTTACTCAAGTATTTGAATTTTGTAGCCGTAAGGCAGGGTGTCGTACTCTCCCTCAAACTTCCTCTTTGTTCCAGTAATTTTGAAAACTTTAGTTTCGCTTACAGTTACAATATCGCGGTCTTTAGTCTTCCTGATTCTGGATTCGTTAATTTCCAGTTTTTCTACACTTTCACTAAGGACCATTTGTTTCAGAGCTTCAAAGTTTAAAGATTCGGAAGTCTTCATATTGAGGGTGAGGCCCTTGATTTTGCACACAGTTTGTAGTTTTTGTTTTTTGGTTGACCAGACAAGGTACGCGTAAGTTTTTGGTCCCCCAGAAACGAACTCTACGATGAAAGAGCCAGACCCGTAATCACCTGCCAATTCATCTGTCATTTCCCCGAGGTAATCTCCCGTAGGAACCTTATACAAACCTCCCTAATAAATGTAGAGAACCGAGTCGGTGTCGTAGTAGAGGACCTGACCTCCTAGGGCCTCCAGATGTTCATAGAGTTTAAGTCTCGCTTGGGCTGTAGTGTAGGCAGCGATCACAACATTTACGTTTCGCAGGGGCTCCCCTACTTCCTCCAGGTACTCCCAGCTAACTACTACAACCTCCTCATTAACAGTCTGGATCCTATTGACTTGTATTTCTGGGCTTGTCAGCATTTCAAAGAGAGTCTTTGAGTCTCTGACAATCATGGCCTTGGTTTGGTTCTCCCGCTGCCCGAATTTTCCCCAAAATGAATTTAACATTAATTTAGCCAATTGTCTCAAACCCCCGTTTTTACTAATTTTGTCTTTCTCTAATTTGATTCCTTCATGATTGAAGTAGTCCCGCACGTACTGGTCTTTGTCTTCCTCAGTTTCATACCAGCTAGGATAGCCTGAGGCTTCCTGCTTCATTTTCAAGAATTTATTGATAAAATCTGTGAAAAGCCCCCCTTTTTCATAAGTGGCTACCTCGTACTCCCACAGTTCGTACATGTCCAACACAACGTAACCTTTCTCTACAGCCTTTCTCTACATGAGTTTCTTGTTCATTTTGGCTGGGAGTACCGGGTGGTAGAGAACCCGAGGCGGCAGGACTTTACACTTGAGCAGACCATCTACACCAAGCCCTCTCTGTCTGCACTCCCTGTCACCCACGTAAATCGTAGGATGACCAAGGGGATACTTACCGTACTTACACACATACGGATAGAGAGAGCACACGTCCACATATTGAATTGATTCTCCCTCTTCACATTTGTGGTAAGTCTTGGAGTTGCCCGTTCTGCCTCCAAAGAAAGCTTGTCTAGGGTCTAGAGGAAGGGTGTTCAATATGGGGAGAGAGTCCAAGTGTGTGAGCTTTTGTTCCTTCTTTACTTTACGAAACTCACACTCCCACATCTCGACTACTTCGTAGTCATTAAACTTAGCTATTTTGGACTTGGTTCTCTCGTATCTTAAGTGAAGTGAGTCCGAGGGATCCTCCTTCAGAGGAGCCTCTCGATTGTACGGGAAGCATTTGGGGCAGCCGTGCCAGTAGCACCCGTGAAACTCATAGATGTTTTCCCCGTCAAACCCATCTACTTTCATTCCGTTAATCTTTACTTCTTTACCCCGGCCCGCATGCTCAATTCTCACTTCACGCTTCTCTTCTTCCCAGCTGAGCCACTGAATGGCTATAGCTGAATGGTTATCCACTCAACGGTAGCCGTTCTTTGGAATGAGGCCGATCGTGTTTTGTTTTAAAAAGTTGCGGCGGAAGGCCAAGTTGCAGGCGCTAGCGATCGTTACAGCCTCTAGGAAAGGATCGACATTACATTCTTTCAGGAAAATACGCCTGAACTTAAGACAGGCTTGAGCTAGGATCTCTACATCAGAGATGCAGTACTCTAAGATTTCCTTTTTAAAGTCAAAAACGTAGTTTTCAGCCACTCTCGCATCGTACCAGCTGTCAAAGGCCTTGTGGGACTTTTCAAACATTGATCCCGGACAATAGAACTTTTTGTCGGGCATGGGGCCTACATAATCTTGGTTTGCCAGAGTGTTAAACAAGTGGGGAAAGTAGCCCTTCTTTCTGTCGGGAGGCAGATCAAAGGCTTGAGGGAGCGCTGCAAGGGCCATGGGGAAATAGTTGAGTGAGTCCACAAATCTCACGTTGTCCATTTCCATGAGAATAATTTTGGTTCCCCTCATGACCAGATTGGGTGTGAATTTAGTTTCTTCCAACACATACTTTAACAAAAACTGAAAATCAAAGCCTTGGCCGTTGTGGGCAATCACACAGACATTTTTGAACTGTTTCCTGACTTCCATGACATAATCCATAAACTGTTTAACCGGGTCAGAGTTGAAGACTCTTGTACGGTTTATACATGTCATACAAAATCTAGACTCGATGCAATTGAAGCAAAACTGTTGAGAAACGCACAAGTTTACTTTATGTAATTTTTGCTCGGGGTCAGAGGGGAGAGACTCGTCTTGGCGAGTCTCCAGATCAAAGAAAATGAATAGGTAGTCCTTGCGTTTAGGCTTACCCTCGTCTCGCTGCATGAAACATTTATGATTAGGATCTTGGAAGGAGCCGCAAGGTTTGCAATAGACTTCACCGCACTTGTGGGGTGTGGATCTGTCTCTAATCGAAATTAATTTTCCACAATCAAGGCATTTTTTAACTTCTTTACATCTGTCGACTTGGTGAGCAGTGAAACACCGCTGATTCCGCAAAGTCATGTTACATTTTGGACAAACTATTCCCCCATGCTCCTCTTTGCAGGGAGGTGAGATGGTCTGACACTGAGAACAGATGTTTGAACATCTGTGTTTAGCTTTGTGATCGTAAGGGACGTGGCAAGCTTCGCAGAAATATGCGCAGGCAAACGCAGCGGTCAAACTGTTGATTACGTTATAGTGGCCGTTATGAAAGAGCAAGTTAATTTTGAATTTTGGATTTTCAACACGACCCTCAAAATAAACGTCCCGGCCTTTTCTGTCAAAGTTGTAGACGGTGATTTTGAAATTAGTTAGCAAGTCCTGAAATTTGTCCAATTGGGGGATACCGGCCCCTTCCTCGGGGATCTTTACCCTTGCCTTCTGCATCAATATTTGGGTCCTCACTGTCTGTCGTTTACCCTTGTCCATACGTACAAGATTATACTCTGGGTCGTTTGTCACTTTAGCCATGGCCACCACCAAAGCCCGGGGGAGACACAGGTTGTCTTTGTTGTTAACAACTACGATTCCCTTCCTCGCCTTACATTCCTCTTCAAAGCTGTTGTACAGACCAGGTCTTACCCTCCCGGAACCTACAGGGAGATTAACCCGGGTACATTCTACTTTAAAAGTGTCAGTCGACTTGATGGACTCAGAATTTGATTGAACAATACCCCCGAAAATTTGCCAAAGGATGTCTTCATTAATTTCACCAGCGGGCCGAAAAGCGACAAAACCGGGTTCTTTTGATTTTAAATTTAGACTCTGCAAAGTAAAGCCGAGCTGATCGTGTTCATGGGCCTGGCCCTTCATCTCATTCACAATTTTGGCGAAACCTTGTCTGAGCCAATCAATTTCAGTAGTTTCAGGAGGAGGGTTAGTAAATTTGAAAATGGTTTTAGTGCCGTACAAGCGGAATTTCTTTACATACGCCTGCTCGTCACTGAGGACTTCGACAGGCTCAACAACAACAGCCATTACTACTTAAGTCAAAATCAAATTTAAATAATAAATCAAAACAATAAAGTGAGGTTAGGGAAAAAGTGAGGTTATGTAAAACCTCGACTTGAGTAAATACAACACTAGGGCTAGAAAATAGTAAAGTGAGGTTATGTTAGACACGAGGATAAATTAGGTTATATTAAACGCGCAAAAGTAGGGTTATGTATGACTCTCAAAAGTGAGGTTATGTTAAGCAAAAGTGAGGTTATGTAAAACCTCGACTTGAGTAAATGAAGTTAAACTAATAAAGTGAGGTTATATTAGAATCAAAGAGTGATGTTATATTAGACACGCAAAAGTAGGGTTATGTTATGCAATAAAATTGAGGTTAGCCCCGGTACACTAAATAAAATATAATACGCGTTAAATAATAACGGTAAATTATAGCTAGCACTTACTGCAATTGCACAATACAATCACAAACTCACTATACCACAATAGCAAAGAACGGAGCAGCGCAGAGACCTCTGACCAACACGAAAGCCGGGAACAGAGTGAACGAGGCAAGCCGGCAGCGGTGGAGGTATATGGATGGACCAATAAGAGCGCAGGACGCCTAATTACAGCCAATAGGGTGCGAGCTTATTCCGACCAATCACAGAGCAGTATTTTAACAGGTTGAAACTGAATATTTTAGCTGACTAACGATGTTTGATGAGTACGGCACAGAGTAAGAAGAAGAAGGGGGAGGCAAGGAGGGTGAAGATGATATATTATTATATAAATAATAAATGGTGCAGCTATAGAGTATATGTATAATTATGTATCATATAATAGCATAGAGTGTATGTACCATAGAGTATAAACCAGTAGCCGTAGATCATATATAATAGTAGAGAATATGATAGTATTGCATAGAGCATAGAATGTAGCAATAATTAAACGTATACATAGAGCATATATAATATCATAGAGCATATATACATATAATAGTCTAACCTTGGAGCATATATACATAATAATGTAGAGCATAGGTTGGCAACACTGCTAAGTTGGCAACACTACCGAAAAAATCTGGCGGGAGCGTGGTGGCGGAAAAAAGTGAGGTTAGGAAATCTGGCGGGAAAAATTTGGCGGGAAAATGTTCTTCTTACTCTTTCCGGAATAACGCGCTCTAACCACTATGCCATTTCCGGTTCTAAAGGATTGCCGCCCCTACTAACCTTACTCATTTATTACTGAATGACAAAAAACAATTAAGACATATAAAATAGGCTAACAATATTATAGAAAATGTTTGTTAAACTTCATCTGCAACAAAGAGTCCAAAATTATCTATAACGTCCAAAATGTCTTTACTACAAAACTCCTCGTATTACTCATTTTAAAACATTTCACTGCTTCACAACAATCAATCAACTGTTTATAGGTTAGTCTAAGGTTCTACACACACATCACAACTCACCATGGATTAATGGTATTTTGGACTTCAATACATGCCCGATGACCTCTCCAGAGGACATCGAAAAACAACAAAATCTAGCTCCTTTACTAAAGTTTGTTGAGTCAAAATACTTTAATAAATCTGTTCATACACTAGTAAGATATAAAACAATGTACCAACATTACAAAAACTTTGAGTTTACAGGCGAGAATCCGCGGGGGTGGAAATGGGGGAAATTTCCCCCTCCCAAGCCAAAGGTTGGAGTTGCGCGCGCTCCCTCGCACCTGCGTTACGTCTGCCTGGCAGCAATAGGGTGTCCATGAACCGAAGATTCCAGGAAAATCGGGTAATTATACGGGAATTTTGGCGAAAATCCTGGAATATAGTTTGCCTTTTTCGACCGTTCTCGTTCGTGTGGCTGGGTCGTCGTTTCCAGCCAATAAAACACGTTTTGGTTGTAAATTTAAGCCAATAAGAAACGTTGCCAATCGTCATTTTTGGGCCATTAAATGCAACTAAATTCCTGTTTTTGACCCATCCGATGCGTGAATATAGGCGTTCATTGGCGATAGAACTGGGTCGAATCGCCGATTGTATTCGTAAAAATACGTTCCGGTTGTCTTTCGGGCTAATAAAACGGGATCCGGCTTTATTTTTTGCTGGGAAAATGGGGTCCGATTGCCAACTTTTTATGATTAATCACGGTTAGATTTTGATTTTTGGAAAATATTGAGGCTTTTGGTTGTCATTTTCGGTCATTATAAAACACGTTGCGACCGTCGATTTCGGATTTAAAAATGCAAGGAACAGTTGTTTTCGGCGAATAGAATGCTGTGAAATTGCCTATCTTGTTGTATAAAATATGTTTTAGTCAGTATTTTTTTTTCTGTAAAATGCAGTCTGGAAGTCTTTTTCGGCCGATAAAATGTGGCCCTAAATTTAATTAAGGTCGATGGTTTTGCCCTACAAATCGCAGTATGGGTTGTCGGTCATTTGTATTTTTCGGACGCTATAAAACAAGGTTATATTGTTATATCCGTGAATAATATGCGGCTCGCTTGCAACTTCAGGCCAATAAAACGCGGTCCCGTCATTATATCAAAAACATTTTGGTGTTTTTGACCACCAAGTCACGGCAAAATTTATTTTTTCCCTATAAAACACAGCCAAACCTCGGATTTTGCCCGATAACACGCGTTTCGGACGTCGTTTTTTGTATATAAGACACGACCCGGCTTTATTTATTGCCGAGAAAATGCAGTCCGATTGCCGTTTTTGAGCGATTAAGTATATTTTCTGCATAAAATACGGTTTGTATTCAATTTTCGGCTGGTAAAAATCTTTGCGGTTGTAGTTTTTGGCTAGTATTATGCTGTAAAATTGCCGGTATAATTACCAATTTTGGCTGATAACACACGTCCGGTTGGTAAATTTGTCTAAAAACACAGTTTGACCGTTTTCAGACTTAAAATGCGGCCCGATTGACGTTTTAGAGAAATGAAAATATATTGTTATTTTAGGCCGATAGCATGAATCTCGGGTGTCTTTTAAAATTGCCGTATCTCGGCCAATACAATTGGTTTCAATCTTAGTTTCAGTAAAATCTTTGTTTTTGACGATAACATACTATGATACTTTCCACACTGGCGTGTTTGCCTTTAAATTGTGGTTTATGGTTATAAAATATTGCGTTTTTTTTGCCGATAAACTACGTCAATTTGTCTTTTTCGGTCTTAAAGTTACGGCGACCATAAAATGCGGTAAAATTATCATTTTTAATCCGAAAAACAGGTCAAATTGTTGATTTTGGTCAATAAATTCAATACAGTTGTCTTTTTAGGCCGATAACACACATTTTGGTCAATAAAACGCGTTCGGATATTTTTTACGGACGATAAATTTCATTGATCTGGAATTTTTAACAAATTTCCGGGGGAGGACTCCCGGACCCCCCCCCCCAACCCCCGGAATTTCCCCGCCCCAATATGACTCCACGGATCCGCCCCTGTGAGTTTATAATAGGTCAAATGAATAAAATATATGTTATCCTTGTCATGCTGTGAAATCGATGAGGCTATGGCGCTCTTGTCCTGCCTCAATATTTTGGTCATAGTTCTTTTAATATCCAACAGAATGTGCTGAAGTTGCAATTTTGTCCCGTCGACAGGACAACAGGCCTTAGAGCTTTAAGTAAGGCGGTCCCACACTTCTCGTGAACACGCCTGAACATTCCGACCCATATGTTCCCGTATGTATTCAAATGTTCGTGCAGCTCCAACCCTAGTGGAAATGATCAATAGAAATCAATAGAAATATTTTTAGTGATACGTAGTGATATCAATACGTAATTGGATTAATACGTATTACTAGACATCAATACGTATCACTAGAGATCAATATAAAATTGTTTCTATTGATGTCTAGTGATACATATTGATCTCTATTGATACGTAGTGATATCACTACGTAATTGGATCACTAGACATCAATACGTATCACTAGACATCAATACGTATCAATAGACATCAATAAGAAATTCTATTGAGTCTTTAACTGGTATTTTGTAATTAAAACACAACAAATCAATGGTACTAACAGGTATATTCCAAAAAATTAAACAGTAAATTTATGACCTAGGACTAATTTACCTACTTAACTTACTTGTTGAAACAATTTTTTTTAAATGCACCAAAAAACACTAAAATCAGGGCCTTTATTAACTTACTTGTTCACATAAGTAAAATACACAGCCAACACTAAAATTTTGGCCTATATACTATTCACTGATTTCCTTGATCTTGTTGTTTAGTGTGGCAATTTTCTAAGTAATGTACTGGCTGATACTGCTACTTCCAAGCTCAATTTCTTTCTTTGCTGTGTAAGAATTTCCTTCCAGGATTCTTTCTTTGACAATTTCTGTGAACAAATAAATAATCATGCAAATAAGTTGGTAGTAAAAACGTGAAATTAATGTTTAAAATTAATAATTTTACATCACTACTATATTTTTACTATTTTAACACATTATTATCACATTTTTTACATGAAGCAATCGCCAAGATGTCACAACTTTTAACATGATAAAAAGTTAAATAAATACCAGTACCTTTCATGAAAAATCACATTTTGACATCACCATATTTTATAATTTTTGAACATTTTGTTACGTTGTGAAAAACACTTACAATGATTTTCGTGTGAATCAATCATAAAAACGCTAGGACCTGCTGTAAAATTTGTTGTATGAAATAAATACTTGAAAATAATTTGTTGTGCAACTCTATACTAGGAGTACGCTCTTATATCGCGTATGAGGATTGAGCTCACAGTTAAAAATACAAACAAAAATGTTTCAATTAATTGACAATATACCTCATGGGCCCTCCATTATAACTGCAGCTTGACAATGGCATACAAATCCAGAACATGACAAACAATGAGGCCTGAAATCTATCAATCAGTCAGGCAAAGTGCATATGAATTAGTTACTCACTCCTCAGTCTCACTGAGGGCTGTATCATCTATGCCCTCATAGTAATATTAGCTGAAGATTTTGATAAAATATAATATGTTGGCGACAATAAAGGTCCCCAATCAGGGAGAGCACGTGGTTTACACTTTGGTTCCACTGGAGGACCCATCAGGATATTTATTTTATTGTAGCTTAATATTTCTGTAAAAATATATACGTATAAATACAGAACTTGATGAACAATACGTTTTAAAATCAGTCAATTGGTTTTGAATGCCTATATATTTTAAACTCTAATCCAGAGGTTTTAATGTAACACATTAACCTTACTGGGGGGGGGGGGCAATGCTCCCCAGGCCTCCCATTGTTATCGTAGCTTGATACGGTTGTTCAAATACATAGCCTATAAATGCAGAACTTAAAGACAATAAGGCTTAAATGTCAATTTGTTTTTAAGAATAATAATTTGCCTCATTTCAAAAAGAAAGGAAAAGTAGTATCTTATGTTAAATATAACCTAAGAAGTAATTAAAACTCTTTGACCCACTTCTTAGAACCCACCAGTCATTGTGTCAAGGTCCAACATTTTGTACACATCTTAATATATAAATAACCCCGTAGCAGCAAACCTGCGTACTCAGCAAATTTCCAAAGCATATATATGTATCTTAATACCACATAAATCCACGTATCAAATTTCATCAATATACATTCATAAATAAACTATTTATGACATTTTAATTATTCTCCATAAGAATAACATGACGGCTGAGTGTGCAGGTTTGCTGAAGCAACCGTATCGAACAATTTCATTCAGTTCTTTAGGCCTATATCGTTCCGCTTATGAAAGTGTATCCTACACCTCCTGGAGATTGATAGGCCTAGTGTCAGGATTTATAATGGAGAATTAACTTACTTTGGCAAAAGAAAACTTTAAAAACTCACCGTAATAATGCAAATTATAAGTTATAACTTAGTACTGTAGGTCTAGTTCTTACGATTTCTCAAAAATATGCATGACAGGAACCTGGCATCCAGGATTAAATTACTCTATTTATTTATTTATCATTCCAACAGCAGTACTTAAATTTACATTTCAATACAAATTAAATGTGTGAATTGTGTACCAAGTAGTTATTGAGTTTATGCTTATAGTTAGAAACTTAAAAAGTGTATGTCACTTACCTAGAAACAGTACAGCTTTAATGCAAAACTGTATAACTGAAGTAACTCTTGATTGAAGATTATGTAAATATACTCAATTAAGAAACCAATAAAGCCTGGAAAACTTAAAACTTGGTAAGAAACATAATCAGTTGCCAAACACAGGTTGACCGTTGACCGTTACAGCTTCCAGCAGACGTCATCTGTTTTGATGGCTGGTGGCGGTGGTTAATGGAGTATTTTGGTTTGGGACCTTTGCAGGCGCCGCGTACGTTTTTTTTCTCTTTGCTCATAATGAGACTATGGGATGTGATCGGCAGTTAAATGTCATTGGTGACTGGTAAAACCCTAGTAGCACACATCGTTGGCCCAACGTTGGGGAATGGTTAGAAGTGGTTGGATAATGGTCGGTTGGCAAATCCTACCATAGGACACGTTGGGCCAACGAATTAATCGTTGGGTAACCTGCGTTGGCAAATCCAACCATAGGAGACGTTGGGCCAACGAACCAATCGTTGGGTAACCCGCGTTGGCAAATCCAACCATAGCAGACGTTGGGCCAACAAAAGCTATGGTTGGCAAATCAAACTATATTATATTATTATTATTATTATTAATAGTAATGTATATATTATAGTATACCGTATACTAAGTCATAGTATAGTATGACCGTAAGTCATATATTTTATTATTATAATTATATTAAATATATATTAATTTGGGCATAATTTAGTTCATCATATTTCATAGCAAGAATAGACATATAAATCAAAAGAACCAAATTACATTGTTCCAACTTTTATTCTCTTATTACAGTGATTTGCGCAGGTAGATTAATTTATAGAAGAATTAAAGGAAATATTGTCCAATGTCCAGTCGTGTAGGTGTACAGTATTGGTAATTTTATATCCTAGTCCTTCCATTCATATTCATGAGTCCGAGTAGCCAGTGTACAGTAAGTCAAAGGTCGTAGGTTCGAGACTCGACCAAAGCCAATTATAAATAATAATATTTATTTATTACTACGCCAATTCAATGTGAAATTGTGTTTTTTTAATACAAAATAACCAGTTATGTACAAAATTATAAACGGTTGGCATTTGGTTGGGTGTTGGTTGGCATTTCGTTGGCAAATACAACGTTGGCCCAACGGTGTGCCAACGGACATTCTTACCGTTGGCTAACGAACTGTGTCAACCATTTCCCAACGTTGGCCCAACGATTTGTGCTACTAGGGAAAGCAAGTTATGCAATTTGTATTTTCTTATTTTATAATAGAATTGTATATACACCATCGATATGTAAACTGTATAAAATACATTCTAATTAAATTTATATTCTCCATGTTTTATTGATAATTTCTGATCATAATCCTTTTTATTACATTTTGTTATATACTAAAACTATAAATAAAACTAGGTAAATAGTAATACTTATTATATATATATATATATATATATACTTTCATTAGTCGACATAATATTGTGAAATAAACAAGGACATTTACCTTTAAAATATGTTCCAAAACAGTTAACAAAATTAATTTTAAAACAGTTATTGATTTTTTTATAATGATACAACAGTAACATTCCGTAGTTAAAAAATATATTAATATAGGATTGTTATAATGATTTATTAATACAAATTTAAAATTAAAAAATATATTAATGCAGACATATAGTAACCTTTTCATAAGAAAACTAGCAAATTGCTATAGACTTTTGAATAATATAGTGCCTAATAACATGTTTTCATAATTTAGAAATTATATATAATTTTCTTTAAATTTATTCATTTGGCATTGTAAAAAATTGTAATGGTTATATTTTTCAATTAATAAAATTATATAATGATGTCTATTGATGTTTATTTACCATGATTTTAATGATGTCTTTTTACTTGTAGTTGTTGTAGTGATCTTTATTGATATCAATACATGTCAATAAACTCTTAATGATTTCTATTTACCTCGGTTTTAATGATTTCTATTGATGCCTATTGATGTCTAGTGATACGTATTTACATCAATAGACTTCTATTGATATCACCGAACGGTCTAGTGAAATCAATAGAAATTTCTATTGATTTCTATTTATCACTTCCACTAGGGTATTCATTCCTTCTGTCATTTCCTTCTAACATGAAGAAGAAGAATGTTATTTCCGGTCAACTCACCCATTTTCAGTCCCCAGCGTTTTGCCTGGTGAGTAAAAATGGTTGAGTTGGTGACTGATTCAGTAAAATTACCTATCTATAGTAAATATATCAATGTTAAATATAAAATTTTATTGAAAATAGTAATATAAAATGTGTGTGGTTGGATGTAATTAACCGAACGGTTACCTAAATAATATATGTACTTTTATCTGTTGATCTGAAATAAAAAAATAGTGGTTTGAGTGGCTCACTCACCTACTCACCACTCACCAAATTCAAAAATATTCCCCCAGGTGTTTACTGTTTGTTGACACCAACGAGGTTAATACATATAGAGGTCTCCTTTGGGGTAAAAAAGCGAAGCCTAAATGCTGACCACTATTCTCTCTTCACAAGTTATATGTTTGCCAGCTGAAACTTGTGAAAAGAGGATTTGATTGATTACCATGTCAGTTGCCTTGGGAGCACAGTTGACAGAGCAAAATGGTGGTCAACCATGTTGACTACACTTTTAGCGAATTTCCCCTATAGGGAAGAAGCTATTACCGTAGTTGGCATGGTAAGACCTAAGCCCGGGACCATGATAACTTTTCGTTTTGAGGTCCCCAGACTCCAAAAACACCATTCGTTCGAAACTGTATATATATATATATATATGTGTGTGTGTGTGTGTGTGTGTGTGTGTGTGTGTCCGTGAGCACGATAACTCTCGAAAAAATTATCCGATTTTGATGAAATTTGGTATACAGTAAACGTGTAAAGCAACATTTATGACTAAGTTCGAAAACCAGACAGATCGACCTATCCGAAGGGGTATTTTGGGGGGGGTTTGTACCCCAATAATGGGTTTTTTTGAATTTTTTACATATAATTTTGGAAATAGTCAAATTTTAGTTTTTACCATTGGATTCAGCTTAAAAACACACAATTTGGTATTTTGATCATTTCTCTACGTCAATTGGTTATCGAGATATTGAAAATGCTAAACACAGTACGTTGTCTAATGTTATTCTTATGCAGGAAAAGAAAAATTTTATATCTCGCTTATTTATGAACGTATACTGACAAAACTTGGTATACGGCTTCATCTGGTTGTGGACCATTGATATTTTCTCAAAAAAACAATTTTTTGCCAAAGGCTCTCGTAGCAGCAAACCTGCGTACTCAGCCCCATGTTATTCTTATGGAGAATAATTAAAATGTTACAAATCGTTTATTTATGAATGTATATTGATGAAACTTGGTATGTGGCTTTATGTGGTATTAAGATACATATATATGCATTGGAAATTCGCTGAGTACGCAGGTTTAAAAATAGTAAAGTTAGGCCCGTACGCAGGCTGCTACGGGGGTATTTTACTCCAGATGAGATCTCTGGATATATTAACCTCTTTTTTGACACTATATAATAATTACATTATATAGCACTGATCTCACTCTAGCAACTCTGTACCGAACTAACCTTTTAGGCCATTTCCTCTCATAAGAAGTGCCATGTGGGTGATTCAACTACATTTTCTCTATCTCATATCTTACTTAACGTAATCTTCACTCAACACCTTGCTCTGATAATATGATGTCTTGTGATCTTGATCTTGGCAATTTATTATTCCGAAGTGACTAGGTACACGTCCAATATAAAGGCAAATTCACATCGCTACCGCTTGGGTTAGGTTAAGTTACGTTACGTTAGGTTAGGTTACGTTACGTTAGGTTAGGTTTGGAGGTTTTCTGGCTCTCAATCTGATTAAAAATCACAGGAAAAGTAACGTACGGTGCATAATTTGGAACGGACGTGAACAGTAGCGGCTCACGTCGGACGTGTACGTAGCCTCTGCCTTTGCCTTTATATTTTCATTGGTTTTGTTAACGTCAGCAATATTCAACGTGTTCTTTAGTTAACTTGTCATTTTGACCTTAGTTTTCTCGCAATAGTCGTTGTCGGCATTTCAACTTATTTTGTACATTGATAATTTCTGTAGTTTGGTCGATCAGCGAAATAAGTGTGCATAGGTACAATTTTATTGAGGATATAGGACATTGGATATATTCATACAAAGAATGACAGCTATTATCAACAAGTAGCTGATAAGAGATGACGAGGAATAGGGCCTTCGTCCGCCGCATCTTAAATATTAATAATGGCTAATTCAGATACAGTGAATCGCAATTATGAAACTTGTAAGGACTTGGCTATATCAAAGTATGCGGCCAGAACACCAGAAAACCAAATTTTCCTTAAGTGTTTCAAGGAAAAATATGAGGGAGTGATTAATTCACCCCGCATCTTTGAAAGGATTACTGACCTTGAAACTTTATTGAAAGTTCTAGAAAAGAGATGTGCCCTTTCTCCTACTGACATTAATGTTTTAGAATACATTTATAGTGTTCTTAATATAAATACAAAAATGTTAGAGATCCATAAAACATTAATCATTGGAGGACCCACTCAGACCATCAGAGGTAGGTCTACTGGTCCTTGTACCTAAGTTTGCATGTGCCATTAAAGGCCTACTGGGTAATTGTCCCAATCATGATAAGCTTTTTACATTTGTATTACTTAAAACCTAAACTAGTCTAGCCTAAAATTTTTTCTAAAAATCCCTTTTCTTCATACAACTGTAGTGTGCTGTAGTAGTTAGGTATAAACTTAAGTCTATTTAAGGTTACTAGGTTTTGTTATTCATTATAATTAAAAAATTCAAACAAATTTCTATGGGCAACGCAAACGTTAACTTACCTTAAAGTTAACAAAACCTCTTGATATGGGAAATCAGGCTTCAATTTAATGTGCAGCAACAGTTCGGTTTTATTATTAACAGATTTTTTTGTAGATTGGGCATATATCATTAAGTATTAAGTTTATTAGTAATTTAAGGCGGCCCAATGGGATTCCGGGTCAATTAGGTTGAGAGGTTTTTAGATGCACCAGATAAGTTAGGTAGCCTGAGTGAGGTTTTAAAGGGTAGGCTCTACTGTAATCATCAAACATTACACGGCTAAAAGGGTAATTTTTTCAAGATAACAGGATAAAAGAAATGGTAACATAACCCTTCGAGTGCTATGGACCGTATATCGTCTTTTGAATCTGTTATCAATAAACACTGCTACTGCTTCATAAGCGATTGTACCGTTAGGCGCTCATAGGGACGTTCCGATACTGGCTTGGACCCGATAAGTTTATTTGGTATCGATACAATAAGCCTATCAAAACCAAAGTATCAATACCTGATACTATTGGATCAAAAGTATCGATACCTTCAGTATCGTATCGAATGGAATCGAAAATTCAAATCATTGTTTATAAATGGTGGAAACAACCATTACAGACAATAATAAGCTTAATTAAGAAAAATATTCATTAAAGATTATGACCAATATTTATTAATAATTAATGGTTGTTAAAAAACTAATAAATAATAAATGGAAAAAATTGTTTGAAAACGCAACACGATCCGGAACCTCCGGAATAAGGGCGGGGATTGCGGAATAAACAGATGTAACTTACTTATGTAATTCTATGATAATATTTACCTTATAGTAGATTCTGTCCATCAAAAGTTACAAAAACTATTTTTAAGTTATTAACTTATCTGTGTTTATATTGCCAAAACAAAAATTTATCTGTGTTTTAACAATGTAAAAAATTAACTATTTTTCCGATACTGATACTCCAACTTTTCTTTCGATACCACGATAATATCGGTTAATCGATACTGATACCCTGAGTATCGGAAAGAAAGTATCGGAATGTCCCTAGGCGCTCAGTCTGCAGTCTGAGTCTGACATGTGTTGAGACCTGGTAGACACAAACTGAACTACCTCGTCCAGCGCCTAGGCTCTAATAGCACCTGGTCCGCTACAGCTGCTAGTCTGGTCAGCAGCTGTGTGGTCCAAGGCGTTACCTTCCCGGCCAGGGGTTACATTTGGATTGAGGGTTTGAATCCCGTCATAGTCGGTGGTTTTTATATGCAACTCATGGAGAGTTCACCTGTGTGGCGGACCTTACAGTGGCGTATTTAGGGGGGGGGGGCTATAGAGGCTGTAGCCACGGCAGCAAGTTTTTAGGGGCGGCAAATTTACAGAAATTAATAAGTTGTTTACAAAGGAAATGTTGAAACAGGGAACATTTTGACGAAAACGTATGACAATGACAGTGTGCCGCTCTTTTAAAGGTAAAGGTAGTAATCAGAGACTAATGAACTACGCTTGCAGTCCCTCACACTGCAGTTTCTCAAAACAGTCATAATGCATTTGTCATTCATCCGTACTAGCGACAAGACGATTATGCTACAGATAAAGGGCGGCAAGCCACAAACTACATATCAGGCCTGCGCCACTGTGACTTCGTCCAACTCACGGACTTTCAAGTTTACCCGCACAATCGCATAGCATTAAATGATTTTTTACATAATATCAATAATGACTAGGTTGAGAAATATTGCATCAATCGAATTTGAGATGACAATAACAAAATTTAGACTACAGTGATATTGTCGATTCATTTTCAAACTCAAGGTAACAAAGAAAGTTATTTCAGCCGTCTTATACTTACCATCAAAGGCTACCACACATAATCGTTCATTCTGGAGGTAATTTTTTTATACAAAACATCTGACCAAAGACAAATAAAGACTAACATAATTTGTGAAGAGAGGATTTGATTGGCTGTTGTCATGGGAGCATAGTTGACAGAGGGTCAAAATGGTGGTCAGCATGTAGGCTGCAGTTTTTTACTCCAGACGAGACCTCTATGTAGATTATTTTTGGGTGGGACGGTTTCAAAATCTCCCATTTCATTAAATGAAAACTGTGATATTTGAAGTCTTTAAATTAATATCTTGTCGCATTTTAGGCGAATCAAGATGTTGAACTTAACTTTATAATCTTAAGACATATTTTTTATGTAATTGTATTATTTATCTCGAAGCAAAGTTATGATTTGAGTTAAATGAAAATACCCTTATAATATGGCTCTGTAAATAGTGTTGAAAACAAGCCGCCTTGTACATTGAATGACACCGTCCCACCAACAAGTTGGCACCACAACAGGACAAAATACCAAATATGACGGTACGATTTTTGAAGCTAACTTGACAGAGAGTGTAGTGACTCCTGTAGGTATTATATTTTAATTCATTTGATCTACAACATCATGGAGGTGAAACTAGAAGAAGTGTTTAAAAATGTTTAGACTTTTATGAAGATTAGGCCTACATCAATTAATTTTATATTTAGATCGTCAAAAACGTATAAAAAATTCTTTGTATAAAAGTATAAATTACAAAATGACTGAAATCTGTATTGAAAAGCGCGAATTCAGGGTTAAAATAATCAAAATTTTGAGGCTAATGGTCCGAGGTACGAATTTTAGGCTAAAGTGTCATCTTATTTATAGATTATTTATTATAATTTTCAGTAGTCAATGCGTTGGTGTAAAATTTAAAGTTTTGATGAAGTATAAGACGGGATTTTAGGCCTTTTTTATAAGATTTTCTCGTTATTAAAAGTAGCACTGCTTCACTGCTGTTAATAACATTTATCTGATTGTCTTTGAGTAGGCTATATTGAATATTAAACTGTGGTTAGTGTGAATCAATTCAATTGTACATTATTTTACTGTTTTTTTTTTTCAACTAGGAAATAACAGCAATTTCTTAAACTTATTCATTCAGTTTTTTCGTAACTTCTTTAGGTACTGTCACAAAATAACCAAACAAGATATATAACATGTGGGTAAACTTGGGCAGCGAAAAGGACAAATAGTTACAGTGGTTATAGTGAAATAGTTATTGTGGGGGAGGGGGAGGGTGGCAAATTTCCTAATAGCCCTTAGGCGGCAACTGCTTAAATCCACCACAGGGACCCTTAAGCAAACAGTGGACGGCTCGGGTCCAAGCTGACAGGATGGGTGGATTTTTTGTGAGTTGCATATCTGATCAGGTGTTTTGCTACTGTTGACCTATCCTTTACTGTGTGTGTGTCCAGCGGAAGCATGTTTTTATTAATTTTAACTGTTCAGGCGTTCTAGACATTTAAAAAATCAACAAAACATCACAGATTCAACTACTCCTTACAGAAGCTTAGCACTCAAAGGGTTAAGTTAAATTCAGAGTATGCCTTTTAGCACTAAGAAATTCATCTTTTCTCCTCATTTCTCCACCAATGCTTGGGAGACAGTTACCCTTTTTCGGGATTTATTCCCTTTTTATGAAGTTTTCCTTTTAGTGGGAAATTTCTCCTTTAGCATGAAATTTCCCCTACAGCGGAAATTTTTCCATTTTAAGGATTATCAAAACCAAATAAATTTCCTACCCAATAACCCGGGATCCCACTGGTAACCCTAGATTGACTGGATTTTACACTTTCATTTCACAATAGTTTGCTTATTAATTTGTTAAATTGTAGTAAAAACTACATCTCTGTGTTCTCAATAAAATTCCCTATAATTTGAGTACCCACAATGTATATTTTGAGATGAACGAAAAATTCCCATTTTCCCGTTTTTGTTCAGGTATAACGGCTTTTCCAAAAAAATTTCTTAAAAAATAAATTTAGAAAAAATATTCTATAAAATAATTCCCATTTTGGGAAATTTCCGATGGGAAAAATTGTCATTTCCCTAATCAGTATAATTTATAAATTTAGAATTTGTTGGAGAAATATTATACCTAGATACTTATTAATAAATTCCTGTTTTTGGAAATATCCGATGGGAACAAATTTAATAATTTGTTTTTTGATAGGTGAAGACAACATTACCCAGACAACTCCTAACAATGCGTCGTTTCACTTCACAAGACGCAACAACCCAGAAAGTGTCCCTTTTCAAAGAGCAAATTCCAACAAGCCAAGATTGTCAGAACGAGGTAGGTTGCCAGTAGGGGTAACTTAAATAAAATATCACATCTAGTAGTTCTAATCTCTCCACCAAGCAACAAGCAATCCTGATATGAAGGGTTCGGTATTTTGTTCAGAGACGTACACGGTAGTTAATTCCATCTCACCACTCTCTTCCGTCCAGCCCCCAACTGCAATGAATGTGATTTCTGACTATTAATTGTACAGTATATTAAACATTATGATTTCCATTGTATACTTAGGTCTACATTCATTTTTTCGGGAACCTATATCATTAATATTGCATGTAAAGGATTCAACATCTTCACAAGATAGAGCTGGTAAAAATCGGCCTTCGTATAAACACATTTACTGTAGATTTAATAATATCATGAAGGGAAAGCAATTGACGGAGGGTTTTTGTTGTGTGCGATGAGATGACACTGCTTCTCTAGAGCTCCATGGCATGTCCTCATTCAAAACACAGTTTGGATGTTTTTATAATAATTTTGAACCACTTAGTGAAAGATTGGTTCTGTCTAGCGTTCGGTAGGGAATGTATTAAAATCACCATAAAAAATTGCTATAGCCATAGAAAGAACGGTACTTTGGTATTATACGGATGCCACTATTTTTGGAGGTTAAATTTTTACCGGATACAAAGGATAACTACATAATTCGAAACAACGTACTTTTATTGACTTACTGTACAAATTTTACATCATTCTGATGAGCGGTCTTTGTGTTGTGCCTCCCAAAAGACAGCGATGTCCGCTAGGATCGTGTTGAATGCGTTGCCGCCGCTAGCAGCCACACCCGATCGCCACATGTACTCCGCCAAATATACAGCACGCTGCGGCAGTTATGTTAGGATGGGTTATCATAAAAATACGGACGGTTTCCTCTTCATTTCGAGGTAAATCCCACACCAAAAGAACGTCACTCATTATGAAAACAAATGTAACGTAGTGACGGCAATAAATCACTCATGACACTGACCCAGATACAGGCGGTGACAGGTAAAGCGCGCGCTCCGGTCAACGACCTGACCTTGGCCTATTTGGAGGGGGTTTGGCGGCCTGAAGTATGACTCATCAGGTATCATTCGATTCGTAACTAAACACGGAAAGTCCTACAATCATTTTTATGATAACCCATCGTAACATAACTGCCGCAGCGCGCTGTATAAGGGTGGCATCCGTATAATACCAAAGTACCGAAAGAACAAATAGTTTTAGCATGTATTTTGCATTTGAAATTTGTTATTTCAAAAACTGTTTTTTGAAGAATCTAGAATTTTATTGTCATCAAAAGACATTTTCCACTATCCAGCACAGCTGGGAAAACAGGTGACATTTTCAATATATTAAATGTATTAAGGCGGTCCCGCACTTCTCGCGAACACGCCCGAACATTCGACCGAACTCCGAATGTTAGGAGTATTCACGAGAAGTGTGGCAGCTGCGCGAACTTTGAATACGGGTCCAAATTTTCTGTGAACATCGGGCGAATTTTGGGCCGAACATTTCAACAAATATTTGGGAGGCTCCCACACTCTCGTGAAGTGCATCATTGCATCACTGCATCTTTGGTAGTCAATGATCTTGTTCTACTGAGACAACACTATAAAACATGTGTATTTGTTTGTATGCTAAAGCCTAAGCCTACCGTATTTATTTGTTCTGTTTTCAAGTAAATATTGAGTACCATTTAATTGGTAATTGATCATGAATGATCTATAATTAAATGTCAATTTCTAGTTGTAAGTAAAGTATTTAACTGTTATTTGTGTAAATTGAAGTTTTGTTTTAAGGCACAGGGCTCTTGAAATTTATTAGGCCTAGTATACTGTTGACGGATTCTGCCGGATTCAGGGCTTGCGTCCCTTCTTCAACTCAGCTGCACTATGTGTCAGTGTGTCGTGGCATTGTGTTGTTTCGCATCATTCAGTTCATAAAAGCACTTGCGTTTTAGTGGCAGCAGATTGACGCCAACCTCAGTATAAATTAATTATTTAAAGAAGAGATTGAAATAAATCCTGCAATACGGAAGCCTTTATTTTCTCTACATATTCTTTATTTAAATAGTAGTTGATTTCTTTCCACACTCCATAATCATTGCCGGTCACAGTGGTGAAGGAAGGACAATACTCGGGGGGGAAAACATTTTTTTGTGGTCACAACACCCAAACGTATCTATCTTACCAAATTAATATAAATGTGTCATCTCAGTAATAAACGACAGTGGAATCGATTTAACTTACCTCAATTATTTAACAAGAGATAAGAAGCTTCCAAGAATTACAAACGTATCGCATCGGCGGCGTGCAGGTGCACAACCAATCTGTCATTCCCACGGTGAAATTTTACCCGAAAAGAATAGTTTTTGAGTAATCTCAATAATATTATTTTTCAGTATATTCCTTATTGTAAGGTAATTGTAAAAACTTGGCTGTTAATAAACTTAATATTTCAATGTTTATGTCAAATAATCAAACAATATCCAATGTTTGTTAACAGTGATTGTAATTATTAATTATCCTATCCTATACATGTATAAAAGAAAGGTAGTGTCTGTCTGTCGACTTGTCTATTCCGTTTCAACGTCTCATCTTGGTAATCCCGTAGGGCTTCGCCCCAGTCACCCTTAAAGTTACGATGTTACTTTTATGGACATAGGTGTAATGAATCAGGTAAGTACTTAATTAAACAGATGTAGTTGCAGAAGGAATTTTAATCAACTGTGCGAAATACTGGTATCAGCTAGTATATATTTGATTTTTTACTTTGTAAAAAATTGGCTTCTCATATTTCGTTGATTTTTTTCAACACGACTAAATTTTACACTTTTATAATTAATTACATCACGACTGTAGATGCAACAACAGCAACATATCTGTAGAGTCGCTCATTTTGTCACGACAATGCTCATTGGACACGCTGATAAAATTTATTTAATATTTTCGAGGGAATGTTCGGTGGGTGTTCGCGAGAAGTGTGGGAGCTTCAAGCAGGGTGAACATTCAGTGAACGTTCGGTAGAATGTTTGACCGAATGTTCTGGAGAATGTTCGGCCGAATTTTCAGGCCTGTTCGCGAGAAGTGTGGGACCGCCTTTAACCTAAAGCTAAAAGGAAAATAAATTATAACACCAATATCATTTAATTAAAATTAAAAATCTTAAATTATTGTATCACACAGGAACTCTTGAATGCTATAATAGTCCTTGTTAACACAGGGTCCCCACCCAACAGTGAAAACCGTGAAACCTTGAATAAGCCATGAATTTTGTATAGCCTACCGTGAAAAAACCTGGGATAAGCCGTGAATTTTGATATCAAACCTTAAAAATAAACTTGAAAAACAATAAAAAAATATCTTATCAGAATGTATCACATTTGTTTTCAGATAGGGAAATGTACAACAGAATTATTTAGTACGTTGTTAATATGGTGAATACCGCGTCGTCTGCCTACTTGCAGATTGCAGTTGTGCGGATGATTTAGGACTGGTTCTGGTTTCTTCGGTGCAAAGGAACTCGGGCGACAGTTGTTATGTTGCTGGTGTTTTTTTTCACTGTCAACTGACTGCTGACTGACACTTGTGTAAGACCGTTTAAGTGTCTTCTTTACTGTATGTCATTTGCCTACACACGTTTTGTATTAGTCGGTGACAGTAGACAACTACTGTATCTAGACTGTTAACTATACTATACAACTGTCGCGTCAGTAACTCGCCCATTCCGTTTACACGGTGATTAGTCAGCGTTGCCAATTCGAGAGAAATTGCCCTTGCCGGTGATAATTTTGAACTTCGAGGGTAAAAAGGGGTAATTTTATTAAAGCCTTTAAAAATATACAAATTTATATTATACTCTTTTACATACTTATTATTAAATTCATTGATGTTTATTTATGATTAAATTAGGCCTACTACATTTCTCTACTTTATCGACCCTTCCGACTTTCGTTACTCTGACGAATACACGAACTCCATGACAGAAATCAAGCTTAAGTAAGGAT
Organism: Allygus modestus; assembly: GCA_963675035.1. NCBI lineage: Eukaryota > Metazoa > Arthropoda > Insecta > Hemiptera > Cicadellidae > Allygus > Allygus modestus. Next base: position 101,706,588 of record OY776117.1, read on the forward strand.
TACATGTAGAGTGATCGTCTCATGTTAAAAACTTGGAAGAGCCACGAGTGCCAAGACGACAAGAAGTCCGCTAAGTTGCAGTAATGTCGCAAGTTTTATTGTCAACCAGATAATAAATAACAAAAACAGAAAATGGGGATTATTGTCACCTGTCTCCGCCTACCTCATCCTAGCAGTTGATAGACTGAAAGATAAACAGCGTTAGCTGTTTTATAATTAGACTAAAATAGGTATGTACCTCGTTGTCATCAATTCAAATTGTAGCGATTAAACCTACTACATGTTTCGCCGTGAATGCGGCATTTTCAAGTGGTCCATAAAGAATATATTTTCCAAATAGGACATGTCAAAATTTAAAAATGGTATTGTCACAAACACAATTACAAACTTATTTACGAACAAATAACGGTAGGCCTACCACACGCATGTTTTCCATCACGCCACCGCACCAGTAAGAAGCAGACTGAATCTTTCCCCTAGGTACCCCTCCTACCCCTCTCCTGTTATCAGTTTGACAAAGTTTGTCGTGCTCTTGTCTTGTTTTGTGGGTAATGATGGTGTTAAATATCGAATGGGACTTAAAATTCAGTTTCTCCTTTAATATAAAATTTTGTCTGCCTTTATCTTTGAAACTTTTGTAAATTTCGAACTGCTCTAGGGAGGCCAATTTATTTCCCTTGCGGCAGATGTGCATTATATCTAAGCCATTGTTTGGTTCAGCCATGGTGTGATTATTTTCGATTAAGTGTTGGGCAAAAGTCGATCTCTGTTTATCTGCTTTCAGATCGGGGCGATGTTCTTTGTATCGTTGTGTGAAAGTCCGTCCTGTCTGTCCAATATAAAAATTTGGACAGTCTACACATTTAATTTTATATACGCCAGATTTTCCCATTTTATTATTATCAGATTTGTTTATAGAGATAGCATGTTTAGTTTTATTAGTTGTCTTGAAAGCCAGATGTAAACCATATTTTTTTCAGATTTTTGTTTAGCGTGTTCTGGACTAAATGGCTGTATTCAATACACACATATTTCCTTTCAGGTGATTCCGCACCAGTTTGTGGGTTATCCCTTTGTTTATTTTTAAACTTCGATATTATTCTGTCGACAATACTGGATTTGTATCCGTTTTCACTGCTATTTGTTTAATGATATTTACTTCTCGTGTATATTTGTGGGTGACAGGAGAAATTTGAGCAATCTATAAACAAGACTATTGTATGCGGCAAGATTCTGTGATATAGGGTGATAAGACGTGGAGTGTATTGTTTGACTTGATGTTGTAGGTTTCCGATAAATGTTGAAATTCAGTTTATTGTCTTTCTTTTCTATTGTTAACATCTGAAAAGTTTATTATATTATTTTCTTCTGTATCTAAGGTGAATTTCAGCTTTGGTGCGAGGTTGTTAAGGTAATTTAGCAGCAGATTTAACTGCCGGGTATTGCCATTAAATAGCATGATAGTGTCATCTACATATCGATTGTATAAAGTAATCTTACTTCTCTATTTGTTGGCGTCAGAAAAAATAAATTCATTTTCAATGTAATTGAGGTAAATGTCTGATAATATTCCCGACAGTGGGGAACCCGTGGCCAATCCGTCTGGCTGGCTGTAAAACTTTCCCTCGAATGTGAAATAATTTTGCTTTAAAACTTCTGTGAGGAGATTTATAAGTTCTTGGATGGCTTCAGGTAATAGATTTGAGTTACTTGATAAGTTTGTTTTAGCGAATTTCCCCTATAGAGAAGAAGCTATTACCGTAGGTCTCATGGTAAGACTTAAGCCCGAGACCATGATAACTTTTTGTTTTGAGGTCCCCAGATGCCAAAAACACCATTCGTTCAAATTTGTATATATGTATATGTATATATATATATATATATATATATATGTGTCCGTAAGCACGATAACTCGTAAAAAGGGTCCGATCTTAATGAAATTTGGTACAAATATCTAAAGTACCATTTATTTGAACGAGTTCGAAAACCAGACAAATCACATCATGCTAAGGGGGTTTTTTGGGGGGGTTTTGTACCCCAAAAATGGTTTTTTTGGGGTTTTCACATGTTATTGTTATTCAAATCAAATTTAAATTTATACCTTTGGATTCAGATTAAAAAAACAAACAATTTGGTATTTTGATCATTGCTCTACGTCAATTGGTTACTGAGATATTGAAAGTAGTGAGGTATTGGACACAGTACGTTGTCCAATGTTATTCTTATGGAGAGAAAGAAAAATTTAATATCTTGGTTATTTATGGACATAAACTGACAAAACTTGGTATATTGCTTCATCTGGTTGTGGTTTGTTGTTTGTACAAAAAATCAATTTTTCGCCTATGGTATCCGTAGCAGCAAACCTAGGTACTCGGTCCCCATGTTATTCTTATGGAGAGTAGTAAAAATGTTATATATCGCTTATTTATGAAGGTATATGGATGAAACTTGGTATGTGACTTCACTTAGATGATTTCTATTGATATTTGCATGAAAACCCATTAATTTGTGTTCCTTGTTGCAGCAAACCTGCGTACTCATCTCTAATGTTATTCTTATGGCGAATAATGAATATTTTAAATATCGCTTATTTATGAATATATTTCTTATGAATCCTGGTATGAGGCTTAATGTGTTATTAAGACACACACCATCCATTTACATTCAGGATATTCATCCATGAGGATATCCATTTTTTTTAGGATATTCATTAGAAATTCGCTGAGTATGCAGGTTTGCTGCGACGGGGGGTATTTAATATTTCCAAAGTTCTGTCTATTGGCACATTGGTAAACAAGTTTGGAAATAAATTGGACTCCCTAGAGCAGTTTGAAATTTACAAAAGTTTCAAAGATAAAGGCAGACAAAATTTTATATTAAATGAGAAACTGAATTTTAAGTCCCATTCAATATTTAACACCATCATTACCCACAAAACAAGACAAGAGCACAACAACCTTTGTCATACTGATAACGGGAGAGGTGTAGGAGGGGTAACAACCTAGGGGGAAGATTCAGTCTGCTTCTTACCGGTGCCGTGACATGATGAAAAATATGCGTGTGGTAGGCCTACCGTTATTTGTTCGTAAATGTGTTTGTAATTGTGTTTGTGACTGTACCACTTTTAAATTTTGACGTGTCCTATTTGGAAAATATGTTCTTTATGGACCACTTGAAAATGCCGCATTCACGGCGAAACATGTAGTGGGTTTAATCGCTACAATTTGAACTGTTGACAACGATGTATGTACCTATTTTAGTCTAATACGCACAGTTCAGGGGCTACAACAATGAATTTTAGTTTTATAATTGTCATTTATGGCTGTAAACAAAATTGCATCAGCTGTTAGTTATTTATATACTATGATTTTTTAAGCAGTAAAATAAATTCTAAAAAAAATTCCGTTATATCTCGCATGAAAAAATTGAGACAAAAACTGGCTGGCATGTGCAACTTCTATATTCATTCTTTATTCTAAACTTTAAAATTAATTATACATCAGTGACATCTAAAGGCGGCTCCTCAAACCTATCAAATTTCAAGCACATTTCCTTTATTTCATTAGCACTCTTTACTCAACTACAGGAGTTTAGATTTTGAGGGTAATTATGACAAGGATCGAGGGTAATTTGGGAAAAAGTGATTGGCAACTGAGCGAAGTAGAAATCACCAGTAACCGATAACCGATAAGACTGATGACATGGCTCATGGCGACAGTAAAACAATGAGAAACTATAAAATAGTTCCTATTTTTTAAAAGGTTCACTTGGGATGTATGGGATGGTTTTATGGTTCTGTGACATCGTAATTGGAATGTTGGAAAGTTTTAACTAGTATTTGACCGCTGCGCCGCGTCTGCGTTGTTGTTTTGCGACCGGTATAGGTTATGTTTTTTAATATTTCGACCGTGAAATTGACAATTTTTAGACCTTGAAAACCGTGAAATCCCCGTGAATTTGATTATTAAGTTTGAGTGGGAACCCTGTAAACAAGAAGATAGACTATCTTAATCTTAAAAGAAAGCTTTATCAATATTTTTTAACCTGGTGGGAAGCTAATTGTACAGTTTTTTCCTAAGTATTGTGGCAATAATTCTGTTGAAATTAATCTATGGATAGGTAACTGAAAAATATCTCTGTGCCTTGTATTATACTCATGAAAATGTTGTTCCTCCATAATAGAACTGAAATTTTTTTAATGAAAAGCAGACATTTCAAAATGTAAATTGACAGTATGGTTAGGATTTTTAATTTTCTAATGTTCTAACTTTTAATGTTCTAGTCGTAAACGAGATTAGCACTCGAGTAGGCGGTAGTTGGCAAGAGCTTGCTCGTTATTTAAAGGTCCAAGAATGTAAAATTCATGGAATATCCCAAGATAAAAGCCTGAAGAGTAATGAAGCAAAAACAAGAGCGGTGAGTAATGATTGATCTATTATATTAGATTTTTACATAGTATCTACTCACTGGATAAATTTCTCCAAGGGACCATCCAGAATTAACCTCTCTTCTACAAATCATGTTTGCAATAATGTATTAGTTCTTCTCAGTATTTTGTAATCTTGATGATTGAAATTAAGAACATTCTGGTTTGATTTAAGCTACCGTACCAGTGGTCACTGAGCGAGGATTTACTCTAGGTCAGTTTGTTTTTTGATTAAAATATAGGCTATTCCGTTAGGTTTATTACTGTCCTTGATGAGTTTTTCAGTGTGTTCATAGCAGCATTAAATTGGCCATTTATGGAATATGCTATGGGCTATGCCATAGGTAGTTTATTGAATTCTACATCCAGTCGCATAACTTTCCCTGGAGGAAATCTCTGTGAGCACCTGCTGATCTACCGGTTATCCTGAAGCTAACCTCCTGTGAGTCCCCACCCCATCCCAATAAATAATTATTTATCCTATAAAAATTAATTTTTTTCAGCCTAGATTGTTTTACTGAACTTATTTGAATTTTTACATTAAAATGTTGTAATCAGAAATTACTTGGGAGGTTTTCTGTACGGTAACAACCAAAATCTAGAGGAAAACTCACTCAATAGTGTTTGTTAAATTGTGTTTAAATTTTGAACTCAATTCAAGCATTCTTGGAAAACTTAAACTAACTCGTGTTTTTTTGCCAGATTTTAATTTTCAAAAGCGAAAATAAATAGGCCTAGCATTAGTTCATTATCTTGCTAATCTTAAAACAACCTGGTTTCATTCTAAACACCTTTAAATTACCACAATATCAATAAAACATCTTTGGAGAAGTTATGGTATATAACTAAAATGGTATTCAGCTTTCCAAGCAAGACCTTTCGGTCAAAGGAAATAGTTGACTGAGTTGTAAGAAATAGTTGTAAGGTAGGCTATTTAAAAATATTCTTATAAAGTGTTTGGTAAATATCAATAAATTATTGCCATAACTACTTACAGCAATTCTTGGACAAACCTGTGCAGAAGGCATATTCTATCAGCTTTGCACATTTTCCAAATTAGCTATACAATATAACCTGTCATGAGCAGATACATTAGGCTATTCTTTATTAATAATGTTGTCGTTATACTCTATATTACACGGACCACGAGTTCTTAGTTTTGGTGATTTACTGTGAATCTGCAATACAAACTCGCTCTATTTTAATAGAGTTTTTTTTATTTCAGAATTATCAAAAATTGTATGTGTTAGCACATTTTTTGTTAGGCGATAAGACATTGGCAGTGCCAAAAACCGCTACATGTAAATTGTGTTCTCACGACCCCGTTGTCACAAACTGAGTTGTACAACGGGTCTTCAAATTTGGCCTTATCTAGGACCCGTTGTGGGACCCCTGGGCAACTGACCCAGGTCTGTATGGCCCTAGTGCTACAACTTTGATGTTGTTATAAGTTTCTGAAGGGTGGTAGAACAGGAGCATTTCTTTCTCTGTTCTGTTGCTTAACCCTAGGACTGCCATTGTTTGAGTACTCGGCCATTGCATGTGTGCGCCGGATGGCCTGTGGCCGATACTTGGACAATTAGGTAATTTTTTGGTCAACTGCTTATAATGCATTGAAAATGATCAGTAAGTGGTAATAATAATAATACCATTTTAAAGAGGAGATTCTAAATTTTAATTTTTATATATAAACGAACCTCGTAGCAGTAACAGATTAATATAATTGCTATTATAGTTTGAACAAAACATTTTCGACTCGAAATCAGAGAAATCTCGTAAAACACGTGTTCTTTAAAAAAAAAGCGTAGTGTCTTTATTTTGGTCCAAACAGGAAGCGGTTGGTACCATTGGAAACAGCATTAGTTGTTCATTTCTTTTTGTAAAGAGAAATTTTTCATGCGACTTCATAAAATCTGAGAAATAATTTTTGAAATCAGATGATTACGTCAGGCCCGTCATTTGCCCCATTATTTTTCTCCATAAGAATAGCGTTAGACAACATACTGTGTTTAGCACTTGCAATATCTCAGTAACCAATTGACGTAGAGCAATGATCAAAATACCAAATTGTTTGTTTTTTTAAGCTGAATTCAATGGTATAACTAAATATTTTATTTAAACAAAAATTACATGTGAAAACCCCCCAAAAAATTTTTGGGTACAGAACCCCCCAAAAACCCCCCTTCAGATGGTGCGATTCGTCTGGTTTTCAAACTCGTTCAAATAAATGCTACTTTACACGTCTGCACCAAATTTCATCAAGATCGGACCTTTTTTACGAGAGTTATCGTGCTTACTGACACACACACACACACACACACACATATATATATATACAAATACATACAAATTTTAACGAATGGTGTTTTTGGCATCTGGGGATCTCAAAACAAAAAGTATCATGGTCTCGGGCTTAAGTCTTACCATGAGACCTACGGTAATAGCTTCTTCCCTATAGAGGAAATTCGCTAAAAAACTACTTGAATGGCAACTCAAACTCTTTTTTCAATAGGTGAGTGAGCAAAGCGAACGATCTCATATTGAAAATTAACGAGTATTTGACATAAAACAAATTCAATGACATTAGGACAGGTCAATGTCTGTCGGGCCAGCTAGTATTATAATATAAGTTAGTTCCAAAATTATATATAGCTTCGAATAACTAATTTTGGCTTTCGGCAAAACTCAAATTTCTCAACTTACATAAAGTCATAAAAACCGTTATTATAAGTGCATGATTTCCAATAATTGTATGGTTACCTTTAGTAATATAACAGTTTTAGTATATTACTTTTATACTTTTTAGCGAATTTCCCCTATAGGGAAGAAGCTATTACCGTAGTCGGCATGGTAAGACCTAGGCCCAGGACCATGATAACTTTTCGTTTTGAGGTCCCCAGACCCCAAAAACACCATTCGTTCGAAACTGTATATATATATATGTGTGTCCGTGAGCACGATAACTCTCGTAAAAATTATCCGATTTTGATGAAATTTGGTATAAACGTGTAAAGCAACATTTATGACTTTAAGTTCGAAAACCAGCCAGATCGCTCTATCCGAAGGGGTATTTTGGGGGGGTTTTGTACCCCAAAAATGGGTTTTTCGAATTTTTTACATATAATTTTGGAAATAGTCAAATTTTATTTTTTCCCATTGGATTCTGCTTAAAAAAAACACACAATTTGGTATTTTTATCATTTCTCTACGTCAATTGGTTACCGAGATATTGAAAGTGCTAAACACAGTACGTTGTCTAATGTTATTCTTATGGAGAAAAATAAAAATTTTATATCTCGCTTATTTATGAACCTATACTGACGAAACTTGGTATACGGCTTCATCTGGTTGTGGACCATTGATATTTGCTCAAAAAGACACTTTTTTACCCAAGGCTCCCGTAGCAGCAAACCTGCGTACTCAGCCCCATGTTATTCTTATGGAGAATAAGTAACGTGTTATCTGCCTTCATTATGAAAATAAATTAATGAAATTTGGTATGTGGCTTTACCTACATGAGTTATATTGATATTTGTATGAAACCCCATTTTTTGTGTTCCTTGCTTCAGCAAACCTGCATACTCAGCTGCCATGTTATTCTTATGGAGAATAATTAAAATGTCATAAATCGTTTATTTATGAATGTATATTGATGATACTTGGTATGTGGCTTTATGTGGTATTGAGATACATATATGTGCATTGGAAATTCGCTGAGTACGCAGGTTTGCTGCTACGGGGGTATTATTTTATTAGCGAATTTCCCCTATAGGGAAGAAGCTATTACCGTAGTCGGCATGGTAAGACCTAGGCCCAGAACCATGATAACTTTTTGTTTTGAGGTCCCCAGACCCAAAAAACACCATTCGTTCGAAACTATATATATTTAACTATATATATATGTGTGTGTGTGTGTGTGTGTGTGTGTGTGTGTGTCCGTGATCACAATAGCTCTAGTAAAAATTATCCGATTTTGATGAAATTTTGAATAAACGTGTAAAGCAGTATTTATGACTTTAAGTTTGAAAACCAGACAGATCGACCTATCCGAAGGGGTATTTTGGGGGATTTTGTTACCCAAAAATGGGTTTTTGAGTTTTTTACATATAATTTTTGAAAGTCAAATTTTAGTTTTTTCCATTGGAACCAGCTTAAAAAGACGCAAAATTTGGTGTTTTGATCATTGTTCTAAGTCAAATGGTTACAGAGATATTGAAAGTGCTAAACACAGTATGTTGTCCAATGTTATTCTTAAGGAGAATAAGAAAAATTGTATATCTCGCTTATTTATTAACTTATCCTGATGAAACTTGGTATATTGCTTCATATCGTTTTGGTCTATTGATATTTGCACCAAAAAACATTTTTTGGCTGATTGTTCCCGTAGCAGCAAACCTGCGTACTCAGCTCCCATGTTATTCTTATGGAGAATAAGTAACGTATTATCTCCCTTAATTATGAACATAAATAAATGCAATTTGTTATGTGGCTTTACCTTCTTGAGTTATATTGATATTTTTATAAAACCCCATTTTTTGTGTTCCTTCCTTCAGCAAACCTGCATACTCAGCCGCCATGTTTTTCTTATGGAGAATAATTAAAATGTCATAAATTGTTTATTTATGAATGTATATTGATGAAACTTGGTATGTGGCTTTATGTGGTATTAAGCTACATACATATGTATCGGAAATTCACTGAGTATGCAGGTTTGCTACTACGGGGGTATTTTTATTTTTCAATTGTACAGCGTAAGTTTGTCGTTTTTTCCCTGTTTCTGTAATTCTTTCCGTAATTAAGGTAAACGGATTTGTCTAATAAATCAAACTACATTTCCACCTAGGGAAATAAATTGCCTACATTTTGTATATCTTCAATTGTCTGTAAAAATGCTAGGACTCTACTTTTGAAAAGTATTTCAAAAGTGTTTATAAAATTTTGGTTTTTTTATTTTATTCAAAATCTTCTTCTTTTTCCGAACAAAACTAGTATGAATATGACTAGGTTATCAAAAGTAGTTTAGGCACTGTGAATTGTTAAAAAAACCTCTGCTAAATGTCAAAAATTGCTAGGGCACCGAGCAATTTAGGCAAGGGCAGTCCTAAGGTTAAATCATAATTCATTGATTATTATATTTTGATAAACATATATAACATGATATATAACAGTGACCAACATACAACATTTGTATGTGAGACAATATGTCATTATTGTCATGCAGTTTCTAGCCAGTCCCAAGCTTTTGAGAAGTGAAACCAGTATAAATAGGTAATGGCAATTATTTTGTTGGTCAGTTAAGATAGACATGCACAGGCAGTGGCATAGCACACTGCTCAAAGCTTATATGAAAATAAGCTTGATAAGCTTAAATAAGCTGATTTGTTTGTCTCAAAAATTAAATCAAGCCTCATATTAGGCTTTCTTGACATCACCCATCGCTTAAGCTGTTGTATTTTGCTTCCCTTTAAAATCTCAACTTTAGTATTTCTAAATTTGAATCTTGATAGGTTATATACCCTATTACTCTTCCAGTTCCATCCTCGGCATATATCTAGTCCTTTCTCAGCATTATCTAGTTTTCTCATTATTCATGTGTAAAATTGTTGCAGTCGCCTTTAACATTAGCGTTTATTGCACACTGTTCATTCTACTAATATTGTAAATTTCAAACATTTACTTGAAACAAGTTTGTGACTTCACACTCAAACATTTACTGTACCATTTGGACTTGTGTTAAATCTGAAGATAACTGTTATCAGTGCACTAAATGAAACAGTTCTTTTTGTTTTTAAAATCCTTCAGGGTTCTGTCCCATCGACGTACATTTTTCTAATGTTAGTTGTACTGTCACATAATTATCTAAAGATATGTTCATTAATCAGACTCGTCACATAACATAAAAATGCTTAGCTGAAGAATAATGTGAATTTGCCTTTTCTCATTTTGAAGGATAGTATAGCAAAGCACCTATCAATGACAGTAAATTTGTCTTTTCACACAAACACAATTTGATGTTCCCAAACAGTGTCTTGTAACATTTCTTCGTTCTGATTATATAATTTTCCAATATTTAATACACAAATATTGTTGAACCAATATTTTATGATTGCATCACATTGTTTCTAGACTCTAATCTTAAACTTAATTTTGCATTTCTTCAGTCTCTGATATATAGTAAACATAAGTTGAAACTTTCTGAATCAGTCATTCATGTTTGCCATTTTTTGCAGATGTTGCAAGAATATGAAAACCATATCATTCCTGAGGAATTAAAGATAAAGCTGATGAAAGCGTTGAGGCTAGCGGGACGAACCGACATCCATGACGACGTGGAGAAACTGTTTCTCAGAGAAATATAAGTTGATTTGCGATATCTGAATAATTAAGTTAAACATCATCAGGTTCAAAATCAGTACATCTAGATAAAACTGAAGTCTCATTCATAGATAAAAGATATTCATCGAACGAAGTCAAACTAGGGTTGCAACTCGCAAGATGTATTTGCACTTATACTCTACTCACATACAAGATGGTTTGACGGTAGGGAATCTTGACCAGTCACACGGATTTTGATCAGAGAATATCCAAATTAGAATCACTTCTACTTCTGTAGAATATAACCATATTGTGATTTATAAAATTAGGTTAAAATCAAAATTGTAAAATGCGCGTAATGTTGAAATTTGACAAAATGTATTTGAAAGCTCACTGTGGTGAATAAAGCTAGCATTAAAATGCAATATTTTCTGTGGATGGGAGGGGGGAGTGTGAGGTGGGAAACACACTTAATTAATATGGTACTTAAACTTGACAGCATTGCCTTTACTAGGGATTATTTGGATTGCATTGCTCTCACAATTCACCTGACCCACGCTTACTTGAATGCCTTTGTAGGCATTATTCTTTTCTTTCCATTGCTAATAATAATCTTAGTCAAAGCCTAAGATTAATGTTGTAATCGAATTAAGTAAGGCAAATGGTTTATATGTTAACATTTTTATAAGAAGACTGATGTGTCACATTTAGTAATTTTACATTTTTTTCGAAACTATACAGTTCGAACCTCGGCAGTCACATTGTAATCCTTCCATCTACTCAACTGACTTGCTCAAGACCCCAAAATAGCCTTGATCTCCCTTACTGTAAGGAATTTACTTTTAAAAATATATAGATAAAATATGATACAGTATGAACATAGTGGAAGCATTTATGTAATTGTAAAAAATTGAGTAATTAAATGCTTTTAATTGCTTAAATGGTCTTACACTGAAAGTTTCTAGACTGATCTGTTATCAACAATAACAAGAATAAGTAGTAAATTGAATAGCCATTTCAGAAAATGGTGGACAGTGTGTCAACAAATAATATAGCCTGTGGTAGGATAACGATCAATCAAATTATTCATTAAAATTACAGTTTAAAAATGTAATAGCGTAAGAACGTGGAAGATTGTGCATTGTTAAGTATTTATAGGCCCAATTTAAAATGAATTACAGTATTTGCCATGACTATTTGTGATTTATTGTTTTTTTAACGTACTTCAACTTAGCTGAAGCTCTCGGTCTTGTACAACTAGAAGAACATCACTAGATTCATTTACCATACCTATATATTTTGAAGGCTTGCTTCTACTTCCAAAACTTTGGCAAGTAACTTCATGACTTAAATTTTACACCCATAACATCGAAACTTAGCTGTTAATTTTGAATTGTAACTTGGTTATGTATTAAATATAATAATTTAAAGGGGATTGAAAAGCTGTATTTTAGTACAAGTTATAGATGAATTTATTTGCCTTTTCATGGTATATGGAAGGATTTAGTTGGATTTGCATTTTGTTTGGAAATAATTTGGTGGATTACACATAGTATCACTAAGTTTATCAGTACCTGTAAAAGTGTAAACAAGATTTGTACACCTTTTTAATATTTAGACTCTAAATTTGAATCAATGTTGTAGTTATTTGCCATAAATTATATAATTGAATCAGTATTGTAACTATTGGCAATAAGTTATATTTGGTAATCAGTGTTGTAGCTATTTACTATTTGTCATAAATTATGTAAGGTGATCAGTGCTATCAGAAGATATTGGCCATAAATTCTGTAAGGGGACACAATTGGACATGCACATGAGGTGTTTTTTTTTGTTTTTTTTTCTAAAAACATATATAAACTAAACATGTCAGGAAGTTTAAGTACAACCTGTTTTAATGTGCCTAGATATAAACCATAGTTCTAAGACTTGAAATATATTTTTTATATCTAATATGAAAAATTTGTAACAAACTTTACTGATAGGGATGTTTTTTCCTAACTATTCTTTATTTTTGATGTACCTACTTGTTTTTTTTAATATATTTTATTATGTATTTCTGTTTTATTCATTACTCATCCTAAATTCCAAGTGCATAAATGAGGGGTGTTTTTAATCTTGAAAAGGAGTCTGATTATCGGCAAAAATGTTTGACCTTTTTATGACCAGGGGGTTTGGCGGCCAGATGGCCCTCAATCTAGTCTACGCTTGGAAGTATAAAATAAGCTTATGATTAAATGTAAGCTGATAATGGAAAAAGAGACTTGCCACAGAAATCAGAGCACTAGGGCATTTTTGCTTATATATGCAATATACCTAAGTAGTTATCTCTTGGTACTTTGTAAAACATTTATTTGAATCAAACTTTTTTGGCAAAAAGTATGCTGGGTAGTAAAAATAGTTAACAAAATTATCCTTTTACCAAAAACAGATGTAATATCTTACAAATAATTCCTATTATCATCAGTTTGAAGAGACCAATTTTTAGATTTTCATTTTAAGCATTATATTGTTTACAACCCTTATATACGAGGTTCATCCAGAAAGTAAAGAACGTTTGCGTACTGCGCCTAGCACAGCTCACCCATCACCGTGATTGTGTGTGTGGCAGTCTACTCATCTCCCTACCAAGTGTGAGCCGAGTTTCATTGCTGTGCGGTCACGTGTATTATCTCTTAAGTGATTCAAAATGACAGCTTCAATCGAAAATCCCGCCAAATGTGAGATCTGCAGTGTTATTAAGTTTCTGAATGCAACAAATGTTCGGACTATTGAATTTTGTACACAAACGCCAAAGAAAGTCGTTGGTGAATGTGCAAGCAAGTCTTCAAGTTGAGTCTTCATGGGAAAAAGTGTTGCATCAGGTTTAATAAAAGAAGATCCATTGTGCGAGATGAAGATCGGAGTGGCAGGTCATTGCTCGTTAAAGATGATTTGAAAGAAAGACTTGAGGGAAACACTGAAGAAAAAAGCCGCTTAAATCTTAAAATCTTATTTTATTTTTTGTACTATCACCATAAACTGTCTTTGAATTTTGTCTACAAATCTCAATAGGTCGGTCATGTTGCACATTCAGAAACCAATAACACAGTGGATCTCCAAAATTTGGTGGGATTTTTGATTGACGACGCGATTTTGAACCGCTGTAGAAACAAGACGCGTGATTGCTCAGCATCAAGACTCGGCTCATACTTTAGTGGGGGGGGGGGGGGTGAGTGGACTCTCACACACACAATCACGGTGATGGGGGAGCTGTGCTAGGCGCAGTAAGCAAAGGTTCTTTACTTTCTGGATGACAAAACAGCTAATGACCAATAGACTATTGAGCATGCCAACCTAATGTATCAAAATAGTATTCATATTTATTTATTTTTTTATAAATGTGCACTTTATAAAGATTCAGCTAAATACCTTCATACAAAAATGGCCTTTCTCATAAAACAATTAAACATGTTTAAGCCAAATAATGAGCTTAGTAATTGCTTAATATTCCATTGCTGGATGATGGAAAAGGGACTTCTTTATTCCAAGAAGGATAAAGAACTTGCAGAGTTCTAACATTATACTTGTTGTGCTCTAGTAGATGTATTATCATTATGAGAAGTGTGGTACTAACAATTTTCTGTTTCCTATCACCTTTTCAGTTTTGTTCAGTACTACTAGAAAGAGTACCAATCACAGGCAGGGGACCAGATAGAAATCGCTAACTGTGTGCGCTCGGCCCACCAGGTGTATCACCTTCTGTGAATATTTACAATGGCCAAGGGCCAGTGACAATGAAGGGAAACTTTTCTCTCTGTAGCGTCAGAACCTGTTTTTACCAGCCAATGTAGGAGTGTGTCAGAGAAATTGATAAAAGTGAGAGAAAAAAAAGGTTTGTGTTAGGTGTGTGCTACCATGCAATTCAATTAATGATATAATCAATAATAATGATAATAAATCAATTCATGATTTTGGCTCAAATAAGATTGGCATAACAGCCTCCATATAGATGGCTTGTCTACTCAGTCTTCAAAACCAATGGAGCAAGTAATAAGAACAAAACCTCTCCATGAGAAAAGTGAGGGTATAGTAAAATGGCAGCTTTGTTTGTATCAAGTTAAAATGCATCGCTAAAAATAAGATTTTTGCGGTATATAACCTCAGCTAGTATCAATTATGGAACCAGAAGTACTTATGCTGTATTAAAGTCTTGGGAATATGGCGACAGTGTTGCATCCGAGTGGATTACGTTTGAGAAACTCAACCCTCCGAGCACATGATTCTGATCCAGTTTCACAAAACTGCAAACACATCTCCAGCATCTGAAACCCTCAGCGAGCTCCAAAATGTTTACTGCTACAACTGATTTAAGACTACTCTTCTGAGGCCCTGTGTCCACATTTGAATAGGAATCCTACTATTATTCGTAATCAATGCTACAAGTTTTATCTTATGCATAGTTACAGCCTTCTCAGGCTTCCTTTCTTGTCAGCAGAGTTTGTCAAAATACATGGGGATATGTTAAGGTGAATTTGAGAACAAATTAAAAATAAACTTGTACTGTGAATGTTAACTGTTGTTTTCTTTCTTTCACTTTACATTACTTTGTTTCACTTTGTCACAAAAACAAATTTAGGATGGGAACAAGCCAACAGATCAATGGGGCAACGGTAGCCGGGTCACGTTTAGCAGAGCCAATCAAACACGAGTTCACAGCAACGATCATAGCCAATCAGCTGTTAGCTCGCTGAAGGACATGTCAGTCGAGACTATACTACCTTCCCATTGATAATATTTACACTCAGTTCTGTGAGTACTAACACAGGTAGTGGGGGTTAAATATCTCGTAACTAGTTCGGGATACTGATACTGATTCTGATAGACGTGGGGGAAAGAATGCACTTCGACCTACCAAGATCTTTTGTGCCCCTGCTTCTGAGCTCTCAGTTCCTTCCTAGAGCTCCACCAACCCTACTACTTGATGAAGTTTAGAAGCTGGGGGGGTTCTAAAAGGGGAGCATCCCTAATGCTTATCTGGTATCATCCCAAACTCCTGGCCCTTCAGAATCAGAATCAGAGGCCCCCCCCCCGCCCAGCTGCAGAGTCCCTTTTTTTGGCCAACCGCATCACATTCAGCCAGTAGATGCTTCGGGGTTTCCTCCTGCTCCTGGCAGAATCTGCAGCCATTCTCTTCTATTTTACCCATCTTCTTAGGTTGGCCCTTAAGTCTACAGTGTCCGGTGAGAAACCCTGTTAAAATTCTTAGGCTGTTCTTGTTAAGCCTGATCAGATTTTCAGATCTCCTGTGATTAAAGATGCCAAGCATTTCCTTGGCCTGTCTACATCCAGGAAGAGACCCATTTGCTTGCTCTCTCTGTCTCTTCCTTCTCTTTGAGTCTTCTGAAGAAAGCATCCTCTAGCCCACACCCTGGCTCAGGGCCAGTGAAGGGTTTTGCCGCATTGCCGCCCCTTCTCTTGCAAGCCTGTCTGCTTCTTCATTACCCTCTCCTTGGTGCCCCGGCAACCAGAGGAGAGAGAGAGAGACTGTTAACCCTAGCCCCTAGTAACGGGAAGAGAAGGTTTATTTTTTTATTTTAAACAGTGTAGAACAAACATTAAGATAAAAAAGTTAAAAAAATTATTGCCATAACAAATATAATCTAATGTATACATTGTTATGAAAATGTTATCTTGTTATAAATTTATTTTACGTGATAACTTTTTAATAATAATGCTTAGTCCAGAAAAATACCTTCTTTAAATTAGTGGTTTTATGTTACATTTTACGCTGTGCTAGTCTGAGTAGTCATTGAATAGACTTGCCCCTGGCCAATAACGGTTTAATTTAACGAAACCGAACGTTTTCATTAGCTAACAAGGTTTTCATTCATCATAGACAATAGACAAACTTATTATTTCAAAAAATTACATTTTTCATTCACATTCAAAGAGCTTACAAAGCTCGTGCGGAAATTTGTATAGCGCCCCATTGCCGAATTGACCCATTGCATGGTTCCCATTTAGGACCACCAAATTCCCATTTTATTACATGCATTTCAAAGATCATGTTTTCAAATGTAAGCTAGCTGAGCTAAGAGTTCCGCTCTTTTCATTTTTATAAACAAGTGGTTTCAGTTGCTCAAATTTTTCGTAATGGATTACCTAGCTCAAATAACCTCCTGTAAGTTTGTTTGGTGTTGCCATATTCAATTAATACTACCTATGCTTGAAATATCGGTTCTTGCTGTTGAAATGTGTTTAGTTAATGAACCAGCAGCTGTTACATAATCAATTGAATTGTTTCATATTATTCCATAAGATTAACATTATGGGGCAGACCCTGAAAGTGGATATTTTCAAAGTCCCAAAAAAGGCACATCTTGAGGGGAAGAGCTTTTAATTGATACCAAATACTTATAAAAAAATAAAATAAAAAAACTGTTTAAGAGGTCAAAAATCGCCCAACAAATATAGCTATATCTTTCAATAATAGCTGATCAACTTAAAATACTTTTATATTTTGATTCAGTTCATTGGAGAGGTTTTTTTATGGTTTTCCTCAGATTTTCATTTAGTGTTCATAGGTATTGATAGTTGTCACAGGTACAGTTTTCTCAGTCCATGACTTAGCCATATTTTATATGTATCTAATATATATACAGCCCAATGTGTAACTCACTGACTGACTGAGGTATTGAATTCTAGACCACTTCCACTTGTAACCCCAGGAAAATCCCCAAAAGTTACAATTTTTTATTTTAACCTCCTCAAAATATTCAAAATGGAAGAAATGAACATGTCCAAAAAAATGCCTTTTTATTTGGGCTGTAGCGGCCGAACCGTTTATCCTATTGAGAAAGGGAGACCACCACCATGCAAGGATTTTAGACGATCTACAACTTTGGTCCTATGACTTTTTGTTGTATCTCGTCTCCTTCACCCTTAGGTAGCGCTAGATTTTTCAAATTTCGGCATATGTTTGAGATTTTGTTTTTAAATTTTTTATCATGTTAATGTAATAGATGGAGGCCCAATGTTGGGCACGCAGTATATCTACATCACACTTAGCAGCAGTCATATGACCAGTTTTTATTACTTAAACTGTGAGAAAATCAAAAAACTTTAAATGTTATAGTTTTCGTTGTACAAGTAGTTAGGAAATGCCGGTTCTGGGCTAGTTGCTATTAATTAGAATGATCGTGACACCATTTATACTTAAGCTATGAATGTGAGATTTGGCTTGCATGTGCCTTGCACCTTTTAACCCCTGGAGTAATTCTCAAACCCTACTATCTTTAGTTTTAACTACCTAAACAAAAAATTGTGAATAAATAAATCAAAATGTAGTTTTTTGTTTTTTTTAGCTCCAGCGTCAGAACAGATTGTCCTATAAAAAAATGGAGACTACTTTGCATCACGGATTTTAGACGATCTACAACTTTGTTCCTATGACCTTTTGCCGTATCTCAATCCCTTCACCCTTAGATAGTGCTAGATTCAAATTTCAGTTATTTTTCAAAATTTATTCGTGATTTTCAATGGTTTGTTGCTCTAATATAGAACTTAGAGGCCTAATTTTAAGCACACAGTATTCCTACATTACGATTAGTATTTAGCAGCAGTCATACGCCCAGATTAAATCACTTAAACACCCGAAACAAATTAAACACTTTGAACTTTTGTAAATTTGTTTGTGTTTTTTGGGTATATTTTTGATGTATCACTCCACCAAGGTTAAAGAAGGCTTGTAGTTACCCAAATACATAGCAATTTAGGTTGTTAACTTTGGATTTTCTCCTTATAAGGTTTAAAAGACGTAATATAAAAGCTATATTACAAAATCCAGGGTAGGGTTTTAATTTTTGACAAGCACTTAAGTAATAAATAGGCTTAAGATTTATCATACAATACATCTCAATGTCAAGTAGTATTCAGCAACAGGCATATGACCAGTTTTAATGATTTAAACCCCTCAAAAAAATTTAGATTTGTTATGGAATTTAGGTCAGTTAAAGCATTTGGCCCAAAATAGAACCTTGAGAGACTCCATATTTATCTTGTTGAAGATTAAAAGTCATTCTTTTTATAATACAATTATTTACCAGTTTTATGAGTTTTCATGTATTCATAGTTAGCTATGAGTAGTAGTAATATGTCGGTTTTGGGCCACTTAATACAATACCACTTATACTTGAGCTAAGAACGAGATATTTGGCATCGTCAACCTGGGGGCTGGGGGCAGAGCCCCCAGCGAGCGAAGCGAGTATATATAATTCTGTAAGCGAAATTTTAAAGACAAAATTGTGGGAGTTTGACAAATCGCAGGATGATGGGAGACGGCTCAAATTAAAGGTCTCGATCCCAGGGACTCAGGAAAAATAGCAGTATATCTAGAAAATTACCAGCAAAAGAAAAATAACTTGAAACATCCCCCATAAGAAAAGCATGGGGATTTAAAAACGTCTGATTTGTTGACATTAAAACATGTGATTATCTACTTTGTTTACGAACTGACATGTGTTCCTACTTATACTGTAAAGAGTAAAAGAAAACGAGGAAGAGAATTGGAGCAAGGTTAGGGGCTATAGCCCCTTCAAGCCACTAGTATCTTATATAAGTATAGATTTTTGTTATATACCAAACCTTTTTTCTTTTTCTTTAAAGTGGTTCAAATTGTCCAGGTGGTGGAGAAGGCAGCTCAGGTGGAAATACTCCTGAATCAGCCAACCTCCTGGAACCTCCAGAACCTCCAGAACACACTGATGGGGGGAGATTGTTCCCAATCCCTCTACTGCCATTACTTGATGAGACTTTAAACAGAGTTTGTTCAGGTTTGTTTGTTTATCTCCTCGGTCTGTGTCCCATATTGTATTTGGTTCTCGAAAATATTTTTGAAGCTGGGAAACTAACTTTGAAAAATGTTTCTTGGGTCTTGCTCATATTTCTCGTTGGTGCAGTTAAAATGTTTTGCAAGTGTCTTAAAACAATGTTCAAAGTCGGTAAAATGAGTTTCAAATATTTATTTACAAGTTTTAATTTTCTTTTGGCAGTCTTAAATCTTGTGACTAAACTAATAAATTTTATTTCATTGATATTGGGATTGGCAGAAGCTGTAGTTGTGAGAATATTCAATGCAGAGGAGGTGAATAGTACTCACAATTTAATTTTCATTCAGCAGAATCGCAACAGAAACAGAGGACGGAATCGTAATAATAGATTTTTTACAAATGGGGAGAGGCACAGAAAAGATGACTTTATTTATAACAATGAATCTATGATTGGGATTATTTTACTTCTTTTTTTACTATTCCTCATTCTTGAATCAGAAACTAAACTGAGAGAAGAAAGTGGAGGAGAAGTTGTTTAACAAATCATTAAGAGTATTCGCTTTTACTATAACACATGAGTACTGTCTCGGGTACTTGTAATTTGTGTACCCGATCTGATAACTTCATTAAGAGTATTCGCTTTTACTATAACACATGAGTACTGTCTCAGGTACTTGTAATTTGTGTACCCGATCTGATAACTTTATTAAGAGTATTCGCTTTTACTATAACACATGAGAACTGTCTCAGGTACTTGTAATTTGTGTACCCGATCTGATAACTTCATTAAGAGTATTCGCTTTTACTATAACACATGAGTACTGTCTCAGGTATTTGTAATTTGTGTACCCGATCTGATAACTTTATTAAGAGTATTCGCTTTTACTATAACACATGAGAACTGTCTCAGGTACTTGTAATTTGTGTACCCGATCTGATATCTGCATTAAGATCTTAACTGCTATTCGCTTTTACTATAACACATGAGTACTGTCTCAGGTACTTGTAATTTGTGTACCCGATCTGATAACTTCATTAAGAGTATTCGCTTTTACTATAGCACATGAGTACTGCCTCAGGTACTTGTAATTTGTGTACCCGATCTGATAACTTCATTAAGAGTATTCGCTTTAACTATAGCACATGAGTACTGTCTCAGGTACTTGTAATTTGTGAACCCGATCTGATAACTTCATTAAGAGTATTCGCTTTAACTATAGCACATGAGTACTGTCTCAGGTACTTGTAATTTGTGTACCCGATCTGATAACTTCATTAGGAGTCTTGGTTATTCTGATTCTATTGTAGACGACATGGCACACTTGAAGTATGTACACTTAAGCCATAAAAAAGCAATGTAAAATCTTCACTTTTTAGTTCTCAAATCTGCCTCCAAGCTTTTATATAATGTTAATACAGCACAATTTTTCAAAAGGCTATTAAAAAGAACAACTTGTTGAGTTGCCCATCTCAACAGTTTGAGAGTTTATATATGACGATTTAAATAATCAATTGAATTTTTTTAATACAACCTTTAGATATAAAAGCTCGGAATTCAATTTCTGTTTTTTTCCATTAAGGTATAACAGATGTCCATTATAATATTGTCAATAATTATATTACTTTACTTAGTGGCCATACACATATTACGTAACGCACTTAAAAGGGGGGGGAGGGGGTATGGCGTAGCGTTAAGTGGGGGAGTTTTTTTAATACAACCTTTAGATATAAAAGCTCGGAATTCAATTTCTGTTTTTTTCCATTAAGGTATAACAGATGTCCATTATAATATTGTCAATAATTATATTACTTTACTTAGGGGCCATACACATATTACGTAACGCACTTAAAAGGGGGGGAGGGGGTATGGCGTAGCGTTAAGTGGGGGAGGGGGGGTTGGATCAACTTTACGTAACTCACAAATATTAACCCTAAGAGCTGGTGCACTCCCGTTCTGTTGAGATAGTTTATATTGTTGTTTATATTATTACAAACAGTCTTGTTTGTTTGTATACATTTTGCTTTGAAAAAAGTTATTAAAAAAATTGTTAAAGGAAAGTCATTTAAAGTTTAATGATTCACTAAAATCCATATTCTAAATTGCTAATCAAACAATGTTTAAACAGTTTAAGCTGTTTTAAAGCCTTCTACAATTGAGTTACGTAACATATTAGAAGGGTGGGGGGGTATGGTCAGGCGTTACGGTGTGTTACATAGGGGAGGGAGGGGGTCTGAAATGACGAAAAAATGTGTTAAGTAATATGTGTATGGTCCCTTACGCTAAAGCTAATAAATTTGCCTGGATATAATTTAAAAGCAACTTGCTTCAAATACTTACTACCTCCGAACAAATCCAGAGTTTTATCACTACAAGCTAATTTTGTCCACTGTTATGCTGTGTGGTTCTCTTAAATGCACTGCTTTCAGTTACATGTTGTTTCGAAGTGTTGTGTTGGATAACAGGTTTAAAAATCTACTGTAGTTTTAAGATAGCTTATTTTAGTTTGTATGTGGGTTTCCCCCAAAAACAGTATTGGGTAAGCTACTTTTTTTAAGTAGCTAGCTACAGTTACTTTTATAAAAAAGTAGCTTCGCTACAGCTAAAGCTACATTTTTTTAAGTAGCTAGCTACAGCTACCAGTAAAAAGTAGACAGCTACAATTTTAGCTACTTTCACAGTCTGGTCCTTACTTTTTTTAATAACGTTAACAAATTTTACTGCCCCACACACTCATATCTCATAGTGTTTTAGTTATGAATTTTCACAAATACATAAGTTGCCTTATTTTATTGTTTTTTAGTCCTAGTTTTCTATGTAATCAAATGTATTTTTAAATCTATGGTTGGTGTAAACAGATTAGCAACATGACAAAATAAGGTCTTAAAATTAATTCAAATATATAGGCCTACATCAAAGAAACAGCTGAGGAACCAAACAATTTTCAAGCATAATATATTCAATAATCCATGACAAATAACATAGGCATACTTAAGTTACATCAAACTGGTTTCACAATTGACAAATACTAGGCCCACAGGCATACTTTTCATAATGTATGTGGTATTGAAAAAACGTTGGTCTTTGCAATAATTTATTTGTAAAGTAACTAATAGCATTAATAGACGTGGCCTACATACAAATTTTAAAAGAACTAACCTTAATATGTAGCTTCATATTAAGTTTTAAATTTCTAGAAACAGGCCACAATTCCACCATAACTTACATGTTACTACAAAATTACTTTTCTTTAGAAGTTTGAAAAATGTTCTTGGCCGGTAATGGTAGGGCTTTTTGTATGTTCAACGCCCTATAGAAGTACCAGCTTCTTTATCAATAACATTAATGTCATCGTCAATTTTTGCTTTTGGTTCCATGATAAAAAGTGGTTAGCAAAATAAAAATAGAAACAAAGTACCCTGTGGTATGATGTACGTACATTAAATGTAACCTACATCTACATGTTATTTTATTGAAAGTTTTTACTTTGCAAAACATCAAGGTCAGAGATTGAGGTTATGTTATGATTATTTAATTGAAGTCAAGTATGTAAACGTAATTACATCAAAACTGGAAAAGTAGCGTAAAAAGTAGCTACATAATCCGCTACATCTACTCTAAATATATAGCGCGCTACAGCTAAAGCTACTTTTTTCTAAAGTAGCGGAGCTACAGCTGAGGCTACTAAAAAGGTAGCGCGCTATTGTAGCGTGCTACTCCCTAACACTGCCCAAAGATAACAAAACCATTGACAGACTTCACAACTTGAAAGAAATTCACCTCTGGCATACATTTTTTTTTTAATTCACAGCTCATAAAGCAGTGGGAATAAACGCTGTGTGCTTGTATTGCTAAATGTAAAATTAGGTTACGTGGTTCTAGCCTTAATGTTTATTTGTTCTAACCAAAATTTAAATTTATTACTGTATAACCCCTTTAAATTTAAGAAACGGGCCATTCCATGCCAAATCATCCAGGGGCTGACACCCATGGTGTCAGATTTTAATAAAAATTTGTATATATTAAGTGTGTACAAAAATAAGAAAAAATGCAAAGTTTCACCAAATTCCATTAAGTAGTTTCAGAATTATAGTCGTTTAAAGTTTTAGAAAAATGTAATTCCCGATGGCAGTATGAGCGGGAAATCAGCTTGTATGTTTCCACGTTTTTCTAAATAATATTTATATTTATGTAGCTAGAGGCTTCAAACTTTATGAATTTGTCCTAAATTTAATGGGGAATCAGATTATACTATAAGTGTTGCCATTATAACTTTTCATCATTGTTTAAAAATTCGTAAAACACACAAATTATAGTTTTTTTCAAATTGTGACGTTTATGTAAAAAACAATCTTTGGCTAAAATCTCTCTCCAGATACCCTAATACAACCATATATCACTGAAAAGAGCATAACATTTCCTTATAAATGGTGAAATAATATTTGTGGGTTTACGTGTTCTAAAAGTTTTATTACAATGTAAAGTTAATAAATAAATTTTTGAATAGCGGAAAAGGTATTTTCATTGACAAAGACAGAGTTTGTGGTAAGGATGTTAGAAAGTCAATAATATCTTATAAAATATAGGACTATGGAGCTAAAATCATATGTAATACAATTTGCATGACATATTTTGTAATAACATAAGGCTTACTGTTGGATATAACACATTTACAACAAATAATTTTGTACAGTATGATGTCATTTTGAATTTAAATGTATACCTTTGTTAGCCTACGTATTACTGGAGAGCTGCATGTCAGTCTCAAAAGGTGAAATAATATTTGCAAGTTGTAGCATTACAAGAAACTCTCCAGTGAAGAATGGCTCCAGTGGTATGACTGTACTTCATTTTGAAGAACAAAATTATAATTCTCAGCGAAATCCATTAAGACCAAAACTTCATCAAATCCTAGGTTTTCATTTCATATTTTTATATTGTATTAAAACATACAATATAAAAATATGAAATGAAAACCTAGGATTTGATGAAGTTTTGGTCTTAATGGATTTCGCTGAGAATTATAATTTTGTTCTTCAAAATGAAGTACAGTCATACCACTGGAGCCATTTAAGTTGTTCAGTTCATCCTGTAGTAATATATTCTAAAAATGGAGATGGTACCTTAAAACATCATTGTGGTACTAGAAACATCATAGTGTTTCATTTCTGATGGCCTAAGACACGATGTACCATTTGTCTTCTCTGTCCAAGAAAAAACGATTGATTTAATTAAGCTGACATTTTCATCAGTTGGCAGAGTGGAATACATTACTGATGGGTGCAGTGCACAGTATAAAAATTTCAAAACCATGATGAATTTGTCATGAAAAAATGTTCAACTTAAAGGAAGTCATGGAAAATCTTCATGGAAGTTATGGAAGGTCTTTTCATGCAACAAGTCATGGAAAAACTGTATGTGACGGAATCGGGGGCAAGACAAAAGAACTAATACAAAGAGAAACTTCCAAAGTTCAAAAGCAAGTGAACGGATTGTAAATGCTTGGCAAATGTTTACACTTTGTAATAATCTGTTTTCAAAAATAAAATTTTTCTTTTTGAGTGAAGAAGATATTGAAAATATCAGAATAACCCAAAGTAGTCGTTTTCAATCTGGGCAAAGCATAACTGGAACAAGAAGTTTTAATTTTTTCCAGCCTGCATCGTCAGAAGAAATCATAGCAAAAAGAGTGAGCTCAGGCTCTGTTATCTGTTTAACACTTTCGCTGCTGCAAACATGTTTAAACATGAAATTTGCATAAGTTTCTATGTTAAGAAAAAAAACCGATCGGGGCCCACAGCAGCCAACGTGTTAAGAAAAAACATGTTTAACCCATCAGGACCAATGATTGAACCTAACCTCCGTTCCTTTGTTGCCTGGGTTTATGAAAGCAACTGGTGGATTGGAATGGTTCAGCAAATTAATGAGGAAGAAGGGGATTATAATATCCTCTTTATGCAATCCTCAAGGTACAGCTGAAAACCTTTATTGGCCTCAAAAAGAAGAAAACTGTCCCGTACCACCACCTCATCTCCTTTGTAAAGTAAAACCTCCAGTGGTAACGTTACAATTGGATTGAACTTATAAGATTGATTCTGACTCTCAAAAATAAATTAACACAACCTGGGACAGCTTTAAAATATCACTATAGACGGTCATCAGTTTTAAGTTTCAGTGATTGTGTTTAATTACATTTCAAGTTACTTTCGAACCAAGCCAAGACTTTTAAAAACTATTTAACAATTTTTAACTTTTAACACAATTTGAAGATATACTATCATTTTGTACAACAGAAGAATTTTCCCACGAAAATCTGGATAAGAAGTAAGTAAACCAGTGCAGTAACTAAATGAAATGTAAATATTGTATATTTTGTGTAGGTATCATAAATTCACGAGGTTGTTTAATGTAAGCTAAATCAGTACATCCTCAGTATTGAGGTAAAAAAGGAGCACTTAAGCCATGTCATTTCATATTTTTATATTGTATTAAAACTCTTGTAATGCTACAACTTGCAAATATTATTTCACCTTTTGAGACTGACATGCAGCTCTCCAGTAATACGTAGGCTAACAAGGATATACATTTAAATTCAAAATGACATCATAATGTACAAAATTATTTGTTGTAAATGTGTTATATCCAACAGTAAGCCTTATGTTATTACAAAATATGCCATGCAAATTGTATTACATATGATTTCAGCTCCATAGTCCTATATTTTACAAGATATTATTGACTTTCTAACATCCTTACCACAAACTCTGTCTTTGTCAATGAAAATACCTTTTCCGCTATTCAAAAATTTATTTATTAACTTTACATTGTAATAAAACTTTTAGAACACGTAAACCCACAAATATTATTTCACCATTTATAAGGAAATGTTATGCTCTTTTCAGTGATATATGGTTGTATTAGGGTATCTGGAGAGAGATTTTAGCCAAAGATTGTTTTTTACATAAACGTCACAATTTGAAAAAAACTATAATTTTTGTGTTTTACGAATTTTTAAACAATGATGAAAAGTTATAATGCCAACACTTATAGTATAATCTGATTCTCCATTAAATTTAGGACAAATTCATAAAGTTTGAAGCCTCTAGCTACATAAATATAAATGTTATTTAGAAAAACGTGGAAACATACAAGCTGATTTCCCGCTCATACTGCCATCGGAAATTACATTTTTCTAAAACTTTAAACGACTATAATTCTGAAACTACTTAATGGAATTTGGTGAAACTTTGCATTTTTTGTTATTTTTGTACCCACTTAATGTATACAATATTTCATAAAAATCTGAGAACTTGGGTGTCAAATTGTAATTTGGCTGGATGATTTGACATGGAATGGCCCAAACATCTGATATTTCATTGGCCTATTTCTAATTTCATGCAAGAATTTTATTTTTATTTTCTCTTTGACAGGTAATACAGTAGGCCTACTACACACTGATAGTAAAAAGCCTGCAGAAAACTATTCAAGATCTAAGAAAAGACACAAAAAGTACCTAAGTGTAATTTATTTTGATAAGGTTTTTCTATCGTTTACAATAATTTTGATCATACTTGTAATTTTGTCATTGATACTTTATAAGATGTACGAAATATTTTCAACTTTATACGATATTTTGTTTCTTACATATGTGCTCACAATTTCTTGGACATTGCTGTATGCTTTCTTAAAAGTTGCATTTCTTATTGTAAAAGAAATCATATCGATTTTGAAAAGCATGTTATGGGTCACCAAAAATATTCGCAAAAAGGGTGTGGAATGGACTGTACATCGCTGTGTTACGTTATTTTTTAAGGAAACTAAGAGCTGGTTTCGAAATGACGAAACTGAGGAAAAAGAACTTTGCCCTGATATTAATATTATGTCTACTGGTCTATCTATGTTCAATTGTACAGTTTGGTTTACTAAGAATGTTTACAAGAGAGGAATGGCTTCAACCATACAGTACTGCTTACTGAAGACTTTAGATATAATAAAAGCAGGAATTAAGAACTGGACTGAGCTTAAACATGCTTTACCAGATCAAAACAATCAAACTCAAAGCCTAGAAGCAAGATATATATCTCATTTGGCATCCAAGCTTTCAAATGTTCTTATTAATTTATACCAAATATGTGGGTGCGTCTTTTTTTATTACACCATTATTTTTATTCTTTACTTAACTGTTCAGAATTTTCTGAACAAATATTATGTTCAATAAAAAAAGTAGATATCCATACCGAATTAGGCGGTAAACTGTAAATTTACTTAAGAGTATGATAATAACATTATATTCTCATTCCTTGTGGTTGGCAGGAAGACTGTGTAGGTATAAAATGTCAGCATTTTTTACTTCCTTTTTCTGCTTTATAACCCTATAAGAAGGTTTTGTTATATTAATACAATGCTTTGCAATATATCGATTAAATTTAGTGCTCAAGTAGTAAAATTTAATGTTTTTAGAGGGGAGTAGCTTTAACTATACATACTAACTGCGTATTCTGTAGGTTTCACCTCAAATTAAACTATAAAAGAAAATCTGATTTTAATCTGAGGTGGAAATTCTCACTTACTCTCATGGTCATTGATGCCCTTATAGCAATAAGGCAAGGGGATAATACTTCAAGTGTATTGTAGTGTAGGATGCATTTAAGCAATTTTGATTTCCTGCATTTAATGTTTTTGTCACTTGTCACACATTTATTATAATTTTCTTTAACTGTATATACGTATTATAATTGGATTATCCATAGCAGAGATTTGGCCTTGCTATTGTCAAGTGAGGTCATCAAAGGTCTGAATTTAAGGTCCATCAGGTCTGAAAGATCCAGCTGAAAGTCATCAAAACCAGAGTTTAGAAGCATTACATTTGGTGTACAAGTCTTTAAAGCCTATCATTAAATCATTCATTACCAACACGTCAAAAGCAGTTTCTACAGATCAGTGTCAAACATAAATACATACCAACCTTCACCAGAGTCCAGCGTCAACCAGTGAGTGGACTAAATCCTAGACTGATGTTGAACTGAAGTGAACATATTATTTAAATTAGTGGTTCCTCATGACATTGGTATAAATAACTGACCTACTTTTTGTTTGTTTGTGGTCATGGGTTTTGGTCAACTATATTAGATGTGTACTATCTGTGTGATCATTTATGCCCTCATGTAGGAATAAAGACAACATTTTTCTTTGTAGATAAGTTTAATTTACCAGCTTGGTCTTTGGTCATGGACACTGGTCACTCAGAAAGAGATCAATACCAATTATAGTTGGTGGATTTGGAAATTGACTGTTACCGTTAATGATTGGGGCACCAGATATAGCATTACGACTCCTACCACCATCACTTACTGTTAACGAGATCACTAATCGAAATAGTAGTTTGAACCGGGTGAACAGTTTATCCACCTCTAGTAATATTGCCTAGTCAGGAGCAATACAATCAATCAGGAGAGTACATAATCAATTTTCTCACTAAACCAAGCGGGGCTCTCATCTATTTTAGCAGTTAATTGTATCACCACAGTAATGGTGATAGGGATAAATCTAAGTCCTACAGTACTAGAAAAGTTTATATCCTTAAGGTACGTCCACAGTGCAAACCAATTAAACAACCCAACTTTGTTTTATCGGAGTCAGATAGGCTGATAATGGTCACAGTGCAGGCAGATAAGCCTACCTCTATTGGCTCCTGTTTGTCTCGTCATTGTCAGTTGGAGCTATGTAGTTGGCAAACGAAGACGTTGCAATAATTTTGGGCTACGTGCCTGTTGTTGTGCGGTTTTATTCTATTTAAAAAATTCAAAAATTACCCAATTTTGGGATATAAAACCTCCCCTTCAGATTTGTCTGGTTTTCGAACTTGGTCATAAATGTTGTTTGTTCCAAATTTAATCAAGCCTTTTTCTTATGTATCGTGCCCACACGCAATATTAAGATTATGTATTTGGTGCCATAAAAGAGTTATTAATAGGAGTACAACATTCAGAGCTCAGGGGAAACCACCAGAATAGCTTTACTTGTAGAGAAAATATTCAAATAAAACTGTGTTTATCAAATTTATTTATATAAAACCAGCGTATTTTATTTAGATTTAAAATAGCACTAAGCAGTACTACCTGATTGGTACACTCTATTTCATTGTAAAATTTTCCAGCAGTTATAAAAGTCTATTGTTGACTCTGACTACGTAGGATATGACTGAGTATTCTTAGGTGGGACTCTGCTGAAGGGAGAATTAAATGGTTTAAATACCTGTACTGTCTAAGTGATCCTAGTATCCTAAAAGGGCTACTGCAGTTTCGACTCTTCTAATGTAGGTAATTGAGTCTTCATCAGGCGAGGCGTCAAGACTGATTTTCATTCATGTGAACACGTCAGTTTTTAAAAACCATTGAAAGACACAACAGAAACAAACTAAAACACAGATGAACGGTCATTGAAACGACGAAAGTACATTAAACACGGAACATATTTGGGCAAAACTGGTAAATTTATTGATTCATTGGGTGATGAGACGTACTCTGGATTGTTTGGCTTTTACAGGAAACCAACAACTACCAGCCAAATACATAGCTACCCTACCATAAAATACATAGCTGTGTCAAACGGGTACGTACAAAAGCGAAATCGTACATAGAATTATTTATTAACATTCCAGTAAAGACACCAGAACACAAAAACCTGACCAACATTATCTGTCACTCGAGTTTGGAGTTGTATTAAACAATACAGTAAAACGGGAACTATGTCAGAACAATATCACCACAGCATTTAAGACTTCCAATAAGCTCGGCAATATTTTAATGAAACCCCTTACATCTACAAACAAACCAGATACAATGAATGGAACAGGTGTTTACAAAATAAATTGTAGTGACTGCCCCAGCTTTTATATCGAACAAACAGCCAGGTCATTTAACGTTAGATTCAAAGAATATCTGCCCAAACAACGTACAATGAAATCCACTTCCGCATTCGCCAATCACCTTATTCACAATAACCACAGTTATTCCAAAATCCATGACAACCAACAGATATTACATTCCTGTAAAAAAGGCCGGCTTATGGACACAATAAAATACGAAATATACAAATCGGTAAAAAAATAACCCCACAACATCTTAAATGAACAAAGGGCTTTCAAGTCCAATATAGTCTACGATTCTGCAATAAAAATAGAACAAACAGCCAACACCTGATAATAAGAGGGGGAGGGGACCAAGGATAGTGTGCCTAGATAACGCCAGTCTAGACGAGTCCTTCGCACGTGTCGCGCCACTGCCGCACTATCAATTAATTTACCAGTTTTGGCCAAATATGTTCTGGGTTTTATGTACTATCGTCGTTTAAATGTCCGTTCGTTCGTGTGTTTGTGTTGTGTCTTTCAATGGTTTTTAAAAACTGACGTGTTCACATGAACGAAAATCAGTCTTGACGCCTCGCCTGATGAAGACTCAATTACCTACATTAGAAGAGTTGAAACTGCAGTAGCCCTTTTAGGATACTAGGATCACTTAAGACAGTACAGGAATTTAAACCATTTAATTTACTAAAGTCATTCGGTGGCTTACAACAAGAAGTTTGAAGGAAGAAGCCTACCCTCGTCTCGTCCTCTCCTAGAACAGCTGTGTTGTTTTGGCAGACCCAAAAACCGCAAAGCAAAAGATGCACATGCTAATTTTTGTTCCAAGTGAAAGTGTTCTATTTCAAATGAAAGGAGAACTCCTCTTTGTTCCCCCATTACTTCCCAATATCTGCCCACTACGTTGCGATTGGAATAGATGTTCAATCTGTCATCCCAAATTGTAGAGTGACACGTTTGTTGAAACGTACAATTTATTTATTATCAGCTGCGAATCAGCTTCCAAAATTAAACATCTTATTCGGATTTTCTTCTTGACTCAAATACCTCCTACAATCAGTCACCACTGTGGCAACTTCCATTTACATTAGTAGTTATCATGCTAATTATTGGAATTGGCTTGCAATGTGGACACCTTTTAAAAAACCTTTAGACATAATAAGTCAGACACTGATTTTTCTGGTTATGTATTTTAAAAAATTGGATGTGGTATTCCCCCACTATTGA
This sequence comes from Allygus modestus, assembly GCA_963675035.1. Classification (NCBI taxonomy): domain Eukaryota; kingdom Metazoa; phylum Arthropoda; class Insecta; order Hemiptera; family Cicadellidae; genus Allygus; species Allygus modestus. The sequence continues at coordinate 101,738,228 of OY776117.1, forward strand.
GTTAAAAGGAATTCTTAAAAGATTTTTATTATTGTATTTTTCAGGCCTATGCATTTTTTAGTTATTTTTTATTTCATTATATGTGAAAATCGTTTTAGTTAATTTTATGTAAAATTTATAATCATTATATTATGTATACAGTTTTAAAATAAACTTTATAAAATTAATCTATTTGTTTATTTTTCCTCGCAAGTGGCAGTCTGAGCAGAGGATTGAGTGCTGGCCTACCACCCAAAAGACAGCATTCAATCGGTGAAATCCAGAAATTACTTTTAGAAACTCATGACTGCCAGCGTGCTTCGGAAAGGCACGTTAAGCCATTGGTCCTGGATTCCGTCTGCATTGTGATCAAGATACAGTAGAAATCCAATTATCCGAACCCCAATTATCCGAATATCCAATTATCCGAATCGATTTTGAGTGAAATAATAGAAATATAAAAATCAAGAAAATAACAGCGGGAGCGCGTGTAGCGATAATGCGCCGTGAGCGCTAAAATAAAAGCCTGCGCTGTTACCTTCCGGACGATATTTTCGCAGGGAACAATGAGTCATACCCCCTTCCCGCCCTGCTCATCATCAGTCGCTACTGTTCTTTCACCGAGATTATCATTCGAAATGAGTACAAAACGTAAACGTGTTGTCCTTTCGCTAAGTGATAAACTCACTTTGTTCGAGATGTTCAAGTGAAATAACCAACATTGAACAGTGAAATACGTACAGTATGTAGGCCTATTGAAAAGAGCAACTATATATACTGTATTCAATTTAACTCCTGTAATTTAATTTTTATGACGTATATTCTTGATACAGTTCGCTCACTTTCTGTTCACTACATTTATAATAACTTTGTCAATAAAATTCTGATTTTTTATGTATGGTGATGTTTTTTGCTTAATTCCCGAGGTATACCTGATTATCCGAATTTCTGCATATCCGAATTGGCCCGATCCCCAATTAATTCGGATAATTGGAGTTCTACTGTAGGTCATGTCAGAGGGGCTAGTGTGGCTTTAAAACTCTGACAACAGACTTTGGCCGGAAGGTTATACAAACTTTACTTTTATTATTCATTTTTGCTGGTAACCTTGAGCAAATAAAGAACTGACAACAATCTATTTTATTTAAAAAATAACAGCATAATTTTACAGCATTATAATAACAGCATAATAATTTTTACAGCATTTAATTTATTCGTAAACTTTTACAGTTATCTGTGGACCTTTCACCCTCAGCTCAAACAATTGTTTACTCACAAAATTAATTTAATCCTTTAAGTGTCACGCAACGATATATCGCTGTGCACGGAACATCCGAAAAATACTTCACAACGATATATCGTCGTCGGTGGTCTTACCGAAAAATACATTGCAACGATATATCGTTGTTATGGAAAATTTCTCTTACATCATTACTTTTTATTATTTCTTTCAGGTCATTTCCAGGACATTTTCTAGCTCTATAAAACTAGTAGTTATTTGGTGAAAATCTTATATTTCAACAATGTTTATTTATCTGAAAAAATATAAAAAATTTCCCGCATGTATAATATGTACCTATTCAATTTGTGTATTTTTTAGATATTATATATATGCATAATATTATAGCTAAACTTTAAACTTGCAAAACAAAAAAAATTCATAATAATATCTTACCAAATAAAAAAGTTATTGATTTTATGTACAAAACCCTTGCAAAATGTTGATTTTGTGTATCGTTGTTATAGAAAATTTTTCTTACGTCATTACTTTTTATTATTTCTTCCAGGATATGTTCAGGTAAACATATACTCCATAAATATACGAAGCCTAGTTAGTCTGCTTTATGAAATAATATTGTAATAAAACTTAAACCCTTGAATAAAGTTAGGCTACTGTCTTGTGTACTAATTTACCATTTATGTATTTTTTTTTATATTTATGGAAATAACTCGTCCGCCTACAGCCCAAATTTTATGAAACTTTCAGGAAATATTTTGGGAAACATGTCCTCTATAAATCTAGTAGTTATTTGGTGAAAATCTTATATTTGAACAATGTTTATTTACCTGAAACGAATTTAAAAAAATTAAAAAAATTCCCACATGCATATATGACATATATCAACATTTCAACATTCATTTCAAATCAACATTTTGCAAGGGTTTGCAAAAAAATTAATAACTTTTTTATTTGGTAAGATATTATTATGAAACTTTGTTTTGTAAGTTTAAAGTTTAGCTATAATATCATGCACATATATAATATTTAAAAAATAAAAAATTTGAATACAATGTATTCAAAATATATTTATTTTTTTATTTATTTATTTATATTTAAAAATAAAAAATTTGAATACAATGTATTCAAAATATATTTATTTTTTAAATATTATATATGTGCATGATATTATAGCTAAACTTTAAACTTACAAAACAAAGTTTCATAATAATATCTTACCAAATAAAAAGTTATTAATTTTTTTGCAAACCCTTGCAAAATGTTGATTTTGTGCCTGGCACTTTTTGGATATACTCTGTTAAAAACTGGCACTCTAGGGATATGACGACCGAAAAACTCTGGCACTCAAAGAGTTAAACATGTATTTAAATTGCTGAAGTCAAAAACCGCTGAATTGACAACCACTTCCATTACAGAAAAAATAATTGTCATTAAAATCTATAAATAGGCACTCATTTTTCCTCTTTGATTATTTAAGCCACCAAACTCAAAGAATGTAAAGTTTTCATTTAGGGGCCTAATATCATTTTATCATCATTAACCTAAGTGTTCAATACTCATACTATAAAGACTTCCCATAAAATTGATTTATCTTTTCCTAAGACAACAGCCTTGTCTAATGAAAGGATTATAAAAACCTAAAGGGAAAAAATCAGAGGCTATTTTTATTTTATTTTATTTTTATTTTATTTTTATTTTGATCAGAGGCTCTTGGATCAAAACCATCTCATATTATTTTGATTTTTCACTTAACCCATTGGCTCACAACCCCAAGTACACTCGTGGCCGCCGTAAGTAGCCCAGACGTGCAACCCCAAGTATACTCGGGATTGCACGTTTTTTAATTTTTGTATTTAATTTTTTTGTTGTTTTCATTTTTTTTTTGTATGCACATGCCCATACTTGGGGAAACTTAGTCAAATTTAGGAAAAATATGATTTTGGAAAATATGTTATATCTAGGTCAAATGTAAATGCATCACTAAATTTTTTTATTTTCATGGAAAAAAATAAATAACCTACAAGTAAATAATAGTTGTTGGGCTGAAATATAATTTTTTGTTTTTTTAGCGAATTTCCCCTATAGGGAAGAAGCAAACCTGCGTACTCAGCGAATTTCCAATGCATATATATGTGACTCACTACTACATAGAGCTATTTACCAAGTTCAGGTACAGGTGACTACACCGAACACTATGCTAATTAATTCCGCACTGTGGTAAAAACCCCGTGAGGGTGAACAGCAGCGGGAAGGGTGATTGTTTTGAGATGTTTCTATTTTTAGACGTCCGCGTCTGACTGTCCCTCTGCCCAGCCAGGTTGTGGCTAGAGCAGTGTCAAGGTCATCGCTCCCCATCACGCGACCACGGCTCATCAGCGAGATGATAGATTATGTTGTGTTTACTAAATTGTTTGTATAGTATTTATTCTGATAAATAAAGTAAATTAAATACGATTCTGGAGATAATTTAGCAAAACAAATTGTTATTATTGCTCTATTTATGTCTAGAAGGAGATAAATAAAAATAATAAATACCTCCGTCACAGCAAACCTGCGTACTCAGCGAATTTCCAATGTCTTAATACCACATAAAACCGCATACCAAGTTTCATAACAATATATTCACAAATAAGCGATAAATACAATTTTAATTATTCTCCATAAGAATAACATTGGGGGTGAGTACGCACGTTTGCTACAAAAGGAACACAATGGGTTTTGATGCAAATATTAATATAACTCATCTAAGTAGTCACATAGCAAGTTCAATTCATATACATTTATAAATAAGCGATATGTAACATTTTGTAACATTTTAATTACCCTCCATAAGAATAACATGGGGTCCGAGTACCTAGGTTTGCTGCTACAGGAACCATGCGTGAAAATTTTGTTTTTTGTGCAAACAACAACAAACCACAACCAGATGAAGCCAAATACCAAGTTTCGTCAGTTTATATTCATAAATAAGCGAGATAAATTTTTTCTTTTTCTCCATAAGAATAGCATTAGACAACGTACTGTGTTTAGCACTTGTAATATCTCAGTAACCAATTGACGTAGAGCAATGATCAAAATACCAAATTGTTTGTTTTTTAAGCTGAATTCAATGGTATAAATTAATAATTTGATTTGAATAAAAATTACGTGTAAAAACCCCCCCCAACCCCCCTTTGGATGGTGTGATTCGTCTGGTTTTCGAACTTGTTCATATAAATGGTACTTTACACATTTGTACCAAATTTCATTAAGATTGGACCTTTTTTACAAGAGTTATCGTGCTTACGGACACACATATATATATATATATATATATATATATATATATATATATATATATATACATATATACAAATTTGAACGAATGGTGTTTTTGGCATCTGGGGACCACAAAACAAAAAGTTATCATGGTCTCGGGCTTTAGTCTTATCATGAGACCTATGGTCCTATAGGCTTCTTCCCTGTAGGGGAAACTCGCTAAAATCAACCTTTTGTGACACCAGTTAAACCGCAACCCGATTAACCCGTTCCTGTATAATTGGGAGTTGACTGTAGTTTAAACGCCAATTTCCAATGTGCTTTACCTGAAAGAAAGTAAATTAAAGACAGATTGGTGCAATCATGGTTTTCACACCATTTATTTGGTACCTTATGACTGTTGAGGTCTCATTCTAAACACAACTCAAATGGAACTTTAATTTTTAAAAAAATATGACAGTTAAAAAGACCCATTATGGTTTCTCAATTTTGTTATGATTAAAAAAAGTTTAGAAATAGTAATTTTTGCAACAAGGGCCGAAAATGAGGTTTTGCAGGCTCGAGAGATTGCATTGCAAGTTTGAGACGCAGTTGAGATCTTGAAAATATCATGAACATGCAAAATCCTTTTCCCTCAGGTGTGAACGCTATTTTTCACCATACTACCCTATGAAATAGTAGGGGTTTGCGGTACCAGAAATTTAAGGTTGGTACGGTTTTGAACAGTAAATATTTTTGTACCTCGATCCTCGGTACAAAATCAGTACAGTACGCGGTAATAAAATATCCGCAGTTTATCATAGCCTAAGTGTATTTGGAAACCAAACAGAACAAATATAGAAAAAAAATTCTAAAAGAAAAACATACTGGCAGACATAAAAATGTATTCAGGTAATCTTTTGATTAAAACTAAATACAGGTTGTAGGAATTATAAATTATAGCTTCCAACAACTTTTAAATCTTGTAACCAACTAATACAACAAAATAAGAATTTTTATTGAAATCAGATGACACATACTCAGCAGACGTCGAAGTTGTAGCCTACTCGTCATAACAGAAGTCGACGGCGGTGGCGGTTCATCAAGAATCAAGAATCCATCACAATCACTCATTATTTGTTTTAAATAGTTAAACTATAAAGGCTATCACAAAACTTGGTCAAAACATTTTATCAACAACAACAAAGACGACGCGCGATCACTTTAAGTGGAAGTGGTTATTACATCCAAACGTCATCCTCATCGTCACACAAAGAGTATCCAGTAGATGCTCTTTTATCCGGCATTCTATGAACCGGCACATTCTATTAACCGGCACCAGGCGACCCGGGTTTTTCCAGGTATTTTCGGTTGTTTCCGTTTCGTACTGCGACTGCGCTGGACTGTTCCCGCCTTTTTCTTAGTCATCTGTTGTTTGTTTACGTCTCAAGCAGTAACGTTCAGTGATGTTCGTAAACTTTGCTCAGTACACTACTGTATTCAACCTATTTTTAGACGCCAACTTCCGCCCGGCTGTCTGTCCGCCCGTCTGTCTGTCTATCCATCCACAAATGCAGGTGTTCCGGAGCAGTGCCAAGGTCAACCAACACACGCGACCACAGCTCATTACTGTAGCGAGGTGACAGACTCTCAGATTACTGTATTCCCATTAATAACTAAAAAGTTCTATTATCCGGAAAAATCGATTTACCGGCATGGGCGTGGTCCCAAACATGCCGGATAAAAGAGCGTCTACTGTACTTAGAAAGTGAATATCAGAGAGAAATAAATACGCAGTTTCCAAAATTATGAAATACAACATAAAATTATAAACCAATGTAGAATAACCTTTTTATTTGTTAAACAGTGTGTGGAAAACTTTTTTTTTTATTAATCGACGATTTAGCACTCTTCTAATCCGTTCATGGCATATTTAATATTGAATTCAAACATTTTCTTTCAGTTGGTTGAATTTCCATCTATAAAACATTAGGAAGTGTCATAATGCCTCTTAAGAAAATGTTATGATAAGCCCGATTTGCGTTTCTGAATTGATGTACATGTTATTATGTTTGCATATCAAGATAAGTATCAACCTAGACCATCTGCATGTTATTACTCTCTATAATACACGATCGTAGATCAAAATGTATTTGCCAAATTTTTGGTGATTTTAAGTAGTATCAAGTACTCATTTGAGGTTAGGGGGCCGTTATAAAATCAGCAATGTACAACACAAAACGGTTTTATAATTTCGTTGATATTAAAAAACAAAAAAAAAACAGAGATTTATGTGTTCATCCCTCAGTTTGATTTAAAAATGATTAAATGTCATACAAATTCGGTTGTAGGTTATTATTTACGTTTATACTGCCTCCATACATTGGCCAAATCTAGGCAAACAAAGACGAGAGTGACTGCGTGACAGTGTAAATGCGTAGCAGTTTGTTATTAACCTCTGTTATTCTCAATGTTTATGTACATTATAAAATTACTCGCCAAGTCGTAGGCAACTCGACGAAACATTAGTCATCATTCGTGATTGTGAACCTATAAACTTGCGAATGCCGGTCAAAGTTGAAAGTTACTGTCGTGAGAAAGGAACGTCACGTCGTGTAAATGGAATGTCAACGGACGAAAAAGATGTTTTGAATAAAACTGAAGGAAAAATGTGGTTGACTAACAGTGAATACTGATTTTTTGTAGTTGTAGGCTGTACCGTACCAGTACCCATTTTTCGGTGCACCGCAGACACCTAATTAAATAGACACTATCATCTTTCATGTGTTAAAAATGAAATGTCAAAATGTTTCTTAGATTTTTTATTCATATCTTAACAAAATGTAAATCATCTAGATATACATAATGAATGTAAACAACATATGTGTTTGGGAAAAAAGATAATACAAGAAGTAATCCGGTGACAAATAACCAGAATATAAACAGAACAGAATTTTGTTTTGTTAGGGGTGCTATCAGCTGATTTTCGGCCCTATGGCCGCAGAACGCTACTTCAGTTTTCAAATGACGTTCCGAAAACAGCTGATCACATTGTAGTTTGGTGAAAAAGTTATTTCAGTGTTCATAAGATTGTTTCAAGCATTTATAGAACTACTTACCATTGAGTTAAATGTTTGATTCAAAGAACTATTTAATATTTCTCTACAAAACAGTAAACCCAATAGCTTGCATGTCAACAGAAGATGATAAGGAGCTAAGTAAACAAGCAATAACCTAGCAAAACACTTTTATTAGAACCATTGGAAGATGAATTAATTTTACTTACAATTTTATTTTGTTATTTACAAAACCTTTTACAGGAGTAAATTTAAATGACGATTAAAGCTATTATTTAGGACAAACCAAAAACATTGTTAAAAAAACTGAGTACACAATTTGAATTTAAAGAACTTAACCTTTTGATTGCCACAGATTTTTAATTTACCGAATCCAAAAAGGCCGACTGTGCCATGCGCGTGCATCAAAAAGCGCCAGGCCGTTTTAGGGAATTTTCCCTTAAAAATACTGTAAAAAATGATTTCTGATATACCGTGTTGATAATATTGAATCGTTGAACTTTTGACTCAATGTTGATGTAAGGGTTTAAAGTACTCAAGTATTCATTCGGTTGCTCTTGCAACTTTTCGATTGTGACTACATGCCGATATATCGGCAGTTGGCATTATTTAAATTGGTGGCAAAAGCCGATAAATCGGCAGTTGGCGCTCAAAGGGTTAATATATCTAAGAGCATTTTTCAAATGATTTTCAAATCAATTGTAGATTTTTAAATATTACTTCACATTAAAATGTATTTTAACGTAGTATTTTAGTCACTAGTCTATTATACAATGTTCTACTTTGGTTCAGTCTTAAATCTTTCCGATATTTCCAGTACATTTTGTATTGCATTATTGACACAACTTCCATCTGATGAAGAAAATAAATAAACAATTTCAACTAATTAGAATAAAACAAATCAGTTGGAAACAAATAAAAAAAATTAATTAAATGAATAACACTTTTTTATAACTCTGCATTACTTTTGGTCTAAATATTCTTCTCAAATAAACTGAACATTGTTGAAAAAACTATTAACAGTATATAATACATATTTATACAACAAAGACCACTGCTCCAAAAAAATAAATATTTTCTAACTAAGATATAAAAATCGGATGTAAACAAATATCTTAACTCGAAAAACAACAATGTACAGAAAACAAGCAAAAGAAAATGTTGAGTCTTTGAATAAAAGAAAAAGAAACTAGTTTCAAACCACTACGTTATACAGTGTACGTATTCCTTGCAACGGAGCCAGATTTTTCCATGGTATCCTTATGAATCTGATAGCCGATCTGCACCTTGGGTCCTATTTTCAATCGCTCTTTGAGTTTCTTTCTGTAATTCAACAGAAATTAAGATCAGTTCAGTAACAGAGCATGGTTTAAACAGTCTTTCACAAAAGCTGACTCATTCCACATCCACACAATCTAAGGCAGTGAAAATACAACTGCCAGTGTTTGGGGTGATTTTTTTAAATTTCATAAGTCTTTTCTAACATTAGTCATTTCTAGCAATCAATCTGCTACAAAACTCAGGTAATTCTTCTGGATACCATAAAGGTTTGTAATTTAGATAAAAGTTTGAAAATAAAAATTATTACTCAGATTTAAGAAAGGGATTTAAGAAAGTCACATAACAGTTTGCTTTTCTAGCTGCCTCTCCCAAAAGGCTGATAACTTTTAGATCCTGTCCCTCCTCATCGATTATTCAAAATTGTTGATTTATAGCTATTATAAAGAGACCAAAATTCCGTTTTCTAAAATCACTAGGTAATTTTTTGCTGCATTTTGGATGATCCATTGAGAATGGGCAGGATTTTAAAGTTAACATTGGTCTTAAAGGAGAAGCAGGTGACTGGAGCCCCCTTTTATTAACCTCAACTGCAGCAAATGTAATATCCCAGGCAATCTCACCTTTGTATGCAACTGCCATGCCCATGTTATCTATTATCATGTTTTGCTGCTGTCAGCTATTTGATTTGGCTGCTACAGCATTTTGTTATACTTTTCAATCTCACAGTGATTTTGCGCTGCCCGTCTTAGTTATTCTCACAATCATTTCTGAAAATCAGCTTGTGTTTTCAAAGTTCTCAGTAAATAGGTAGGCAGTGTTTAAATGTATTTGTAGCTTGTGACAGATACACTGTGGCAGGAAACAATGATAATGAAAAGGAATGAATAAGAAGCTATTTGGAGCTTTCTGTTTCAGTACCTAGAACAATTAGTTTAAACAGATGATCATCAGAATTAGAAAGCCGACAGTTTCCTATTATATTTATTTACTACGGTACGCATATTTACCCGATGGCTATTACTGCTTCGCACTTGGCTTTAGAAGCATCGGCGGTCCACAGGGCTATCTTGTCTCCCTTGTTACGAATGTTGACGACAGCGCCACAAACCTCATCACCCCACTCGTCAAAAGCTTCTCCAATCATACAGAGCAGCTGCAACGCACAAATACTCAATTCAAAACCGTAACAGTAAAGACGTGGCATTTAAAAGACTTCAAACAAAATAACCAATCTTCCAAGTAACACAACAAATTTAGCTTTGTACTCTTTAATAATTGAAGGAGTATTTTTTATTAAACAACTATTTGATTAGCATATTACATGTTGTATTACTTTCGGTATGCAATAAAAGACGTCTTACAACACTTTAGAATGTCAATCCATGTCAAATTAACCACACCTTGACACCCATGTTCTCAGATTTTGATGAAACTTGGTATAATTGTTCATTTTATGCCCCAAAGCATCCATATACAATTTTTTGCTGTATTTCAAACGGTTTTTGACAACCGCACTGCATTTTGACAAAAAAATAGTGATTTGGGCGCTCATTGTTGTCCCCGACTTGTGCAAGGAAACCTTAACACGTTCGCTGCGGCCCACCAATGGCGGGCGTACGCCGAGCACGGCAGCGAACTAGATTGGCACAGACGAATTCAATTATTTCGGTCTGATGAATCACAAAACAGCGGTGAGGTGATGTGCTGCATTTCCACGAGACTGGACGTAGTTCGCTGAAACACCCACAGGTAGCAGCACTGCCTGGGTACTAGCCATTTCCCTTGTAATGTCAATTACAGGGAGAATATCGCAGAAATATGGGGCAAAAACTGGTTTTTTGTCCCTTATGAACGGGAATTTTACGGGGAAATTTACTACCAACCTACACCAAAATAAAGCTCACATTCCTAGCTAAAACGCTGACATAAAATACCCGTCCTCACCAAAGTGCTGCCAGCACGAGACCAAATGGAACTTGCATGTAGACAGAGCGCCTTGTGGCGCTCTCAGAGCGCGACGTTGTTCTGCCGAGCGCCACATGGCGCTCGCCGCAGCGAACGTGTTAAAAGTGTATTTTCTCGCTGATGCGTTGTCATTAGATTTGTGATAAGAATGTTTATCTTTCTTTGTATCTTGTACAGTAGAACCCCGGTTAACCGAAATAAAGGGGGGAGAGCCGTTTCGGATAACCAATTTTTCGGTTAAACCGTCATATGCTAAAAATAGCCTAACAAGGTGTGTAGGAAAAATGAAGTTACAAACAATGTCTATATACTGTAATACAGTGTTTTAATTCAGCTAAAAAAATGTTATAATTTGCGACTTGCTCTAAAAACTTAGGTTTAGATTTCACCCATTCCGAGACAGTAGACACGCCAACTCCGTAATTAGCCGCAACAGTCTTTAGCAAACAACCTTCTTCAACTTATTTGATAGCAGCTAATTTATCCGCAAAAGAAATAACCACATGCTTTCGCTTCGATGCCATCGCGCACGCACACACCTTTACGGTACACTAATGTACATAAAAAAACACTTGCTAATCACAAACGGTACACTACTGCAACACGTTAACACAAAACAACAAAGTCCAGTAGTTCTCTGTCTACTGTGATAGTGACTGATGGCGCGGGGAATGGGGAAATTGCCAGGTAGGTGACCGGAAGGGGCGAGTACGGACGGGGTGGGGGAGGTGAATCATCTCAAGGACACGTCAAACGTCCCTCGCATCACCGATAAGTCACGTAGGCTCTCTTTCTGGAGAAAGGGGCTCGGCACAGCGCCTCGCTGTTTACATATTACGTACTTATAATTATTTACGGAACCGTTTCGGTTGACCCGGGTTTCGGTTAACCCGATTTCGGTTAACCGAGGTTCTACTGTAATTGTTTATAAAATTAAAGGTTTGTTTGTTATTTGACTTTAAAATATTAAAACGGGCGCCATTTTGAAAATATTTAAGAAAACTTTGAAAATATTTAAGAAAACTTTGAAAATATTTAAGCTAGGGGTGTGCGAGTATTCGAGCTTCGAGCTTTTTCGAGCCGAATATTACAGTATTCGGCTCGGCTCGAGATTTGCAAAAAAGTTCGAAGTTGGAGCCGAATATTTAAATCGCCGACTAGTGAAAAGAGTCGTTTACAAAAGTAAATACTTTCAATAATCAATGATAGAATTGTCGTATTTTGCATCGGTAGAGCTCCATAACAGATATAATCCAGCAATGCTGAGCTTTCGGTCCTTTGTGTTAAAGTTTGTAAAATTCCGTTGCCCAGTTGAGTTGTGCAATATTTCATGGTTAATAATAATTAATTCAACAACCCTACTGCTCCAGAAAAAGTACCCCAGCAAAAAACTAAAATCCATGAAAACGCATTTTCTAACTGTTGCAGCGGTACAGTCTTTACTGCAACTTAAAATTTCGTACATTACACAATAATAATTTCCTGGCGTCTGAAATTACGTCTGGCAACACTGTTGATTGCAAAATTGTCTTAAGACGTTAAGGGAAGATAGTTATAATGTATTAATAATTTAGCGTGACCAATGACCAGGGACAAGGTTGTAGGTGATGAACAACAAATCAAGACGGCGTACAGTGGGGTATTCTCTATGAAAAGTTGGCCAAAATTATTAAATGATTTTCATCTCCTATTTTGGCGAAGCAATTATGTACTGATAGTGTCTAGTAAGTAATCAGAAAAAAAACACTATTCTAAGTTAATTTCAATAACCTAAACATTAAACTAAGGACAACTCTTGTGTTATTATGTGAATTATTGAAATTATGTTAAGTTAATCAGAATTTCCTGAACATGAATGGTTGTTTGAAGAATCATTGATTACAGAATCCTAAAATAATGTAAAACAGTGTATTAAGTTTGAAGTTCCGTTGGAAAAGAACGTGTACAGTAGTAATTTGCACACACGAAAACTCAAACTCACAAACTCAAACTCTGTTCATTAGAACAGATATGTCCCTTCAATTTTTGTCGATGATATTCAACCATTAAAATTTCATTGACCTGGAAACCACACCAAATTTTAAAAAATCATCTTTGTATCAATACTTAGGAAAACCCAAGTTCAACAGGTCCAATAGTGGTGTTTTCAGGCCCAGTAAAAACTATATTCAACTAGCTAGAAGCTATATAATAAGCTAAAAGTTACAAAACATGTTTCTTGTTAGTTTATATTATAATATTAATTTAATTATACTAATTTCACAATGGAGACAGTAGGTTTATAGTTTATTTCTTTTTACATAACACTGTTAATAAAACAAAAATTATAATCGAAAAATTGTATTTGTTTCAATTATTATTTTTGAATGTTCACAATTTAAAAAGGGTTTCTGATCATACTTATAAAATAGATTTGTCTATATAAATGTAATTATTTGTTACATAAAATGAATGAATTTGTTATAATTCCATGAGCAATCTATTTAACTTGCTCATTAGTCTTATATCCTTGACTGTATTTTCACTACCTACTTCCTATTGAAAATAAAAATGAAAATCTAGCCTGATTTATATCAAAAATATTCCTTGGAGGTACCACACAAGCTGCCTTGATAAAGGCAATAAATATATAAACAATAGCCAGGTTGTACATATACAGGGTGTTTCAGAATTCGTGTCGGATACTTTAGGGTATTGTTCCTGGATGCTTAGTAAGCTCATAAATAATAAGCATTTTTTTTAAATATGCGTAAGTGGCTGTCTGTCTGTCTGTCTGTATGTGTTTTGAAAATAATTTTTGATTTCAAGTATGTTTAAGATAAAACTTTGAAACTTTGTATATGGGTTCTAATTATTAATGTACATAAGTGGAATTTTTTCAAAATTTAAACTTTTCAAAATTAAAAATGGCGGCAACATTAAATTTTCAAACTCAAATATCTTAAAAATAGTTTATTTAACAAAAAATTAACAAGAACAACTTTATTTTTTAAATTCTATTCTACATAATTACAGATAACTTGCACTCCAATCGGTTGATAAATAACAAAGTTATTCCCACTTGTGTGATTAATTACAACTACTATTAGAACAATTGCTCTAATAGTAGTTGTAATTTCTGTAATCACTAACTTTGTTATTTATCAACCGATTGGAATGAAATTTATCTTTAATTATGTAGAATAAAATTTAAAAAAGAAAGTTGTTCTTGTTAATGTTTTGTAAAATAAACTATTTTTAAGATATTTGAGTTTGAAAATTTAAAGTTGCCGCCATTTTGAATTTTGAACAGTTAAAATTTTGAACAAAATTCCACTTATGTAAATTGATAATTAAAACCCATATGGGTGTACAGAGTTTCAAAGCTTTATCTTAAACATACTTGAAATTAAAAATTATTTTCTTTACAACACATACAGACAGACCGACAGCCACTTACGCATATTTATTTTTAAAAAATGCTTATTATTTATGAGCTTACTAAGCATCCAGAACAATACCCTAAAGTATCCAACACGAATTCTGAAACACCCTGAATATACCACTATTATACCACAATATATATTATACCACTGTAATGGTAGCATTGGGAATAACTAAGCTACACTCGCTAATTATGCTTAACTAAATGCAATATAATAATGTATTACATGATTATCGCGAGATCAGCCTGAAGACTTAAAATCGTACAAAAATAAATTGTTTCAACTTATTTGTCCTTGCTTAATTTATTTACAAGGTAATTAGTTTACATAACATACCATTTTGTTATTTGTGGGAATTTATTGTAGCATGTTTTGTTTTGTATTGGCATCAATGAATTGGTGTGTTTTGGTAAAAACTATCAAATGGTGATTAAAGAGGAAGAAATTTACTTTTAGAATATCACAGTGAATTAGCTTGGAAAAGCTTGGAAGGGTTTCAAGAAGTTTGATATAAGTTGAAATTAATTGTGAATCCTTCATCTTGTATAAGGTATACAAATGTATATTTAAAATAAATTAAAAGTGAGGAAAAAATTATAAATTATATATGTATGTAGAGCTCAAACCTTCTATATTGACATCCATTTTAGCTTTTCCTTCAATATATATTGTGTGAATTATTATAAGTATTATTATAGCAACCGTTTCTTCAACACTTCGGACGGTCAGAAAATGTGATTGCAACAACCACAACTTTAGGAATGATGTGACATATTTTAATGTTATCTGATAAGCAAATTAGGCGTTGAGCCACTGGGGAAACCCTTTGGGAAACTTAAAATGGTAGAGTAGAGTGGCAAAAGCCATTTTTGATTTTTCGACTTTTGGCCAGCTTTTAATGCAAAATACCCCACTGTGCGGCGTTTTGGTGTGCTGCCGAAATAGTACTCTCCAAAAATTGTATTGTTAAAAATCGTTAATTGATGTAGAATCTAAAGTTCTTAAGAAATAAAGCGAATAAAAATACAACTGTAACTATACTGTAGGCTAGTTATTAAAGTTAACAAATATTGTCGCATCGCTGTGGTAATACTTTACAAATCAAAATCACTAATTGCAAGATTCACAAGATCAAAGGATTTTATCAAAATTCTAAATGGTTTCGTCACACACGTTACAATACCGGTGGTGGTCATATTATTTACAAGGTTATACTTTATCATACTCCATGATCGCCTAACAAGAGCAAGACACAATCAAATTGGCGCAGTATTTTGTTTCGCTACAGCTGTGCGATTAAAATCATATATTGTTAACGCCGCGGGATTATTTGAATCTGGGAATATACGTCAGCAGAAATCATTTTTATTTTTCAACTGTAGGCTATCAAGTTGTTAAATCAGTGATGGAAGAAGACTGCATTGACGATCCTCTTCCACCAGGAACTTCTATTTCAGAAGCAGATATAATAGGTTAAGTCTATTAGGTGGTAGAGGTTAGATACAACGTAAGCCAGGCCTACGATTATTGGATAATTTATTTCTGTGAGTACAATAAGATATAATGATAGTTTACAGTGATCATATTTACAATATGGTTAGCTGCTGAGTGACCTGATTTAACTAACTTATATTAAAAGGATAACCTTAAATTTACTATTTACCATCAGTTGAATAGATAGGCTTACTGTGTTTTGGCAATTCCTTAGAATAGGGCCTAAATGTTTGGTTACATAGAGGGTACATCTTGAAATATAGTCTGTTTATTATGGCTGTTATAAAAACGGTAATAACTACATTCAGCCTTATCGGCCTAGTTTAAAATTTGTAGTTCTCTTCCCTTATGTTATTTTTTTCCTATGTTTCTACTTTATATTAAAAGAAAACTGTTCATTACTAGCAACAATTGGTCTCATTAAATGTTCCTTTTCAGTACTTATTTTGTTATTTTTTCACTGTAGAACTTTATTTAGGCCTATTAAAAGTAGGGCTAGTGAATATAGGAGAAGTGAATGAAAGATGTAGAATATTGAAAGTATAAAATTAAACATAGCAAAATTCGGCTCGGTTCATAAAATCACTACCGGTATATTGTACACCCCTAGAGAAAATTTCCATAAATAAAGCTCGGCTCGAGAAAGCTCGAAGCTCGAGAACTTAGAAAAAAAGCTCGGCTCGGCTCGAGTCAGAAGTCACTATTCGCACACCCCTAATTTAAGCCAACTTAATAATAATTTTCTATAATTTGCTTCTTTGGTTATTTAACGTACGTGCAAAGTTTAGTTTCTGTTGCTTAAATAATTCACAAGATATTAATTTTTTTGTTAAAAGTACAAAATGGCAGCTAGCAGCTAAACAGAAAATTTGTCTACCTATGTTTATATCGAATCTTTTGTTCAAATTGGTAAGTACTACCAGCCCCCAAGTTTGTAAAGACCCTTTCTGAACACCCTGTAAAAAATATGGTACAAGGTACCACACATAAATACATGCCATACATACATTTTCATACCATACATACAAGGAAACCTTGTACCATATTTTATATATGTTTACCGTCTGTATGTGAATCAGTATAAGTGTAAATATATTCTTAAGTGTTGAAAGATATCTTTTATTACAATCCATATTTTTTATTGTTCATTCACAGATTCGGTTTGAATCATATTCGCACATTTAAATCATATTCTGATAAAATTAATATATAAATTTTGTATTCCTTTTAAATTTCTATTTAAATTCTTTGAATATTCTGACTTTTTTAACTTAAGTAAATTAAGGTTAATATGTAATCGTATTTTATACTTAACAAAATTACCTATTTATGATTTAAATAGGTAAAATAATTAGTATACTTCTTGCACCAAAATCAGTAAGCGCTCCATTTTTAGTTTCAATTTGAAGGTTAATAATATAAAAAATATAATCATAAAAAATAGATGCAAACTATAACTAGTTTATATGGGGTTTTCCACTGCTTGAAAACTTATCCGATATTGTTATCAGTTATTATTTGTAAAGGACACTCGAATACTTCAATGTGGTAACATTGTTATTGAATGATTACAAACTACAGTAAAAGCCCGCTAATCCGATGGTTCAGCACTTTCAATAATCCGGCATCGGTCTAAGGGTTCTAAACAAATTTTGTTGTATACCGTATAAGCCTTTCGTGTGCGTTAGACAGCGTTCGGGCCTCATCGGTAGAATTCGTGGGCAATCGGCAGAAATAACTGTACTGTACGTATAATACTGTTAATCTATTTTCTGGTTGAAATGTTGTTTTGTTTTAAACATTTCCTGACACCACCAAAATCTGAGATAGCACAATTTAACACCAAATAATATGGCCCCCTAAAAAATGATTTCCTTTTGACTCTACTTTTAGCGGTATTTCCGATATTCTTGCAATAATGGCTATTTTTTAATGGAGCTCAGTCATCTGGCACTGCCAAAGACCCAAACGTACCGGATTACCGAGCGTCTACTGTAAATAACTAAGAAGGCTCATTTCAAAACCAGTCTTACAATTTCCAACCAGAAGTGATCCAAATCGTTTTCCCTCTGTTTGCGGTCCAGGTTGATCAGCCATCGGCCTCCTCTCACGTTCCTCCCGTCTTCCCACATGGGGCGAATTCCTTTCTTGAACAGAGAGTAGTCAGACCCCTGACGCAGCTCACTCGCCAGTCTTATGTGATTGTACAAACTGTAAAAAATATATTTGGATATTTACCTTTCTTAGTTAGGAAGGTGTTCACAAACCCAGTTTCCATTTACAAAAACGAAAATCCAGTAATGTTAACCATGACTGACTGAATTATTGTATATGGATTTGTTTATTTTACAACAATTTCTCAGGGGTATTAGGCGGGAAATTGTGAAGGGCCTACAGTCAAACCTTGACGTAACGAATCTGAAGGGGCAGAATACAAAATTTGTTATATCAAGGAATTTGTTACAATGAGATTTGTTAAATTGAGGTTAGCTTAGCTGAGATTTCGCTATATATAGAAGTTCATAAAGTTATTTATTAAGCCTTTCCGCTTGTACGTCGGGGCAGCCCCGCCGGCTGCATTTAGCTATGTTGTCGATGTCAGGTCTCACCCGCCCATGCGTTTTTAGTTTGTTTTTTTTATTTTTGTTGGTCCCCAAATCATCTGTATCAAAATAAAAACACCAAAGTCCTTTTTTTAACAAATAAATAATTAAGTAACCAGCTGTCTTTTTAAATGCAAGTGGATAGGATAGGCCGGACTGAAAAATGAGAGTGGAAAGGGTTAAAGTCTTATTAACCCAAAATACAACTCAGGATGATGCTATCAATCGGGTTTCAAACTCGTTAAATGAAATGTTACTTTACATATCTGTACCAAATTTCATTAAGATCGGACCTTTTTTATGAGTTATCATGTTAACGGACACACACATATATTTATAAATTCCAACAAATGGTGTTTTTAGCATCGGGAGGCCTCAAAACAAAAATTTATCTTGGACTTAACTCTTACCATGCCAACTTCATAAATAAGGTTCTTCCCTATAGGGAAGTTTTGCTAAAAAATAAGAAAAGGGAAAATTCAATTAGATAAAGTAATCGTAGATGGTTAAACTCATTTCGTTCGCTGAGGGCTCTGCCCCCGACGGTTGGGGTCAATCCAGTTGTTATTATAAGTTAATGTCCCTTGAAGTATTTATTACATAGTATACTATTATGATTAATTTGGGATATAGTCACTCTGGATGGCATCTTTATTCACTGGTCCTATCATTTTTTATTCTCTAACATGTGAGAGTTGCATTGACAGTTTATTGGATATTTGTTTACAGCTGTTATAATTTATTTTATTTTGATTTGCAACTTCATAAGCCTAATGTTAAAACCTCCAGTTTTCAAGGTAAAAATTAGAGGTGTTTTAAAATTTAAAACTGTAACTTTTGGAAATTGTTCTGGGGGTTTTGAGGTACAACCATTGATTATACATCCTACGGAATAGATAAACCTAGCTTACGGGCCGGGCGTGCCTCGGCATTGCTGCGCTGGCCCCGAGTTTGACTGAGATCCCGCCAGAGCGCAACCAGTCGGCTCTTCCCCTCTTTCACCCCTCGCTCTCCCTGCTCTCCGATCGCTCCCTCCAAGCCAGTCAGTAGTCAGTGTCTCAGCGACTGCCGAGCGGGTAAGATGCGCGCTGTTTCTCGTGAAAACAGGCACCCGCCGACTTTCCCCCCTCCCTCCCCATAGCACTCCAGGCCGAATTGAGTCGCCGCGGCCTTTGAGAAACACTAGCCGAGATGTCCGTTGACATTCTGTCTTTGTATCTGTTGGTTTCGCTCATCACTTGATACGTTGTGTATGTCAACAGTATACATGAGTAACACTCTAATAGTGTAATTAAATCAATTACGTGTCTAAAATTATTGGTAAACTATGCCTAAAAATGTTGCGTTCAGGATGTTGAAGTAATTATGACTCAATACAAACTGACACCATATTTTGACTAGCTTAACACCGCACAGTGTGTTAATAAAACTGTTACCAGAATAACTTAGTTTAAGATATTTTACGACGAATCTAATGGTTTTGAATTTTTTTAAACCGAGTAATAAACAACTGAGCTGTTGCAATTCTTGTTATTTATTAGGCCTAGATGTTCAATTGTGGGGAAACCAAAGACGAGCTTTGTCCGGTTAATGTCCGGTCCATGTAAATTGCATCAGCTCAGTTATTTATTACTCGATTGCAATTAGTTAAGTATCGTTAGACTTTTCTCAAATTGCCCTAAAAGAAGATATACTGGTTAATATTTTGTAAAATGACCTATTTTCGAGTCATTTGCGATATAACATTTAAAATGGCCGTCATTTTGAAATTATCACAGATAATTCCTTCATAACGTTCGTGTTGATAGATCCTATCTCCGTAAACAGTTGACTTAAGTTTGGTTGAATTCGGTTATATGGTTTTAAAAATATGAACTTTAAAGTGAAAAACACTTACGGACTGACAAACGGAAAACTAAGTACGGGAGACCCATGTTCATATGGCTAAATGTGTTTATATTAACCCAAGGAACAACGCTATATACCTTTGTCCAGGAGAGTTACGGGACACTCTGTATAAGTTAAAAAATAACTTATACTTACTACCTGGTTTCTTATTTATAATTTTTTTAGTCTAAAGTTCATCGCCCGTGAAAATCTTCATCTGAAGTTTACTGATGGTGATTTTACTTGGACTCTGAAAACGAGGTTGAACAGGAAGAAACTATGGTTACTTTCGTAAACGGAGTAGTTTTTTTTAAGCAGAGGACTGTTTCCGGTTATGACAAGATCCGAACTTATAAGAAACCTGTTAAGCACATCTCTGTCGCAGTTAAGTCTAGAGAACTTTCGAGCATAGATTTCCTGATATTGTCTTATATGCTTATTGTGAGCTTCAGTACGTAATTCTTTTTATTCTTGCATTAAATCGAATAGCTACCGTCTAGTAAAAATGGCATTTGCCGTTCCTGTAATTAAAAACGTTTCTGAGTCATTAAGTGTATGGTTTCTTGGTTTTAGCATGTTATTGCTTTAAGGAATTTAGAATACAGATTAGCAAATAGTAGCAGAAATTATTATCAGGATTTTCAAAAGAACACTTTGAACAGTCTGTCAAAAATTAAATTAGTGCCGGGAAACCCAATTTTCGGAATTTTCGGAAACAACTTTCGGAAACCCCACTGTGCACCGATTGAAAAATTAGTAAAACCACGAAAATAAAACACGAATATTTAAATTTTGTCCAAAATTTTGGAAATTCGACGCTGATTATGGAAATGATCGTTTTTTCCGCGGAAAAGTCGTTAAAACCCCGGCAAATCGGAAATTAATTGTTTTCTGGAAATACTGTCAAGTGGATATTCGAAATGTGCAGAATTTCACCCTGAACACGTACATGCGATTATTTTCCAAATCACACTTTTTATCCACGTAAAAGTCTTCAAAACTTTAGAAAATCGGAAAATAACTTTGTAATTGTAATACTGTCATGTGGGTATTCAAAATGTGCGGAATTTCACCCTGAACACGTACATGCGATTATTTTCCAAATCACACTTTTTATCCACGTAAAAGTCTTCAAAACTTTAGAAAATCGGAAAATAACTTTGTAATTGTAATACTGTCATGTGGGTATTCAAAATGTGCGGAATTTCACCTTGAACACGATCGTGCAGTTATTTTCCCGATCACATTTATTTCTCCGTGGAAAAACGTCGGAAAATCGAAAAAAACGTTGTTCTTATAATACTCTAATGTGGGTATTCAAAATTGTGCGTAAATTCACCTTGAATACGTACGTGCAGTTACTTTCCCGATTACACGTTTTTCCGCGGAATAGTCGTTGAAACCCCGGAAAATCGAAAAATATTATTTTTCTTATGATTCTGTCATGTGGGTATTCTGACTGTGTGGAATTTGACCCTGATTACGTATGCGCAATTATTTTGCCGATCGGATAAGTAATTGCCAACAAAGGTTTACAATTTATTCAACACAGAGCGGGCCCGGTACCGTGCTTTTTACAGCGGCCACAGCACTAGTTTCGGTGGTTTTCATCTCAGGCGCGGATCCAGGGGGGGAATGGGTGAAATTCCCCCCCCCCCAAGGCAAGAGTTGCGCGCGCACCCCCGCACCAGCGCTACGTCTGCCCGGCAGCGTCATCTCGTCTGATTGATGTATTGATGTATTGATGTACTGATGTCTGATTGATCTCGTCAGTCAGATCATATGCCTGTAATACTACTACAGAGTGTCCATAGACCGAAAATTCCAGGAAAATTGGATAATTATACGGGAATTTCGATGAAAATTCGTTAATTTAGTTTAAATCCCTTTTTCGGCTGTTCTCGTTCATGCGGCTTGGTTGTCGTTTCCAGCCAATAAAACAAGTTTTGGTTGTTATTTTCAGCCAATAAGAAACGTTGCCGATCGTCATTTCGGGCCGTTAAATGCAACTAAATTCCTGTTTCTGACCCATCCGACGCGAAAGAATAGGCGTTCTTTGGCTATATAACTGGGTCGAATCGCCGATTGTATTCGTAAATACGTTCCGGTTGTCATTCGGGCCTATACAACGGGATCCGGCTATATTTTTCGCTAGGAAAATATGGTACGATTGCGAATTTTTATGATAGATTGTGATTTTTGGCATATATTGTGCCTCAGTCGTCATTTTCTGACAATAATAACGTTGCGGCCGTCGATTTCGGACTTTAAAATGTGAGGAACGGTTGGTTATTTCCGGCAAATATAACGAGGTGAAATTGCCTATTTTGTTTAAACAATTAATATTTATTTAATTAATTAACGCGGTCCAGTCCATTATTCCTAAAAAAATTCAGTCATTTTGTTTGTCTTTTTACCACCAAGTTGCGGCAAAATTTATGTTTTACCGATAAAACACGGCCAAAAATCTGATTTTGCCCGGTAAATGCGTTTCAGACTTCGCTTTTGGTATAGAAAACTACGTTCACTTGTCGTTTTCGGTCTAAATGTTATGGCGACCATGAAATGCGGTCAAATTGCCATTAGTTACATTTACTCTATACATAACACTGTTCGTTTGAAAAAAAATTATTACTTTGCAAAAATGGCCCTATTAAAATTTGAATTGCCTTTAAAAATCAGAAAATTGGAACAATATACGTCCCAACGAGTGTCCAGTCGGGACGCGGGGCAAAGCAATACTAAAGTACAAAAGCAATGCCGCTGGCGCAGCGTCGCGTCGCGCGTCGCGTTGTTCGTTGGGCGCAGCTTCTTGCATTGCCCCCGTTTTAGGGAATATATGTTTTATTTATTTGTTTAATTTTGTTTATTTGTTTGGTTTTGTTTTTTTTTGCATAAAGATGAAATTGCCATGAATGTTGTTGCTCTTCGTTGTTGTAATAATACATAAATGTTAACATTACATGTAAATAAACTAATGAACATCAATCAGAAGTTGTGACAAAGTCCTCAATTTTGTATTAACACTCCAAAACAAATCATTCTTTTTAAATTTTATTAAATTTGTTTGAATCGTTAATTTTCTTGAAATTTTCAGGTGATTTCTTATAAATTATTGTTATTTCTAATGACAAAATTTCGAATTTAAATTAAAACTGTACATTATAGATCATACTAATTTCAGTTGATTTTAAAAATTTATATTTCTGAGCCTGTATGCCCTAAACATTATTAATGTTTTAATGATTGCAAGTGGGCATTTTAGGTGTATGAGAAATTTTCATCTGGGGAAATCAGATTTTTTCAAAACTAGTCATAATATACAGGTGAGTCAGACCACCCGTCCAGCGTGTATAACGGGAGAACGGTTTGGTCTAAAGTCATCAAAAACAATTATTCCTCACTAAAACGCATATGGGCTATCTATTAAAAATATTTTCATCAAAATCTATGTACGGAATGTTCCAAAACTGTAGGTCACGGATTCAAATCTCAACATTTTCTTATGGAAAATAGGGCCAACATACATTATACATTATTTAAAAGGCCTTTTTTATACATTATTTTAAAGGTCTCGTTAAAATAAACATTTGGCGAAAACAGAATTCACTTATCTTTATCCTTTTCAAAATGGCGGATATTTTTGTGTAAAATATTGACATTTGCGGAATACTCTGTATTTTTTAAACCATTACTCGTACCTTTTTTCTGACTTAAACGGGCCACCATTTTGAAACGGGTAAAGATAAGTGAATTCTGTTTTCACCAAAATGTTTATTTTAACGAGACCTTTAAAATTAAGTATAATATTCCCTATGTTTACATAAGAAATGTTTGGGTTGCGAACCCTTGGCCTTCAGTTTTGGAACATTCCGTACTTAGATTTTGATGAAAATATTTTTAATAGATAGCCCATATGCGTTTTAGTGGGGAATAATTTTGTTTGATGACTTTAGACCAAACCGTTCTCTCGTTATACATGCTGGTGGACGGGTGGTCTGACTCATCCTGTATATACTAACATAAATAATCGGACAGCTTTGACATATTTATTTTGTCATATAAGTAGGGGAACATATGTTTGCAGAAAGTAAAATTTATAAAATTGGAGAAATACTTTTATTTTTTAATAACTTTTCTCTTAACCGTAGTGAGTTTATTTTTTATAAAATTGTTATTATTTAAGAATTTTAAAGTTTCTTATTAAAAAAAGAAGGCTTTGCGGGTAATATTTCAATCAAAATGAACCAAAGAACGCTCTTAACCTTTGAAAGGATTAATTTACTTGCTATTACTTTGGTTTACATTTGCGAAACCACAATTTTTGCGCGTTATGTCACTTGAACAGTGAAGGGATTTGAGCCCATTTTAAGATCGGAAAAGTGTGGCCGTAGCTACTGCTAGCTAATTCGTCGTCGACTCGGCTGTCCTCTCAACGCCCAAGGCATTACTCGCCGGCCTCGCCGCGCCACGCAGCACGATCATATCTGACAGGAGGGGTAGAAGAGGGGACGGTAGTTGATGGATTCGCCGCTTGAGCGCTTCAGTACGGGAGCTGACGACGCTCCAACTAGGAGAGCTTCTACCGTTAGCCAACAGAATGCGCTCGAGGAGCTCGCCAAGGTTGGCTTCAAAAAACGACATTACTAAGTTTATCTATTCCGTAGGATGGATAATCAATGGTACAACCTAACTGCATGCTAAATTTCACGTTTCTAGCTCGTCTGGAAGTGGTCTAGAATTTATATACGTGAGTGAGTCAGTTACATATCAGGCTATATAGTATGTTAGATGGAGCAGCCCCGAACCAAAAGACAGTGATACAACAACTGTTTTAGTCGCCTCTTACAAAGACAAGTAAGTGGGGATACTCTAGGGCTAGTCTCCAGGACCATCCTAGCCCGGAGGGGCACTGACTAGCTTAGCCTGGAGGCTGCATAGGAAAGTGAGATATTAAGACAGAGTAATATCTCAACAACTTTTAAAACTTTAATGTATTAGACTAATTAATAAATGGAAAATATTGATTATAAAATAAATTACTTAGCCTATTGGTATAATTTTTCCAAACCAAAAAAAAACAATTAAGGTATAAAAATGAAAACATTCCCTTTTCCCTGACATTTCCAGGTTAAAATAATTCTGACAGTACCATGTTTGCCTGGTTTGGTAGACACCTTGAAATTTCTTTTTTAATGAGTTAAATTAATGAATCAACGACATAAAGAATGAAATGTTGCTATTTTAACCCTAGGACTGCCATTGTCCGAGTACTTGACCATTGCATGTGTGCACCGGATGGCCTATGGCTGATACTCGGACAATTGGGTAATTTTTCTAACTGCTTATAACGCACTGAAAATTATCCAGAAACGTAATAATATTGATACCGTTTTAAAGAGCAGATTCTAAACATTAATTTTCATACATAAACGACCTCAAAGCAGTAACAGATCAATCTAATTGCTATTATAATTTGAACGAAATTAAGCGCACGAAACATTTTTGACTCGCGAGCGGCGAAATCTCGTAAAACACGTGCTCTTAAAAAAATCTTAGTGTCTGCATTTTGGCCCAAACAGAAAGCGGTTGGTACCATTGGAAACAGCATTAGTTGTTCTTTCTTTTCGTAAAGATAAATTTGTCATATGACTTCATAAAGTCTGAGAAATAATTTTTGAAATCAGCAGTTATGTCAGGCCCGTTATTTGGCCCATTGGCCAACATTCGGACATTTATAAATCACTATATAAATAGATCGATAATTGATTTAGCGTGACGTAAATCACACCTCTTTAAAGCCAGGAAAAAGTTCTTCCTCTTTGTAGCGATGACTTTGTCTATGGAGGGTCACGTTACTCTTGGAAATACTATGTATAGTAAATTCTTGAGTCTTTCTGCTAGGTTATAATCCGTATTTTATTGTCGAATCTTAGTGTCTTAGTAATAATCAAGTGTGTGAGTTATTAATAATATTTATCCATATTACTGTGGATAAATATTATTATTTATGTTCAAAAATTATATCTAGCTTCGAATAACTAATTTTGGCTTTCAGCAAAACTCAAATTTTGTTTTTCAAATAATATAAAGTCATCAAAACAGTTATCACTTTGTACAAAAGTACATTATTTCCAATACTCTTATTGTTACCTCTAGTAATATAAGTGTTTGTATATTATTTTTATACTTTTGGTTTTTTTAAATGAACAGCGTAAGTTAGTTGATTTTCCCCGGTTTAAGCATTTCTTTCCATAATTCGGGTAAAAAATTGTATTCAAATAAATCAAACACATTCCACATAAGGAAATAAATTGCCTACATTTTGTATATCTTCGATTGTCTGTCAAAAATTAGTGTAAAAATGCTAGGACTCTTACTTTTTTAAATTATTTTAAAAATGTTTATAAAATTTTGGTTTTTCACATTTTGCAAAAAAACCACCAACAGGGAGGGATTCATTTTATTTTATTTGATTCAAAATCTTCTTTTTTTTAACAAAACAAATATAAATATGACTAGGTTATCAACAGTAGTTTATGCACTGCAAATTGTTAAAATAACCTCTGAAAAATGGCAAAAATTGCTAGGGCACCGAGCAATTTAGCATTAATCAGGCAAGGGCAGTCCTAGGGTTAAATGTTGCTGCCAATGACGATTGGATTGTAGAGGAATTATGACATCTTTTGTTTTAGGTTTTATTTAAACTAGAGACCCTGCCCAATGGTCAAAATTCAACCAAATTTTTTTTAATATTAAGTCAACGAATATGTGACAAAGTTTAATATCTAGTGGGTTCTGTTGCGCTCATCTCCCTCCCTCTCTCTCTCTCGCTCTCCCTCCCCTGCCCCGTCCACTACTCCAGGTTTTAAATTTTAATGTGGAGTTAAAACGTATAGCAGAAAGGCGTTACCATTCCAGTAATCAGTAGCCTTTTTATTTAGGCTATTCCTGAAACCTCTCCACCTCATCAACTCCCCATCCCTCTTCCTCCTCCCCTCACAAACAGGTTGAAGTTGTTTTTAATGTGGAGTTAAAACGGAGAAGGAGTTAAGAGAAGGGTGTTACTATTCCAGTATTCAGTAACATTTTGTATTTATGAATTGTCAGTTCTTGCTTTTGTGATACATATTTATTTGAATAACGCAGCAACAAAGCAACTAAGTATAATTGCTTGTGATTTATTAGCACACATATATACTTGCTTCATAAACCCTACCTAAAGGGCATATTTTTTTCCTACTATTTTACAAGTCTAAATTAAATCAAGAATATAAAGAGTTGACTAAATTTAAAAAGTGAGGAAAATATAAATATTTAAACGTTTACCTCCAAAAGTCTTCAACAGTGTCAAAACTAATAATTTCACGTTGATTCTCCTCCCATGATCTTTTCTTGTCATTTTCAAAGTACCAAAGAGTCCACATATGATTCAAAGGATGTTTATATAGAAGTTCAGGTGAAATTTCTTCAAGTGCTTCAGATTTTTCAGGAATCTGCCCCTGAAAAAAATTAAAAAAAGGCTGTGTTCACACCAGTTTTGGCAAACAACATCTTGAAAACATCAATCCAAAACTAGATATAAAAACAATGCAGAAATGGAGGTAAAGGTCAGCAAAGTATGACAGAAACACTATTTAACAAGGGTCCTTGGGAGTATATTCAAATTACGTAGATCAAACCCTAAATAAATATAAAAAACAATTAAGTAAATATATTTTTTATCGTACTGCAAGAAAAGTGGCTGTTTTTGGGTCTGTAATTAGTCCGTAAAATCGCATATTTCTGATACATTAAAATAATAGAGCACCGAAAGATCAGCTGTGGATTTTTTCAGTGCGCTAACCTCAAAGATTGTTCCTTTGTACGTTTGTGTAATTCAAAGGTAACGAACATGTGTTATAAATTTTATTTGTAAATAAAAGAAATGTAAATATTGTGAAGTTAACCTATCTGAACTTATAAATTTTGGTTGTAAATAAAAGAAATGTAAATATTGTGAAGTTAACCTATCTGAACTGTTTTATTGTATTGTGATGAAAACTACTATTTCGTCATACTGCTTCATTAACAGTTGTTTTCAACACTTGTGTTGAGATGCTAAACTTGTTCTTTTTACTCCTAGGATTAATAGTTGATGACCTCGACTAAAAAGTATCATTTTGATGATGTTTTTCATTCTAAGACAAAAAACATCATTGGATGACACTTTTTGGTCGAGGTCATCAGCTGTTAATATAAACTGAACGAATTATTCAACTTGTCAACAATGAAAACTTGTGTAACAGCTGTTTGTTCAGAGTAGCAATAAAGGGGTGCACACCGGAGCGGTACGGCGGAGCGGTAGCGGTGCGATATTCGCGCGGTGATTTAGTACAATGGAAGTAAATGAGAGCGGCCACACTGGAGCGGTGCGAGCGGTAGCGGTATACCGCCCGCACCACCACACCGCCGAGATGCATCAGCATGTTCCATTTCACCGCCCAGCGGTGCCGGTGCGACGAGCCTGGCATTTGTGTCCAGGACTCCAAGCAATCAATATGGCAACTGAGCTCCTGATCAAAAATGTCTATTTGTACCCTGTGCTTTACCAACTAGATCACCGTGAGTACAAGAACATTAAGAAGAAGGATAGGATCTGGGAAATCATTGTGAAAGAGCTTAATGAACCAAGTAAGTAGTATATTTATAATTACGTAGATGTAGTTCCGAGGTATTAAAATAACTGATTAATTTACAAATTTAAAAAATAAAATAAAACATTCACTTTCAGACTAAATGTTTCATTATTGAAAACGTTTGTTGTACATAAATCCATTTTTTTCTGGTTAGAATGTGTTTGAAAAACCTAAAATGCATTAACCTGTTATCAAAATGTTGGCCATGGCCCAAAAATTATAAGTCTGGAACTTAGAAAAAGTAATTGTTGTTTTATACACAAAAAAAACTAAAGGTACAATTTAATTTATACCCAAGGAATAATGAATTTGCACTATTCAATAAGTGCGATAGGTGACACACACTTAGTGTAACAACTAGCCGTTCCTCAGGAGAAATCGCCTCTCGGAAGTGTGTATCTTCTTTTCGAATTAAATCACTAATTAGCTGTTCGTTAAAACATGCCATTGTCATTCTGAAATAAATGTAAAAACGTTTCTCGTCTTTTCTCAGTTCAGGCATCAATGTATGGTATTCGCCATGCTCAAATCGCCTTTTGTTGATGTCATGTACCCACTCCCTATTTTTGCGATCGTCGTCTTCAGCTACAGCAAACAATAGCAACATTTTTTCCTCGTCGTCTGGTGAAAACATATTTATAACTAACAACACACCGCACTTGTTGACTGCACACTCATTAATGAGAACGACAAATTACTGTAGACTGCTGTCACCGCTGCGGTGCGGTATCGCTCCGGTGTGAACGCCCCAGCGATACCGCCGCGGCGGTGATGGTGGGTGGGGGAGATGAAAAAACGCGCCGATACCGCCACCGCTCTCACCGCTTCAGTGTGTGCAGGTCTTAAGATCAATATGGAAACAAACTTTTAATGACCAAAAAGTAAACAAAATGTTGTTTTTGAGAAATTTGTATATGAATATTGTTTGCAGTATGACGAAAAATATAGTTCATTACTAGGACCAAAAGTGGCTATTCGATCCTCGCTCATTTTCCAGTCTCAGCCGTTAAGGTGGCTCTAAAGGTCACAGTGGCCACAGTGGAGTACAACGATCTGTGTCCCACAAAGCTCCACGTAGTTTCAATTTTCACAAGAGGCCGCGCTAGGCGAGCCACCCTCTAAACCGGTTTTTCGCATTACTGCCAACCGAAAGGGAATCCATGGATTCGTGGGGAAGTTGAACGAACAACGGTAACTCCCGATGCCGCCAGTGGCAGGAGGCAGGCTGATGTCTTGGCTGTCACCTCACTGCTTCTATATTCTTTTAAAATTCTCTTTGAGAATCTCACTTTGGATTTAGCCCTGAATTCAAAATGTTTGTCACGACCATTTTGCATGAATAACAAATGTATAAACATTAAAATGTATGAATGCATAGAAAATTCATGTAGTTCTTACGTAGTTGTCAATAAAAATGTCCGTAGGATATAAAATGTACCCTCTATGATAAAACATGTGATTATTTAAAGATTAAGAATAGATCCAAGAACAAATAATAATTGTGAAATTCGATTATATAAATAATAGTTGTAAAAACTTAAGATATTATATAACTTAATTTCGGAATAGTAAACAACATTTAAACGTTGCAATTGTGTAATATTATGGAATCATTACTCAGATAAATAGTTATCAATCACGTTGTATAAGGGATGAAGAAAAACAAGTTGTAAAGTAAAAACCCGACAGTATTGCACATAAGTTTTGTATACAGTGTACTGTAATATGCTACAGAATTTCTGGGATTAGGTAAGACTGCAACATTTTAACTGTTAATAAAAAACATGAAAAGTAGCCCGATGTAGCAATCACTAATAAACATTGAATTGGTTATAGTTTATGTTTTTAAAGATAAAAATTGGCACTAAGATACAAAATACTTCGTTTGGAATTAAAGACATTTCAGTAATAAAAAGGAAAATTATATCAATTAAAATAAAATGGTAATAATCAGTACCGGCTCTAGGGCAGTGCGAGCCGTGCTCCAGGACGGCGCGGCACATTTTTTTGGGGGGTGGGGGGAAACGCTAGGCGCTCATGACGGGTCGCGGGGTGCAGGTGGAGTGCTTAATCCGTAGTTGTAAAATAAATAAATTGTAACTATGTAATATTAACCCGGCTGATATTGTTAATTTTTTATATATTAGTATGTTTAAGTTGTTGAAAGGCATTATTGGGAAGAAAGTTGTGTATTCACCATGTTGCACCTTCATTATATTTAAACATTAAATTTACATATCAGATAACAAATCCTCCGCTCCCCTCAATTCCAAATTGAGAAGTTGTTTTGACCTTAATCGATTTGTGACAACTTCAGGGTATTTTGATTGGTACTGTATTGAGAGTGTGCTGGATAAAACTTGCAATACTTTGAAAGAAAATTGCAATGTTAAAATATCAAGTTACATGATGCAACTAATTGTTTTAACCGGCTCTCTTCGATTATTTTAACGTACTTCCTAGATGAGGAAAAATATGGTTTGGGGATTGGAGAGTATTCAACTGGGGTTTCATCTTTAATTGAAGTTGTAATGATTCGAGTTTAATATTGCTATTATATGTAATAAGGGAGAAAATATGATGCGCCCCCATCCGATTTTGGTGCCCCTTTCGATCGTTACTTGTAAGGTCTACGGTTTTGCGAGAATGAAAAAACATTCTTTTGACCAGACAAAATTATTTAGTATTTTTGGTCCAGGGACTCTTTTTTCGTATTACACTATGTCTATACATGCCAACAGAGAAAGTAAAACATAGATAATATGATAAAAGGGATAAAGTATGACAATATGATTCATATCATCGTCTGCAATCCGCTTCCGCATTATTATCACTAGTAAACAGAAATAAAACATCTTGAGTATGATAACAGACTATGGTTTATTATTATCATCTGTTATAATAATCATGATCCAAACGCTTCCATCCTCATTCCTTGAGGTTTCCACATGACGAAATGGCAATATTTCTGCCTTTTTACACACTGGGGGTATTTTCACTGTCACAAAGATCAACTGATGAACTGAAAGTTTGCGGACAAGGAAAATGCTGTAGGGGATGATCTTCCAGGAAGTGAGGTGATGCACTCCCACCCTTGGTCGTGGGGCGCCTCGTCACCTCTCGGCTCAGTGCTCTTGGAAATCGGCGCGGCCGCCGCGCCGCGTTATACAAGTATTTTAAAACCACACACACTTTGAAAATGACATGACACAGATTGTGATGAAGTTGGCTAAAGCCACGTTGTACCTACGCCGAGTTACAGTTATGATTGTTAATGAGAAACTTCTTACTATACGGTTAACGAAAACCAATATAAAACGGATTGCACTTGGTAACATTAAATATAATTGTTACTATTTGTATCAACTGTAAACATTAATAACTAGAACAATCTTAATTTTTGTAGAAAAAATATTGTTTAAGGAAGGATTAATTTTATTCAAATTTTTGGTGTATTACAGTATATTAGGTTGAATCATTTAATTATATTGAATGATATTGATCACATTCTTGAACGGTAAAAAGCCCACATAATGTCATTTGAAATTTGATTTAGCTATATCATCAAGAAGGACGGTATGGTACGACAGGCAAATATTGTGTCTTTAGAGTAGTTTGAAGCAAGGACACAGAGGACCTTTCTGGGGAATTACGTCCGTCCGATGTCCCAATAGGTAGAGAAACAGAGGTTGGCGACACTGACGAATGTCTCATTGGCGGTGGTAGTTCCATCGCCGCTCGCCAGAGCGTCCTCTGTACGGGGGTGTTTTGCGAAGCGCTTTTCAGAAACAACCCTCACAAATTACTCGATTTATGAGATAAATATTGGTTTTTATGAAATCCTGCCTAGCGGGAAATGATCTTGAATAACTAATAAGGGTTTTAAAACAGAAAAACTTTCTAATTTGATCTTAACTGTTTGACATTTACGTAGCAGAAAATGATAAATTTTCACTGAGTTTAACCCCGAATAAAATATGTATAACAATAACTTAAAACCTTAAAATAACTTTGTTAACCTAGTTAATTTCATGAGAAACATTTTATCGTTCACTGGAGGTCGCTAGGTGCTTTAATAACCTCGGAATTTGAGTAATACGGAGGTGTTTTTCAGCCATTTGGCGAAGGTTTAGAGCCCTCTTAAACTTGAAGAGCTTGGATCGAAAAGCGTCACTTCTGGTCCTAGTGATGAAATATACTATTAAGTCACTTAAAAGGCCTTAGCTTACCTTTATTTACCTCATCCTTGGATATAATATTTAAATTAGTGAGTAGGGGAAATTAGGCCTACGGTATGTATTTTTTTTTTCAAGGACAATTCTAAAGGTAGGTAGGACAACATTTAAAAATACCCTCGTAGCAGCAAACCTGTGTACTTAGCGAATTTCCAATGTATACAGGGTGAATCTCGTAAGTTGTCCAGTATTGATTTCAGACAAACCGTTGGTCCTACGATGATGAAATAAAATTATTTCCCACTAAACCAACCCCAAGGAATAACGTAAAAATATTTTTAACGATTTTTAAATACAGGGTGTACCAGAAACTGAGGGTCACTAGTCCGAATCTACGAAATATCAAATACAAACGTATATCATGATATACATCAAATTAAAGCTCTTTTCAATCCAAACCATTTGGCGGAATCGGATTTTGATTATTATTGATTCATTTCAAAATGGCGGCTGTTTTTGTGAAAAAATTAGTATTTTTTTGAATACCCTGTATTTTTCTTAAAAATGCAGATATCTTGATTCTGATTCAAATATCGCATTCCTTATGAGCTAAGCTTTATTTTGATATGCAACACTTCAATATTATCTCAAAAACAAAAAGTTTCAAAAATATCAGTTTTTGAAAATATGTACATAGCCAAAACTCAAAAATTTCAAATAGCACCATATGTCAAATAGCATATCATTTTAAAGGTATTGCAATTCTAAGAAACTTTCAAATTTAAACCTTATGCGTATCTATTTTGGTTTTCGAGTTATCAACAAAAAACATGTTTTTCCACATTAAAACGCATGTTATTTGTTAAACATGGTGGTAATAGTCAGCTGTTATTTATCAGCTGTTATTTAGTATTGTTGAGTTGTTTACATTTATTAGATGTTTCCATCTTAAGTTAACACAATGCATGTCTGAGCGGTTATTAGTTTTATTTTATTTCAAACAGTAATTAGTTTTTCTTATTGTGTTAACTAGTTGGTTGTTAATTATGGTATACAGTAACGAAGAAGCTTTTAAAATGTTAATGGTTTTAGGTGAGTGTTTCCAGAACTTTAGTGCTGCCGAAAGACTGTATGCAGAGCGGTTTCCTGATTTGCAACGCCAGTGCCGTAAAGATTTTGTACGTTTAGCTCAACGAGTAAGAACGACTGGAAAAGTTCAGCCATCCAAAAAAAGACTAAAAGCTATGCCAGTAAGACAGACAAGAGCACCGGATATTTTAGCTGCAGTAGAACTTAATCCTCATGTGTCTACCAGAGTTCTCTCTAGGGAATCCGGTATTAGCCAGATGTCAGTCTGTAGGATCCTTAAGGCTAATGATTTCCATCCATACCACATTTCGCTGCATCAAGAATTGGAAGCAGATGATTATCTACACCGCATTAATTTTGCTATTTGGGCTCAAAATGAAATTTCTAATGATCCTAACTTTGCTCACAACGTCATGTGGAGCGATGAAGCGACCTTCAAAAACAACGGTGACGTTAATAGACACAATATGCGGTATTGGAGCAGGGAGAATCCACATTGGCTACGGGAAGTGAACAATCAAAGACAGTGGACCCTCAATGTGTGGTGTGCGGTGTTTAATGGGCAAATAATTGGTCCTCATTTCTTCGAAACGAATCTAAATGGTGTAATGTACAATGCATTCTTAAATGAAGAATTTCTCGAGCTGTTAAGGCCCATTCCCATCAACGTACAAAGAGAAATGTGGTTCATGCAAGACGGTTGTCCAGCGCATTACGCTATTGACGTTCGTCAAACTCTAACAGCGATGTTTGGTGATAATTGGATTGCGAGAGGAGGTCCCATCCCTTGGCCAGCTAGGTCCCCTGATTTAACGGTCATGGACTTTTACCTCTGGGGGAGACTGAAAGACATGGTGTATGGAACAGCTCCTACCACTCGAGATGAGATGAAAGAAAGGATACGGTTGGCGTGTAGGCAAATAAATGAAGAAGAAGTACGTCGTGCTGTAAACAACCTTCCTAAAAGACTTGAAATGGTTTTAGAAGTAGGGGGAAGGCATTTTGAGCATCTGTAAATAGTTTATCCAGTAGCACCTAAAAATAATGGTAACTTTTGAAATATTTTATACACAAAAAGTTTGTTTATAGTGGTTTTGTAACAAATGTAACATAAAGAATATTTTTTTAAGACAAGTTCTTTATTATTGTAGTTTTTATAAAATAAGATTTACTCTATGCATGGGACTATTAAAGGCCGGACCATAGTTCTAGGTGTCTGGCTGACGCATGCGTAATAACGAATTTGCATTTAATCATATGTTAGCCCAAGTTTTGACAGATGGGGAATTAACACAGCAAATTAATGCGCATGCGTCAGCCAGACGCCTAGAACTATGGTCCAGCCTTTACCACCATGTTTAACAAATAACATGCGTTTTAATGTGGAAAAACATGTTTTTTGTTGATAACTCGAAAACCAAAATAGATACGCATAAGGTTTAAATTTGAAAGTTTCTTAGAATTGCAATACCTTTAAAATGATATGCTATTTGACATATGGTGCTATTTGAAATTTTTGAGTTTTGGCTATGTACATATTTTCAAAAACTGATATTTTTGAAACTTTTTGTTTTTGAGATAATATTGAAGTGTTGCATATCAAAATAAAGCTTAGCTCATAAGGAATGCGATATTTGAATCAGAATCAAGATATCTGCATTTTTAAGAAAAATACAGGGTATTCAAAAAAATACTAATTTTTTCACAAAAACAGCCGCCATTTTGAAATGAATCAATAATAATCAAAATCCGATTCCGCCAAATGGTTTGGATTGAAAAGAGCTTTAATTTGATGTATATCATGATATACGTTTGTATTTGATATTTCGTAGATTCGGACTAGTGACCCTCAGTTTCTGGTACACCCTGTATTTAAAAATCGTTAAAAATATTTTTACGTTATTCCTTGGGGTTCGTTTAGTGGGAAATAATTTTATTTCATCATCGTAGGACCAACGGTTTGTCTGAAATCAATACTGGACAACTTACGAGATTCACCCTGTATATGTATCTTAATACCACTTAGCCACATACCAAGTTTCATCAGTACACATTCATGTATAAACAATTTATAACATTTTAATTATTCTCCATAAGAATAACATGGTAGTGATTATGCAGGTTTGCTGAAACTAGGAACATAAAAATGTGTTTTTAGCGAATTTCCCCTATAGGGAAGAAGCTATTACCGTAGTCGGCATGGTAAGACCTAGGCCCGGGACCATGATAACTTTTCGTTTTGAGGTCCCCAGACCCCAAAAACACCATTCGTTCGAAACTGTAGATATATATATCCGTGAGCACGATAACTCTCATAAAAATTATCCGATTTCGATGAAATTTGGTGTAAACGTGTAAAGCAACATTTATGACATTAAGTTCGAAAACCAGCCAGATCGCTCTACCCAAAGGGGTATTTTGAGGGGGTTTTGTACCCCAAAAATGGGTTTATTGAATTTTTCACGTATAATTTTTTAAATATTCAAATTTTAGTTTTGACCATTGGATTCAGCTTAAAAAAACACACAATTTGGTATTTTGATCATTTCTCTACGTCAATTGGTTACCGAGATATTGAAAGTGCTAAACACAGTACATTGTCTAATGTTATTCTTATGGAGGAAAAGAAAAATTTTATATCTCGCTTATTTATGAACGTATACTGACGAAACTTGGTATATGGCTTCATCTGGTTGTGGTCTATTGATATTTGCTCAAAAAAATAATTTTTTGCCAAAGGATCCCTCCCGCAGCAGCAAACCTGCCTACTCATCCCCATGTTATTCTTATAGATAATAATTAAATGCTATGTCTCCCTTAATTATGAACATAAATTAATAAAATCTGGTATATGACTTCACCTACTTCAGTTATATTGATATTAGCATAAAAAACCATATCTTGTGTTCTTTGTTGCAGCAAACCTGCGTACTCAGCCCCAATGTTATTCTTATGGAGAATAATTAAAATTGTATATATCGCTTATTTGTGAATATATTTTTATGAAACTTGGTAAGTGGCTTGATGTAGTATTAAGACATCTATATCTCTATTGGAAATTCGCTGAGTATGCAGGTTTGCTGCGACGGGGGTATTATTCAAATATCAATATAACTCAACCAGGTAAAGCCACATAACAAGTTTCATTAATTTATGTTCAGAGTTAACGGAAAAACATTTTACTTATTCTCTATAAGACTAACACGGGGGCTGAGAAAACAAGTGTACTGCTAGGGGAGTTATACGTAAAAAAGTTTTTTTGTACAATTATCAATAACCCACAACAATATGAAGCAATATACCAAGTTTCGTCAGGATAATTTGATAAATAAACCAAGATATACAATTTTTCTTATCCTCCATAAGAATAACATTGGACAACATACTGTGTTTAGTACTTTAAAAATCTCTGTAACCAATTAACGTAGAGCAATGATCATAACACCAAATTGTGCGTCTTTTTAAGCTGAAATCAATGGTGAAAAATAAAATTTGATTTACTAAAATATTGTATATAAAAAACTCAAAAAACCCTATTTCAGGGTACAAAACCCCCCAAAACCCTTCCGTTTGGACGGAGCGATCGGGCTGGTTTTCGATCTTAAAGTCATAAATGTTGCTTTACATGTTTGTACCAAATTTCATCATAATCAGACCATTTTTACGAGAGTTATCACACCCACGGACACACACACACATAATATATATACACAGTTTTGAACGAATGGTGTTTTTGGCATCTGGGGACCTCAAAATGAAAGGTTATCATGGTCCTGGGCCTAGGTCTTACCATGACGACTACGGTAATAGCTTCTTCCCTATAGGGGAAATTTGCTAAAAAATATAATACAAAAACATATTTTTGTATTTTTTGATAAGTTTTAAAATAGTTGTTAAAACAAAACCTTTAAGATACCCAGTTTAACACGTAGGCTGCGGGCTACTATAAATATAGTACCTCGCCACTAGCCCGCCAAGCGGCCTACTATACTACTAGTAGCGCGTTCCCCTACCAAACATTGCTTCAGTGTCAGCTCGGCACTTGACGAAACGGACTATACGCTGTTCGCATTTTAGATAAAACCATGTGATGTTTGTGGTGTAGGTTGGCACTGAAATTTCCCTCAATTCCCTCAACTACGGGACTGGGAAAACTGCTTTTTTTAATAATAAAAATCCCTCGAAATGGCAGTACTGACTCTCTACATCGACCTATCATGTGCTGCTATCTGTTGGCGCTTTTTAGAACTACGTTCAGCTATATTGTAATGTAGTACAGCGCCTTCGAGCGCTACAGCCATTGGTTAGCCAAGATTTAGAAATGTGACCCCGACCAGCGATTGGCGGGCCGCCTCGGGACAGTCGCAGTGATTGTGTTAGGAATAAACGTTATGATTTTGTCCTAAACCCTGTAAAAATGTGCCAGAATTTGATTTCATTCAACCCCCAAAGGGGCCAGCATTTTAAACTAAACTTAAGGGTGGCTGAAGTTTCATAAGGGTCTCTCAAAACAGTCCGAAAATATCAAACTATCATAATGAATATATCGATAATAATTATCGTTTTAGCAATAGTATTTCAAATAATCTATACTTGTAATAGCCCCGTCACCTGCATAACCTGCAAACCTGCATACTCAAAAAAAATTTCAAAATTTAAAAAATTCTTCTAATCATAAGTGATAACAATTTTTACCATCAACTTTATGACTTTTTTACATTCCTTACTGCATTAGCTTTACAAATATATACATATTATTATTAGTATATACATATTTACATTGCCTCTTCAGAGTACTAACTAACACTGTACAATTTACACATTTTGCGGTTTTCCGTATATACTTACATAATACTTACAAATAAAATTGTTTACCCAACATATTATACATTTCTATGTAGGGAATTGGATTTACTACAAAGTGTATATAATGAATTTCCATAAAAAATCTGAAGAAAAAGTTTTAGCGGGGCTGCTTTGTAAATTTCGAAAAAATTTCAACTTTTTTTATTTTTTTTTTACTTTGCTGAAAAAATTAACTTTCTAGATCTTTTTATTACTTTTTTATTTATTTTTTTATTTTTTACTATTTTCAGATTTTCCTGTTCTTTCCGAACAAAACGAATATGAGGTTGGCTATGTTTAGTTCTCATTTCAAATTTATACGAATTTTCAAAAAAAGGTCTACAAATTCGCCAAATCTGCTTGGCCATTCCCCAAGTCTAACATAGGCCACTGCTAGACCTTAGGGGGGTTAAACCTTAGTTTTTGTGTTTAAAGTTACAAAAAGAAGTTTTGTTTTCCTAGTCAAGATGAACATGAATAACTAGTTCTGTAGTGAATCTATGGCAATACTTACGTTACTCTATAGTTGAAACATAGACGTTGGCTAAATATCAACGATTCAAGTACCACTAAAATGGCTCTCAATGTTAATCTTATGGGATGAAAAAATAGATTAGTTTTAAAGATAATTTATTATTACTTAACCAAATATTCCCAATAACAAACTCGAACGAGATTTCGTACTATAGAATCTATCTCTAAAGTTTGAAGTGGATCTGTAGAGGCGTTTTTGAGTTATTTTGGTCACAGACACACCAGTTCGAGTTGATTCTCTTACCAGTCTAAGCAGTAAAGTTATGTATAAGGATTTTCATTCACTTTGTTAACCCAATCCAATTAGAAGGAAATTTTGTAAAAAGACCTGTCAAGCTTATAAACATTGTCAAACTATGAAGGAACTGGTTAAATACGGAACATGCTATACAAATTTAAAAATATGCAATTTTATAATTGGACAGATACAGAAAAAATCACAATGTAATTGAATTTCAATTCTTTTCTTAAAAAATTTAAATTCATTAATCACTCTAAAAGACCATCAAAGTAGTAAATATTCAGTCCTGGGTAATTATCTCGATCTTGTTCAAAAGTTAAATGTGTGTGGTAACCATGTTATACTCTTCAATACCCCCGTTGCAGCAAATCTGCATACTCAGCGAATTTTCAATGAATGTACAACATAAAACATTAAGCCACTTGACCAGGATTCATAAGAAATATATTCTCAAACAAGCGATATTTAAGATATTAATTATTCTCCACAAGAATAACATTGGGGATGAGTACGCAGGTTTGCTGCAACAAGGAACACAAAATAATTTTTGTTATGCAAATATCAATAGATTCATCTAAGTGAAGTCACATTCCAAGTTTCATCCATAAACATTCATAAATAAGTGATATATAACATTTTAATTATTTTCTATAAGAATAACATGTGGACCGAGTACCTAGGTTTGCTGCTACGGGAACCATAGGCGATAAATTGTTTTTCTGTGCAAACAATGATAAACCACAACCAGGTGAATCCATATACCAAATTTTGTCAGTTTATGTTCATAAATAAGCGAGATATAAAATTTTTCTTTTTCTCCATAAGAATAACATTAGACAACGTACTGTGTTTAGCACTTTTAATATCTCAGGAACCAATTGACGTAGAGCAATGATAAAAATACCAAATTGTTTGTTTTTTTATGCTGAATTAAATGGTAAAAATTAAAATTTTATTTAAATAAAAATTACATGTGGAAACCCCAAAAAACCCATTTTTGGGGTACAAAATCCCCCAAAAACCCCCCTTTGGATGGTGCGATTCGTCTGGTTTTCGAACTCGTTCAAAATAAATGGTGCTTTACACATTTGTACCAAATTTCATTAAGATCGGACCTTTTTTACGAGAGTTATCGTGCTTACGAACACATATATATATATAAATATATAAATATAATAAAATATATAAATATAAATATGTAAATATATATATTTGAACGAATAGTGTTTTTGGCATCTGGGGACCTCAAAATGAAAAGTTATTATGGTCTCGGGCTTAAGTCTTACCATGAGACCTACGGTAATAGCTTCTTCCCTATAGGGGAAATTCGCTAAAAGAGATTTTATAATCTTTACAGCATGGGAATTTCAATGAACCTAGTAAAATTTTCCTTAAATGTTATAAAAATCATAAATATCTCACATTTGGGCTTGGGGTAAGTACCCGGGTAAATAAAAAATGTTAGCGAATTTCCCCTATAGGGAAGAAGCTATTACCGCAGGTCTCATGGTAAGACTTAAGCCCGAGACCATGACTTTTTGTTTTGAGGTCCCCAGATGCCAAAAAACTATTCGTTCAAATTTATATATTTGTATGTATATATATATATATGTGTGTGTGTGTGTGTGTCCGTGAATGCGATAACTTGAGTAAAAAACGTCCGATTTCGATGAAATTTGGCTCAAATGTGTAAAGTGACATTCATGACTTTAGGTCCGAAAACCAGAAAAATCTAACCATGGGGTTTATGGGGTTTCAAAATTTTCCAAAAATCAGTTTTTGCACTTTTCACCCTGAAATTTTTAAAACACACAATTTTTGTTTTAACCATTTTATAGAGCTTAAAAAACAAATAATATAGTATTGTGAATCATTAACCTAGGTTAAGAGGTTGCGGAGAAAATCCAAAAAACGTGTTCATAAAATCTCCTATGTTAATCTTATGGGAAAATCTTGTTTAGCTTTTCCTCAGTTAATTTTACTGTAAACTTCACATTTGCTTTTACCAATCAGTTTAGCTCTTTAAATTGTGATTCTACGTCCAACCATTGCCGAGATATTTTAAGTGCTAAACACAGTACGTTGTCCGATGTTATCTTTATGGAGAGAATTTAAAATTTGATATCTCAATTATTTATAAACGTATATTGATGAAATTTGGTATGAGGCTTCACCTAGTACTGGTATATTGATATTTGCACAAAAAATTGATTTTTTGTTGATTATCCTCTTAGCAGCAAACCTGCATACTCATCCCTAATGTTATTCTTATGGATAATACGTAAAGCTTTATATATCCCTTAATTATGAACATAAATTATTAAAACTTGGTATGTAGCTTCACCTGGTTGAGTTATATTGATAATTGCAAAAAAACACATTTTTATCTTCCTTGTTGCAACAAACCTGCGTTCTCAGCCCTAATGTTATTCTTATGGAGAATAAATAAAATGCTATAAATCAACTTATTTATATATGTATTTTTATGAAACTTGGTAAGTGGCTTTATGTGGTTATAAGAAACAAATTCATGCATAGGTAATTCGCTGAGTACGCAGGTTTGCTGCGACGGGGGTATTTATTTACCTACCCACTGGGTATTTACCCGGGCCCTTATCACTAGAATACTAGTAAGATTATATTGTTCTTTAGGCCGATAAAATTTGTTTCGATCTTAGTTTCAGTAAAATCTTCGTTTTCGACGATAACATACTTTGATACTTCCGCTGGCGTCTTGGCCTTTAAATTGCGGTTTGGGTATAAACTATTGCGTTTTTGGGGTTTTTTTGCCGATAACCTACGTTCACTTGTCGTTTTTAGTCTAAAAGTTACGGCGACCATGAAATGCGGTCAAATTGCTGTTTTTGATCCGAAAAAACAGGTCATTCAATACAATCGTCTTTTTAAGCCGATAACACACGTTGGTCCATAAAACACGTTCGGCTGTTTATTACAGCCGATCCAATTATTGATGTGGAATTTTTAACAAATTTCTGGGTGAAGGCTCCCGGACCCTTACCCGAGGGATATTCCATACCCCCCCCCCCCCAATGTGACTCCCTTGATCCGCCGCTGAGGAGATACCTACGTATTATATGGCCTACGTCATGTTATGTTCTGCTTTTTGTTTCTATTTTATACCAAACGGTTATATTACATTTTATGTCACGCTATTAATTTATAAAAATGTCTATGTGGTATTAAGACATAACCTACAACAACCTGACTTCAGAGATGTGGCAATGGTAGACTGTAAATTAAATTTAGTACTGTGTTGGTCTTAAAACTGTGACATAAATATATGATTTTTTTATTTGGTGGGCTAGTTTTCCAAAAAAATATATTTCTGATTTTAATTTTTATTACTTTTGTTTATATTATTTAAGGATATGAATACGATGGCCGTAGTGCCGAAACCGGTCAGTCTTTTAGTAAAAAGATTTAAAGGGTACACAGTTATAATTATTTTAATATTAGTAGCCCTGAATTGTGGACATAGATACACAGTTTTAAAGAAATGGTGATTTTGGCATCTGGGGACCTCCAAGAGTTATCATGGTCCCGGGCCTAAGTCTTACCATGCTGACTATGGTATTGGCTTCTTCCCTGTAGGGGAATTCGCTAAAAAAGTCAATTTTCAGCCTAAAAAGTAGGAGAAGCAGGAGGGTTTACCCAAAAGTAGGTTTCCTACTTAAAAATAGGAAAAGTAGGAATAGTAAGAGGAAAATGAACCCTGCGTTTAGCGTCCATGTATTTTTCTGTTATCTACACTTATAAAGAATAAATTCATGTAAAAATAGTTGCTAATTAAGCTAACATAGGAGGTGTAGAGAGCTAGCAATAACTTGATAGCCTATCCCATCCCGCGCCACAACAGCGTATTGTACTGCCAATTGTGATTTGAAATCGTCTGCACGTTTAGCGTCCATATATTTATATGTTACCTACACTTATAAAGAATAGATTCATGTAAAAATAGTTCCTAATTAAGCTTTCATAGGAGGCGTAGAGAGCTAGCAATAACTTGATAGGCTACCCCAACCCGTGCCACATCGGCATATTTTATTGCCGA
Organism: Allygus modestus; assembly: GCA_963675035.1. NCBI lineage: Eukaryota > Metazoa > Arthropoda > Insecta > Hemiptera > Cicadellidae > Allygus > Allygus modestus. Next base: position 101,782,050 of record OY776117.1, read on the forward strand.
TTGTGACTTTAAATCGCCTGGACGTTAAGCATCCATGTATTTTTATATTAATAGATTCATGTACAAATAGATGCTAACTAAGCTTTCATAGGAGGCGTAGAGAGTAGCAATGACTTGATAGCCTACCCCATCCCGCGCCACAACGGTGTATTTTATCGTTGACTGTGGCTTTAAATCGTCTGGGCGTTTAGCGTCCATGTATTTTTATGTTACCTACACTTATAAAGAATAGATTCATGTAACAATAGTTGCTCATTAAGCTTTCATAGGAGGCATAGAGAGCTAGCAATAACTTGAAACTCTACCCCATCCCGCGCCACAATAGCGTATTTTATCGTCGATTGTGACTTTAAATCATCTGGACGTTTAGCGTCCATGTATTTTTATGTTACCTACACTTATAAAGAATAGATTCATGTCAGAATAATAGTTGCTAATTAAGCTTTCATATTATTCATATTTCATATAATTTGATAGGCTATCCCATCCAGCGCCAAAACGGTTTTATTTATCATTAATAATAACATTTATTACCTGGACGCTTAACTTGTTAAACTTTAACGTCCAGTTACTTTTCTTATAGATACACTGATAAAGAATGCATTTACGTAAATATAGTTGCATAAAATTAATTTTTAACACGAATAACAGGGCTAACAATAACTTGATAGCCTATCCCATCCTGCGCCACAGCAGCGAATTTTACCGGCTATTGTAACTTATAATAGTCTGAAAGTTAAGCGTCTATGTATTTTTATATTACCTACGCTTACAAAGAATAGATTCATGTACAAATAGTTGCTAATTCAGCTTTCATAGGAGTCGTAGAGAGCTAGCAATAACTTGAGAGTCTACGAAATTCCGCCCCACAACAGCTTTTTTTACCGTCGATTGCGACTTTAAATCGTCTGTACGTTTACCGTCCACGTATTTTTCTGTTACATACACTTATTATAAAGAATACATTAATGGAAACAGTTTGCTTAAAATTAATTTTTACACGAATGGGAGAGCTAGCAATAACTTTATATCCTACCCCATCCCGCGCCACAACGGCATACTCTGCCGTCGATTGTGACTTTAATTGGTCTGGACATTTAGCGACCATTTATTTTTCTGTTACATATACTTATAAAGAATAGATTCACGTCAAAATAGTTGCTAAAAGCGACTTCTTACTCCGATGAGAGGCCTAGCAATAACTTGATAACCTACCCCATCCCGCAACACAACGGCGTTTTTTATCGTCAATTGCGACTTTAAAAAGTCTGTATGTTTACCGTCCATGTATTTTTCTGTTACATACACTTATAAAGAATAGATTCATGTCAAATAGTTGCTAAAAGTGACTTCTTATTGGAATGAGAGGCCTAGCAATATAACTTGATAGCCTACCCGAATTTTAATCACTACATCAAATTTTAATTATTACTGTTCGATGAATTCGTTGGCCGTTTCGATTAAAAAATTAACACCCAACGACACAATGGCGTTTTTTACCACAGATTGCGACTTTAAACCGTCTGGACGTTTAGCGTCCACGTATTTTTCTGTTACAAACAGTTGTAACGAATGCATTTACGTAAATATAGTTGCTTACAATTATTCTTTACTCGAATGAGAGCTAGCAATAACTTGTTGGGAGGAGGGTAGAAGTTCTGATCCTGAACTGGCATTGAGGACACGCGCAAGCCGCAGCGGCTAATGTCTATCCACCAACCAAGGTCGGGATCAGAACTTCGGCGACCTAACCTGCCACATTCTCGCGTTCGTCATCGCTCGGCTATCCTCGGCGAGAGTTTTAAATGTTTTAGTGTGGTCGTTTGTTAGTTTTTAGATTTGCAGGATGTACCGCTCTCTAACTTTAATCATGCAAATTTACATTATATATTCTGAGCGGACAATTTATAATTTTAAAATATTTACTGAAGAAGGTAACTCGAACCAAAATGAAATTCTTCAAGTTAAAAACTCTGCATTTATTATTCATTTAAGTTTACACTTTAGTCTTTCTTTTTTGTTCTTGATTCTACAATATACAAAGGAACCCTGCAAAATACACATTTATATAATATATTTGTATATTAACTGATGGTAATTTAAACTGATACGTTGGGAAGTTAAAGAGTAGATACAAAAATTAACATTTTTAATTCAAATAAAATATCATTTGTAAATAAATTCAATTTTTCATACTTTAGCAAGGCAAGGTCTTTATTTAATTTAGCAAATATCTAAATAAAACAAAATTGACTCTACTTACCCAATGATCTGGGGTTCACAAAAAAAACATAATTAAAATTACTGTTTCGCACTCTACAACAGACAGAAACTTAAAGAAGGCCGGTGCAAGGCGGGAGCGGCGTTCGAAAGATCTGGAACATTCAACATTCTCCGCGAATCCTTGCGACCTGATTGGCTGCGACTTGCCTTGCTATTTCAATGTTTTAAATTATTGTACATATGCTACGTATGGTACAAGGAGTTATATCTCGTTTTGAAGGTTATATTTATTAGTTGACTGACGGGAGTCAGTTGTCTGCTAAAGGGTGGGAAGTCCTTTTGAGGTTATGTGCATACCGATGCGGCATCCATTTTTGTTTCTCTGACACCAGACATGTGACGTCATAGTTTAAATACCCAGTTCAAAGAAGGCAAGTGATATCACAGTTTAATGACCCTATTGTTGGGTTTTTAAGAGCTATGGATATTCTATTGCCAGTTTCACATTGATACTACCTTATCCAATGCCTGGGCTCCAATACCCCCTGGCCCGCTACAGCTGCTAGTCTGATCATTGGCTGTGCGGTCTTAAACCTACTATTTAACCTACCCTTTATTGTGTGTGTCCACCAGAATCACAATTTAAAAAAATGTTAACCGTTCAGGAGTTTAAAAAATCAATAATATATCACAGATTCAACTACTCCTTTCAGAAGCTTAGCACTGAAAGGGTTCATGTTTATAGCTGTTTCAAATATGTACAGGAAAGGAACAGTAAAAATTCCAAGTTTTGGGAAATTAAATGTCACAAAGGTTTTGGATATCATCTCACTAGCAACCAAAAAAATTGCCAAGTACTCGGCCCCAACTAAAAAAGTCAGACCCCGGAAGTATGGTCCGTGATGTTTAATCTTCAAAAACTTCAAACAAAAGACTAAATGTAAATCCTGGAGAATGTTAGCAAGTTGAGGCTCCAGCTTGGGTCTACAAAGCAACATTCAAGTTAGCCTGTACAAAATTAAAAGCAAAAATCTTTGTTGATAAATATATTGATAAAGTATAAAAATGCCCTGTCATGGGTAAAAGTCAAAGTTAATATTAAAATTTAAAATTATCTCGAATCCCAAATAAGACATATGGGAGACGCCCGTTAAGGACCAGGCTTGTTCTGCTGTCAAATTGCAAGTATTGTATGCCTATGTATAATAACTTGGTGAAGCTTTATCGGTACAAATTCCCTTATGTATATGTTTTAATCTATATAATTAATTACCTCTATTTCTTCAGGTTTAGCGACAGCCATCACAAATGAAGATTGACCAAACAGTTCACGTTGTAGAAAGGTAAAGGTAGGGTTACGGTTTCTCGAAAAGGAGTCCAGACCAAAGCCACACAAGTACTTCTTCAAATTCAAAGGCGCTTAAAAATGTGAATAAAAACTGGCAAACGCTATACATTTGAAGGCTACTATACTATAAAAAAGAATTTTAATTTAACTCCCTGTTTAACTGGTGCTCAGACCTCTCGATACCCTGAAAAGTGAAAAGTTTCTCCATGAAATAAAAATAGAATAATGACCTCAAATTCTCAACAACAACTTATTAGTGGTGGTGTGGCGGCATATGCTTGTATAATATAATCTACAAATGAAAGTGTTGTACATAAGTAAGGTGACTAGTACCCAGGGGGCCGAGCTTTGGGGGAAGGCCAGTCGGTTTGTTTAGCTGACTTGAAGTAGTATCTCACCACTTCCCCCTACCGATAATCAGATTTTTATAACTCATTTGCCTCTTTTCTACATTTTTAAGGTCACTCCAGTTGTTATTTATAGCTCAAAGTCCCTTTGATTTATTTTACTACTCCATATATGTAATCTTCACTCAAATCTTTTAATCTCTGCTCTAAGGAAACCACATGTTAATAATCATAAACAACATGAGTGTTACATTGACAGTTCCCTGGTTGATTATGATCAGCTGTTACAAATTCTTTTGTTTTGATTTGAAACTCCATAAGCCCAATGTTATTTTTTTAACTTTTCATTTTAGTTTTTTTTACATTATTTGATTTTTCCTGGGGACGAGGCCTGTCTAGAACTTATTTTTATCCCAGAAATTAGTTATTTCGAACATTTTAAGGAAATCGTTGGAACCGTTTTTGAGATCAGTGCCGCAAGCAAGCAAGCAAACATACAAACAAACCTTACTCATATTAGAGTATAGGATATCTGTAGAAACCTAAAGCGGGACATAGTTTAGCTAACTGTAAATTCCGGTGGTGAGGGAGAATAGGCAGTATTGAATAACCCTACAAAAATGGGGGGGGTCTGGCGGCCCTCCCCGGAAGATTTTAGGAAATGATTTACGAAATTGTGAGTTTTGGGAAGTTGTGTCCAAATATTAGTTGGTATTGTAACAACAGAGGTTTTGTAATCATATTCATAAAACCATATACCTACAGTAAACAATTATTCCATATAAAGTATAAAACACAAGTTAATGAAGTAAACAGTTAATTTTCTTACAAGTTAGTCCATTAAATAAAATATTACAACTGTGCGTTGAATCAATATGTTATGTAAAACTTATAACTAACAAAAGAAAATACCATACAAAGTTATTGATACGGTACTTTCATTAACTTTTAATTTACTTGAATATCTTATAACCAACCCAAACCCAGCATAAATTCACGTTACTTTTTAGCAAAAACACGGACTTAATTAAATCTACGTTTAATTATGACTTGTTCTGAGTCCATAAATGTTTCATGAGAGTGAAAACTCTCTCTACTGGTGCATTGGAACCAAGCATTGAATACCAGGCAGTTTTAGCTCAACTAATAGCTTAGTAAAAAGTGTTAAAACTCGGTGGTTTTGTTTCAAAGTAGTTGAATAATTAAACGCTGTCAACGGGAGTTTCATATTTGACATACACAAATTTTGGATTTATAAAATAAATGAGTATTTATTTAATGTCACATTTAGCTGTCCCCACAGGAATCCTAGTGGGGACACCAGGACATACCTCGCTAAAGCGGGACTGTCCCGCCGAAAACGGGACGTCTGGCAATGTATACATATGTATAATTGCGTCTGGTTACCTTATAACATAAGCCAATGCCATACTAACTTTTGCTTTATTTGTGACTAGGGTTGTGGCCTTGGAAGTTTACAGTCGTTGCAGCTGTAATAATGATTTTTGTTTCTAAATTTTTGTTATTTTGTTAAGTTGTTGTTTTTGTTTGAATCTTTTACGCTTTTACCCAATACGCAAAACTCTAGTTTGGGCTCTTTCTTAAACGTTTAACAGTGCTGTGGAAGATTTTTATTTAACAAAGTTAGTATCCAACATTTTAAGAACTCGTCTAGCTTGGTGTTTTTATGACAAAAACATACGCACCACATTAATCTGAAACTGATTGTTAAGTGTCATAACATCTTTCAGATCAACTACTTCATGAATGAGCAACGTCACTTTTTAATACTCAAAAATCTAATGTTTAAAATAGTAATGTATTGAATTACGTTTCAGCGAGGATCGGAAAGCTTGTTTTATTTCCTAAACAATACATGCACCGGTGAAGCTTAGGTAAAAACGTTGCCATGGAAGACGCCCACGCAAAGACAGTAGAGGAGGTTTTGAAATATTTCAATGTTAATCCCGAGCAGGGGTTATCACCAGACCAAGTTCAAATAAATCAAGATATATATGGTCCTAATGAACTTCCAGCGGAAGAGGGGAAATCAGTATGGCAACTAGTACTTGAGCAGTTTGACGACCTTTTGGTGAAGATCTTACTAATGGCTGCTATGATTTCTTTTGTGCTCGCTTTATTTGAAGAACACGATGATCAAATCGCAGCGTTTGTTGACCCTATCGTAATTTTACTTATCCTTACTGCAAATGCCATCGTTGGTGTTTGGCAGGAAAGAAACGCAGAATCAGCCATTGAGGCGCTGAGGGAATATGAGCCAGAAATGGGCAAGGTGGTGAGGGGGGATAAGGTTGGTATCCAAAAAGTGCGAGCAAAGGAAATCGTACCTGGAGACATTGTTGAGGTCTCTGTGGGGGACAAGATACCAGCTGACATCAGACTGACAAATATCTACTCAACTACCCTTAGAATAGACCAATCCATCCTGACAGGAGAATCCGTCTCCGTCATCAAACACACAGATCCCGTGCCTGACCCTCGAGCTGTTAATCAAGATAAGAAGAACATCCTGTTTTCAGGCACCAATGTTTCGATTGGAAAGGCTCGAGGTGTTGTGATGGGCATCGGCCTCAACACTGCCATCGGCAAGATCCAAACTGAGATGGCCGAAACTAAGGAGGTTAAGACGCCCCTCCAACAAAAATTAGATGAGTTTAGTGAACAACTTTCCAAGGTCATATTTGTCATCTGTGTCGCCGTTTGGGCCATCAACATTGGACACTTCAATGAACCCGTACACGGAGGGTCGTGGATCAAAGGTGCCGTGTACTATTTCAAAATTGCAGTTGCTCTTGCTGTAGCCGCTATTCCCGAAGGTCTGCCTGCTGTCATCACTACTTGCCTAGCTCTTGGCACTAGGAGAATGGCCAAAAAGAATGCCATTGTCAGGTCTCTGCCTTCTGTAGAGACTCTAGGGTGCACATCTGTCATCTGTTCTGACAAGACCGGCACACTCACCACCAACCAGATGTCCGTTTCGAGGGTGTTTGTAATCGAGAATATTAAGGGAACCGACATTTCCTTTCTAGAGTTCGAGATCACCGGATCTACTTATGAGCCCTTAGGAGAAGTTTTCCTGAGTGGCAAGAAGGTCAATGGCTCTGACTATGAGATTCTACACGAACTTGGAATTATTTGTATCATGTGCAACGACTCCGCCATTGATTTTAATGAATTTAAGCAGGCTTTTGAGAAGGTAGGGGAAGCCACTGAAACCGCCCTCATTGTTTTGGCTGAGAAGCTGAATCCTTTTAACGTGAACAAGACTGGTCTAGATCGACGTTCAGCCGCGATTGTCGTACGACAGGACATTGAGACAAAGTGGATTAAAGAGTTCACTTTAGAGTTTTCCCGAAGCAGGAAATCAATGTCGACTTATTGTAGTCCACTCAAGTCTTCTTTTTTAGATTCTGGATCAAAGCTGTTCGTCAAAGGCGCGCCTGAGGGTGTTCTAGAGAGGTGTACTCATGCTCGCGTCGGAAGCAGCAAAGTTAATTTGACTGATACCCTGAAGACCAAGATCATGGAGCTCACACAACAATACGGCACAGGTCGGGATACCCTGCGTTGCCTCGCGCTAGCTACCTGCGACAACCCTATGAAGCCTAATAAAATGGATCTTGGGGACCCAAGTAAATTCTACACCTACGAGGATAAACTGACCTTTATTGGTGTAGTGGGTATGTTGGACCCTCCTCGTAAGGAAATCTTTGATTCCATCGTCCGTTGTCGAGCCGCTGGAATTCGAGTTATTGTGATCACCGGAGACAATAAGGCTACTGCTGAGGCTATATGCAGGCACATTGGAGTGTTCACAGAGGAAGAAGACACTACTGGAAAGTCATATAGCGGCAGAGAATTTGACGATTTGCCAGTCTCTGAGCAGAGGGCAGCGTGTGCCCGGGCCAGACTGTTCTCTAGGGTGGAGCCTGCTCACAAGTCTAAGATTATTGAGTACCTGCAGTCCATGAATGAAATCTCTGCAATGACAGGTGACGGTGTAAATGATGCGCCAGCCTTGAAGAAAGCTGAGATCGGTATTGCCATGGGCTCAGGAACGGCTGTTGCCAAGTCTGCTGCTGAGATGATTTTGGCAGACGACAATTTCTCTTCCATTGTCTCTGCTGTTGAGGAGGGCCGAGCTATATATAGCAACATGAAGCAGTTCATCCGATACCTCATCTCTTCCAACATTGGTGAAGTTGTCAGTATTTTCCTTACTGCAGCCCTCGGTCTGCCAGAAGTCCTGATTCCCGTACAGCTCCTGTGGGTCAACCTGGTCACTGATGGTCTGCCTGCTACTGCCCTGAGCTTTAATCCTCCTGACCTCGACATCATGGAGAAGCCTCCTCGAAAGGCCAATGAAGGTTTTATCTCCAAATGGCTATTATTCCGCTTCATGGCTATTGGAAGTTACGTCGGTGCTGCCACCGTTGGAGCTGCGTGTTGGTGGTATATGTACAGCCCTAAAGGGCCCCACATAACCTACTGGCAACTAACTCACCAATTTGCATGTGCCCCAGGAAACCCCAAATTTAAAAGTATTGATTGTAATATCTTCCAAGACCCTCATCCGATGACCATGGCTCTCTCTGTGCTTGTCACTATTGAGATGTTTAATGCCATTAATAGCTTGTCAGAGAACCAGTCATTAATCACGATGCCCCCCTGGAGTAACCTGTGGCTGGTTTCAGCCATTACTTTGTCCTTTACTCTGCACTTGGTCACTCTGCACATTGCTATTCTGTCTACAGTGTTCCAGACTTGCCCGTTAACCGGAAGCGAATGGATAATAGTCATGAAGTTCTCTATTCCTGTCATCCTGCTGGACGAAACGCTTAAGTTTGTTGCCCGCAAATATGACGACGGTAAGAGCAACTGGCTGTCGTGTATGTCAGTAATTTGGATCATTGTGACGTGGGGAGTTTTCTTTTTTATTATCTGGATTGGTGTTATATAAATTACCGTTGACCCTGGGACTTTACGTGTTTATCAGGACTCCTGAAGAGACGTAAGTGAGTAGTACATAGAGGAGCTCAAATATAATTCGGCACGGCGAACGTAGTTATGGTTGCCCTAATCATTTACCCACTGTTACCATTTATCTTTTTACATCACCACCATACATGCCAACAACTTTTTTCAGAAAAACTGATGTGGATTTCCATTTTGAAAACTGAAATTAATATAATTAATATTTCCGTCGGAAGGTTTAGTTCAGTATCATTATGTGGACTAAGTTTTTTTGTTTATTGAATTTACTGTCACAGGGATCGGGTTTGGAACAACAAATAAGCAGCATTGCCAGTTAAAATACTATAATTTGTTTCTGTAGCTTTTTAATGTTTTAATCAAGAACTTTCAACGTGTGATTAATTTTTTAAATCCATTTTCAGGAATTCTTTTCTAAATTCGATTTCTGGCCCAGGTTTTTTAGCCAGACAATGTTTGTTAATTCTTGACTACCAACCATGATAAATAAATTGATGAGCTGATCAATTTTGAGTATTTACTTCGGTTTCAAAAGTTGTCCAAAATAATGGGTTAGTATATAGTGTTAAAACCAAACTTACATTATACATGACGTAATGTAAAATTAGTAAAATTTATATTCGAATCACATTTTAGAGTCTCTTCTCAGAACCTAAACACACAGGATCAACTCTGAACTGCCACATTTTAATCGATAACTAAAACAGATTACTTTAAATTTTTTACATTTTGATTTTTCTGATCTTTTTTTGCAGTATTCAAATAGATGAATGCAAAATAATACAAAAATGACACGTTATAACATAAATTTTAAAATATAAAAAACATCTGGATGTATTAAATACCCCCGTTGCAGCACACCTGAAAACACAGCGAATTTCCAATGGAGATATAAATGTCTCAATACTACATAAAGCCACTTACCAAGTTTCATAAAATTATATTCACAAATAAGCGATATATGCAATTTTAATTATTCTCCGTAAGACGGGAGGTAATAAAAGACGTCTTACAACACTTAAGATATATTTACACTTATACTGATTCACATACAGAGTTCTCTCACTGGCCTGATGATGACTGGTGTGATTGGTCTAAATCGATAGCCTAGTACCATATTTTATATATGTTTACCGTCTGTATGTGAATCAGTATAAGTGTAAATATATCTTAAGTGTTGTAAGACGTTTTTTATTACATCCCGTAAGTAATAACAACACGTAATGTGCTAATAAAAAAGTTGTTCTCCATAAGAATAACATTGGGGCTGAGTATGCAGGTTTGTTGCATCAAAGGACACAAAAAATGTGTTTTCTACACTAATATAAATGAAACTTAACTAGGTTAAGTCATAATTAAGGGAGACATAGCATTTAATTATTATCCATAAGAATAACATGGGGCTGAGTACGCAAGTTTGCTGCTACGGAAGCCTTTGGCAAAAAATTGTGTTTTTGAGCAAATATCAAAAGACCACAACCAGATGAAGCCATATACCAAGTTTCGTCAGTATACGTTCATAAATAAGTGGGATAAAAAATGTTGCTTTTCCTCCATAAGAATAACATTAGACAACATACTGTGTTTAGCACTTTCTCGGTAATCAGTTAACAAAGAGAAATTATCAAAATACCAAATTTTTTTTAACTGAATCCAATAATAAAAACTAAAATTTGATTATTTCAAAAATTATATGTTAAAAATTCAAAAATCCCATTTTTGGGGTACAAACCCCCTCCCCCCAAATGACCCTTCGGATGAAGCGATCTGGCTGGTTTTTGAACTTAAAATCATAAATATTGCTTTACACGTTTATACTAAATTTCATCATAATCAGATCATTTTTACGAGAGTTATCGTGCTCACGGGCACACACACACACACACACACACACACACACACACACACACACACACACACACACACACACACACACACACACACACACACACACACACACACACACATATATATATACAGTTTCGAACGAATGGTGTTTTTGGGGTCTGGGGACCTCAAAACGAAAATTTATCATGGTCCCAAGCCTAGGTCTTACTTTGACGACTACGGTAATAGCTTCTTCCCTATAGGGGAAATTTGCTAAAATAGCACCTGCATACCTAAATCCATCGAAATTGGACGTACCGCCAAGGTAAATATATAACATGGCGGTCAGCATGTAGGCTACAGATTTTGACCATGTACCAGACGTATATATTTACGACGTTGGGTACCTTTGGAGGTATATTTACACAGCAATTAACGTGGAAACTACTTTTTTGTTCAAGGATTTCAAGAATGAGGATTTTTAAACAAGTATTTAAACCAATAAACAATAACTAAAATGAAACAATTATTGGTTTACTTTATGTGCAATAATAGCCATATAATATTTGTAGTATAGCAATAAACTAACAAGATGGAGAGATAATTGAATTAACTAAAACATTTGACAAAAATAAGAATTGTTCAAATTCAGAAAGTATTTCAAAGTCATTTCAAGATTATTGTTTTGATTTTACATTGATATAACACTTGATCGTTGAGTGTAATTTTTCAGAAGACAAATAACCCACTATAAAAGTCTAGAAATCTTCCCGGCCTTATAAAACTTCCAAACTGGTCAATATACAAGCTTGGAGGTCAATATTGGGTATAGCTATAGCAAATAGTAAATAAAGATGTCACAGCACACGTTGGTCCTTTTATGACTATCCCCTTTAATCCTGGCACACCATGTTTGTAGATGGCAGCGGTGGACGTTTTTTTAGGAGCGTTATCCCAATAGGTTAGTGTTATAGCTATATATAGCTTATGAAAACACGGCACGAATTTTTTATTTTATTAGTTAGCCTAGGAGATCAGAGCAGTCCGTTTATTGTTGAAAGGCTGATATCAAGCAACCGCCTAAGGAGTCATGTGAGTTTTTCTGAAGGGTTCCGGTTAATATTGGTTGCTCTATCCTGTTCTACCTTTTTCATCCCTGCTAGTTCCTTTTATTCTATTAACTAGTAAAGAATCCCCGTATAGAAATCGTGTCTACTGCCTCTGCTGGGGTTTCCTTATTCAAATCAATCTAACCTTAAACATACAATTAAATCTATACGGTAAGGGTTTTGAATAACATTTAATATACATACAACGTATTTACAACTATGGATTTTAGGCGTTGTGAATGACCGTTCAGTATGAAAATAATATTATTAATCAAACATTAATGACTATAAATAAAGATTAACTAGCGGCTTGTAAGCACTATCGCCCCTAACCTTGCTCTGCTCTGATTTTTTGCCATGACTGATTCATTTACTATTTCCATGCCGAGGAAAACTATACCTATGTTTTAAATCACATACGGAAATGTAAACAAAGTAGGCTTATTTGTACAAGGATTTATTTCTGGTTCAATGTTTACTGACGAACGGTTTTTCTCCTTGGTATTTTGTGATAAAAACTTAACGCTAAGCGACTATTTAGTGCTTTTATAGTTAGTTTCTAAATGCAGAAATATTCGTTTGTTACTTTCGATAACTGTTTCATTTTGTGTTTTAAAATTTTAAATGTTTAAAGTATAATTGCATTCATAACCTACCGCATGTTTGTTTTTGTTTGCGTGTGACACTTGATTGCATGGATAACATGGCAGACGAAAAGTCAACTGAAGGTGCCCATACAGCACAAGCATATCAATTTGACATAAAATTGATGTAAAAGATGTCAATGTCAATACAATTTTTGATGTCATACTGACATCAAATGTAATCTAAATGACATCCATTTGACGTCAACCTAAATTAAAAATGTCCCGCAATTTTATGTAAAAATAATGTCAGTAAAATAATTAACTGTGATGTCATTTTTACATTAAATTGATGTCAAACTAATCTTATAGGTGACCAACAAAATTGATTAAAAATTTATGTTATAATGATGTAAACAAATTAACAAACTATGACATGATTTTTACATCAAATTGATGAGCATGACATCATTTTTAAATCAAATTGACGCATATTACGTCATTTCTACATCTAGTTAATACAAAACAATTTATGAAAAATTTACATTCACATTATGTTATGTATACTTATGTTACAAAAATAAACACTTTTGAACTCACTTATTACCTTACTGTAATACCTAATAAATTACCCATAAAAACTGAAGTACACTTTCGGATTCAAAAAAGCATAAAGCAAGATTAAAATATCCAAGCATATTTCATATTATTATCTTATAGCCAAAGAAATCTGCTACATTAGTAAATTTCAGCTGTAAGTTATTAGCGAATATAGGTAATATTAGTTTAATTTGATTGTCCATACCCTATATTATATATGTTTTTAAATAAAACACAATGTTTTTCTGGTGGGTTCCACAAGACAAAGCGAGAGGCAGAAGTTTTTGGCCAATAGAGATTTTTGAAGGATGAAAGTCAGGTGCAGACTTAAACAAACAACAGTTACACAAATAATGGTTTAATTTATTTACATAGTTTATTTATATATACAATCATTTACATATAGGTGCTTCCCTCTCTCTTGGAACGTTCTGCCCTTTTGTCTTCTCTCTGAAAAATAAAAATCTTATTACTTACTAGATAATTTTATAATTTACTGTTACCGTACATAGAGTGGCTGCTGCTAATACCTTAGGAATAAATAGATTTCTTGAAATTCCATAAGTCAAAATGTTTCCAGATTTAGCATTTAGAGTTAAGTTAAATACCCCCGTTGTAGCAAACCTGCATACTCAGCGAATTTCAAATGGTACTTCAGTACGTCATGAAGCCACTTACCAACTGTTATCACAGCATGTTCACAAATAAGCGAAATATGACACTTTATTTATTCATATTTCGTATTATAAGAAAAACTGATTATACAGGTTCGCTAAATACAGGCCCACAAACATCAGAGTTTTATGCAAATACCAATAGATCACGACCAGAGGAAGCAACGCACCAAGTTTTACCAATTTATGTTAATAAACAAGCAAGATATCACATGTTTCTTACTCTCCGTAAGAATAATAACATTATAGCTGCTGAGTACTCAGGTTTGCTGCCACGGGGACATAAAATATGGAGTTTTTATGCAAATGTCAGTAACCCCCAACTATATGAAGCCACATAACAAGTTTCATTAATATTAATATTAAGTTCCATTAATAAGCAAGATATAAAATTGTATTTATTCTCCAACGTACTGTTTTTAGTACTTTCAATATCTCGGTAACCAACTGACGTAGAGCAATGAACAAAATACCAAATTGTTTGTTTTTTAAAGCTTAATTCAATAGTGCAAAAACATTTTGGTTTAAAAATAATTATATGTAAAAAGTAAAACAAAAATACTTTTGTGGTACAAAACACCCCTTAAAATGGTGCGACCTGATTGGTTTTCGAACTCATGAAAATAGATAATGCCTTACACGTTTATACCAAATTGTATCAAAATCGGAGCATTTTTACAAAAGTTATCGTGCCTACGGACATATATAGGCTAAACATATGTATGAATTTGAACAAATGGTATTTTTAGCATCTGGGAGCCTCAAAACAAAAAAGTTATCATGGGCTCAGGCGTAAGTCTTACCATGCCGACTACGGTAATAGCTTCTTCCCTATAGGGTAAATCGCTAAAATGATGTAGGTATATTATGTATCCATTTAAAAGTAATAAAGCATCTTACACAATATGTTACGGTAATAAACATAATAATATTAACACGTTCGCTACCACAATGTTAAAAAAACCGTAACCATCACAGACTGCCGCCACAATTTTTCGGCGGGCGTGGCCTACTCATAGCCCAACGCCGCAGATCTGCGGCGGCTGGGTTCATTAAAATAGACTGCTGCCGCAGAACTGCGGCGTTGGTTTCTTGATACTAAATGAGAAATTTCTTCGCAACGGTCTATTTTAAAGGTTAGATGGTTTAGGCATGGTCTACAAGATAATCCGCCTTATATATGCGGCGCTTGGTCTGTAGCTAGTACTAGCATAGATTAAGCATACCCCTTAGGAGTATGCTTAATCTATGGTACTAAGACGAGTCTACAGGGAAGTTTATGATTTTTTTCGTGGGCTGTCAGAGTGACCCGGCCGCCGCATATATGCGGCGGCTGGTAGCGAACGTGTTAAATTATTTACAAAAAATACACATGCCTGAAAAATATTTTTATACAGCATACCTGCAGAGTTTTTTCCTGCAGAAACAATATTTTCACCGTATATCGTACTATGTATAGGGAGATGAAGTAAAAATACTAATGAATAATGTACAAATTTCAAGAAGAATTTGATAGGCCTACTTGTGGTAAAGTCGGAGATTTAACCTATGTAATAATTTGATCTGGCATTATCTGACTGACAGCGCCATGGAAGATGAACTCCATCCGGGCCTTGAGCAGCTCGGCGTCCTCGGGTGTCAGCCTCAAGCCGAGGCGCAACTTTCCCTTTCCACTCCCTTCCAGCCCTCTGACCCCTCCAACAACAGGAAGAAGATCTGCAACCAATCAAACAGTATCACCAGCTAATTTTATATAACTACAAACAGTTTAGGCCTATTATTTACTGTTGAGAAAGAGGTTGAAGGCATTTTTATACTTTTTCAGCCCGCTGGAAATTATTACAAAACAAGATGTGATCCACTACCGGTACCTATATTAAAAGCCAGGCAGAACTGATAAAATTTCCTAGTCAGGACTGGGATTTGAGCTCACAACAGGGCCGCTTCCATGGTCATGGTTGCAAAGTCCATTGAATTACCTCCCTCAACGTCGATGACCAGCACTGCTGGATAGACAGAGTGAATAAAAAATTAGTGTTCATATTTACAATAACTATTTACAGATGGCACAAAGCTTAGATCCAAGGAGTACATTGGCCTTGCTAGTAGCCACTCTCTTAAAAGACTCTTAAATTTTGGAGACTCAAGACTTTAAATGTTCTCAGGCAGAGAACACAAATGTCAAAATATATGATAAAAATTGTATAGTAATAATATGATTGATTTACCGGTCTAATGATGAATTAAACTGGATTTAGTTCCTCTTTCTTGAGCAGTCTCGAGATATTAACACAATGGATGATGTTCCGATAGTTGACCAATGGATTCACATTGTTGCTACAAAACAAGTTTTAAATACCAGTAAGGTACCAAATAAAGATGTTTAATAAGTAGCCTAATTACAGTTAGAAAATTCTTTAAAACTTCCTTATTGTGTTCATACCTTTTAAACTGCTACTGTTCAAAACTTTTCAACAGTTTAGTACGCATCCCACATTCATTGGATTAAACAAAACAAAAACAGCCAAAAATATTGATTTTATAAAGTGATCAAAGACGTCAAATTAAAATATTGTATGAAATATTGACGTAAAAATTATGTAAAATTTTTGACATATATATCCTTTGATATAAAAGGATTATAATAACAAAACTGTGTGCTATGAATATTTTTTTTTCATTTTGTTTGATTTAACTATAATAATTTTTAAAACCACCGAACCCATCAAAAGTTTTACATCATTTGAAGTAAAAATTACATACAATTTTTGATCAGCACAGTATTCAACGCATATTCACAAAAACGTTATAAAATTAAATGTTTAGTTATTAATAATACGGCATAAATGTAAATTTAAGTAACTATAGTTACATTTATTAACACACTCACTCACGAATAAGTACGGTTTATCATCTGAATAATTTAAACATCCATTGACACAATCTAATTTGGTACAGAAAGTCAAATCAAGAATTTCGCATGATCCGAAAAGCAGTTTACAATTTAACGGATAACTATTTATTTACTAAACAATAATAAACAACAAACAAAACCCCGCCAAGACTGAAATGACAGAAAAACAATGCGCGCCAGCCAAGGAAAAGGAGCAACCATAACCAAATGCAAACATATATTTAATTGTAATTGTTAGGTTAATTTTCAATACCTATTGCCTGAACTATAATTAAGTTTTGAATCATAATTGTAAATAAATATTTATCCGTTAAATTGTAAACTGCTTTTCGGAACATGCAAAATGCTTGATTTGACTTTCTGTACCAAATTAGATTGTGCTTATTCGTGAGTGAGTGTGATAATAAATTTAACTATAATTACTTAAATTTACATTCAAGCCATAAACATTTAATTTTGTAATTTTTTGTGATTTTATGCGTTGAATACTGTGCTTATCAAAAATTGTATGTAATTTTTACTTGAAATGATGTAAATCTTTTGATGGGTTTGGTGGTTTTAAAAATAATTATAGTTAAATCAAACTAATTTTAAAAAAATTATATACATAGCAAACAGTTTTGATATTATAATACTTTTATATCAAAGGATATATATGTCAAAAATCTTACATAATTTTGACGTAAATATTTCATACAATATTTTATTTGACATCAATTTGACGTCTTTGATCACTTTTTTACGTCAAATTGACATTCTGTGCTATATGGCACATTACGTATAGGCTACTTATCTTTATTTAAAACATCACGTACAATTTGAAAAACATTACGTGTACTTATCTTTGTTTAAAAGATCACATACAATCTTGAATAGATATGGAATTACTGAATACCGTTACGAATCTTTTTAATATATCAATATTTCAATCACCATAGTTAATAAAATAAATATTTTGGACTAATTTTGTTTTAATTCAATGAATGTGGGATGCATACTAAACTGTTGAAAAGTTTTGAACAGTAGCAGTTTAAAAGGTATGAACACAATAAGAAAGTTTTAAAGACTTTTATAACTGTAATTAGGCTATTTATTAAACATCTTTATTTGGTACCGGTATTTAAATCTTGTTTTGTAGCAACAATGTGAATCCATTGGTCAATTATCGGAACATCATCCATTATGTTAATATCTCGAGACTGCTCGAGAAAGAGGAACTAAATCCAGTTTTATTAATCATTAGACCGGTAGTCTACATTAATCATATTATTACTACACTGTTTTTATCATGTATTTTGACATTTGTGTTCTCTCCCTGAAAACATTTAAAGTCTTGAGTCTCCAAAATTCAAGAGTCTTTTAAGGGAGTGGCTACTAGCAAGGCCAATGTACTCCTTAGATGATTTTTTCAATGTACCGGTCTAAGCTTGCTGCCATCGGTAAATAGTTATAAATATCGATGGCACTCATGGCACTCATGGACACTCAGAGTAATATTATTATCCAGCTGTGCTGGTCATCGACGTTGAGGGAGGTAATTCAATGGACTTTGCAACGATGACCATGGCAGCGGCCCTATTTTTAGCTCAAATCCCAGTCCTAACTAGGAAATTTTATCAGTTCTGCCTGGGTTTTAATATAGCTAGTGGATCACATCTTGCTTTGTAATACTTTCCAGTGGGCGGAAAAAGTATAAAAATGTCAATATACCAGTACTAAGTGAAGCCACATACCAAGTTTCATCAAAATTCATTCATAAATAATAATCGAGATATCAAATTTTATTTATTCTCCATAAGGATAACATTGGACAACGTACTGTGTTTAGCACTTTGAATATCTCTGCAACGGTTGGGTGTAGAACCACACATTAAACACCAAAATGATGGTTTTGTGGAACTGAACAGATTGGTAAAAGCAAATGTGAAGTTTACATTAAAATAAACTGAGGAAAAGCCAAAATCATTTTTCCCATAAGATTAACATGGGAGATTTTATGAGTAGGTATTTTGGATTTTCTCCGCAACCACTTAACCTAGGTTAATAATTCAAAATACTATATTATTTGTTTTTTAAACTCTATAACAAGTTCAAAATTAAAATTACGTTTTTTAAGAGAAAAATGTAAAAAACTGATTTTTGGAAAATTTAAAACCGCCATAAACCCCACTTCCCATGGTCCGATTTTTCTGGTTTTCGTACTTAAAGTCATGAATGTCATTTTACATATTTGAGCCAAATTTAATCGAAATATGACGTTCTTTACTTGAGTTATCGCATTCACGGGCAACCAAATAAATATATATATATTGAATATTTCTGATTGATTAGGGCTGCTGATAATAATAATAATATTAACATTTTAAAAAACAAACACCCTTTTTTAAGATCTTTATTATTTTATTTTATTTTTTTTTTTTTTTGACTGACATGTTTCGGCAATGCAATGATGCCATTTTCAAAGTCAATATGACCTCACAAAATGTTGTATAAGTAAAAAAACATCTGTATAAAATAAATTAATCTAATCATATGGTCCTAAATCAAAATTAATTTGTTTTATATAAATGTATATATACTATATTAAATATATCTATTTCTTTTGTCCTCTTATTTGTTTGATTTTATCATATAAGGAATGCTGTTGTTTTATTTGCATACTATTTAGCATGTTTGGTGCATCTTTTTGAATATGAAAGGAGATCGGAAAAACTAAACGTTAAAGAAGAAATGCATATCTATTTTAACTACAAAATACCCCCGTAGCAGCAAACCTGCATACTCAGCGAATTTCCAATGAATATTAATTTATCTTAATACCACATAAAGCCACATACCAAGTTTCATCAATATACATTCATAAATAAACGATTTATGACATTTTAATTATTCTCCATAAGAATAACATGGCGGCTGAGTATGCAGGTTTGCTGAAATAAGGAACACTAAAAAGGGGCTTTTATACAAATATCATTATAACTCAACTAGGTAAAGCCACATACCAAGTTATATTAATTTATGTTCATAATTAAAGGAGATAACACGTTAATTATTCTCCATAAGAATAACATGGGGCTGAGTATGCAGGTTTGCTGCTACGGGAACTATCGGGCAAAAAATGGATTTTTGTGCAAATATCAATAGACCACAACCAAATAAAGCCATATACCAAATTTTGCCAGTTTACGTTCATAAATAAGCGAGATATACAATTTTTCTTTTTCTCCATAAGAATAACATTAGACAACGTACTGTGTTTAGCACTTTCAATATCTCGGTAACCAATTGACGTAGAGCAATGATAAAAATACCAAATTGTTTTTTTTTTAAGCTGAATTTAATGGTATAAATTAAAATATGATTTAAATTAAAATTACATGTGAAAACCCCAAAAAACACATTTTTGGGGTACAAAACCCCCCAAAAACCCCCCTTCGGATGGTGCGATTCATCTGGTTTTCGAACTCATTCAAATAAATGGTACTTTACACATTTGTACCAAATTTCATTAAGATCGGACCTTTTTTACGAGAGTTATCGTGCTTACGGACACATATATATATATATATATATATATATATATATTTATATATATATACATATATACAAATTTGAACGAATGGTGTTTTTGGCATCTGGGGACCTCAAAATGAAAAGTTATCATGGTCTCGGGCTTAAGTCTTACCATGAGACCTACGGTAATAGCTTCTTCCCTATAGGGGAAATTCGCTAAAAGATGCACCAAACATGCTAAATAGTATGCAAATAAAACAACAGCATTCCTTATATGATAAAATCAAACAAATAAGAGGACAAAAGAAATAGATATATTTAATATAGTATATATACATTTATATAAAACAAATTAATTTTGATTTAGGACCATACGATTAGATTAATTTATTTTATAAAGATGTTTTTTTACTGATACAACATTTTGTGAGGTTATATTGACTTTGAAAATGGCATCATTGCCGAACATGTTAGTCAAAAAATAATAAAATAATAAAGATCTTATAAAAGGGTGTTTGTTTTTTAAAATGTTAATATTAATATATATATATATATATATATATATATATATATATATATATATATATATATATATACATGTATATACATTTAAACGAATAGTGTTTTTGGCATCTGGGGACCTCAAAACAAAAAGTTATCATGGTCTCGGGCTTAAGTCTTACCTTGAGACTACGGTAATAGCTTCTTCCCTACAGGGATAATCCGCTAAAAAACAAACAATTTGGTATTTTATTCATTGCTCTATACGTCAATTGGTTACCGAGATATTGAAAGTACTAAAAACAGTACGTTGTCTTATGGAGAATAAGTACAATTTTATATCTAGCTTGTTAATGAACATATATTAATGACACTTTTTATGTGGCTTCATATAGTTGGTGGTTACTGACATTAGTAGGGGGCATTGGCCGATTCAAAACCAGCAAAGGCAAAGTGAGGAGCCCCCCCCCCCCGTCACGTGAACCCCCCCCCCTGACGTCTCGGAATACGTTATCGCTACTGGTTCTAAGAAAACTATGACGTCATCGCAGTTGTGCATGTTGGTTTGTCCTTGGGGATGACGTCACCGCGGTCCACGACGTTCTAGAACATTCTAGAAGCTTCTAGAAGCTAGCTAATGAGTAAACAAGTCCGGGTGGTAAACAATTCTCGGAATACGTTATTGCTACTGGTTCTAGGAAAACTATGACGTCATCGCAGTTGTGCATGTTTTGTTTTCCCTTGGGGATGACGTCACCGCGGTCCGCGACGTTCTAGAACATTCTAGAAGCTTCTAGAAGGTCGCTGATGAGTAAACAGCCCCGGACGGTCACGTAGGCCCTAGCATGCGCCTCGACACGTGACGTCGCGGAGCCGCTCGCAGTTTGGTTTTGGCCAAGCCGGCACAAAACATGTAGTGAAGTCACATCGAGTTCGGTCGGCGAACAGCCGAGATCCCATAAGGAAAACGCGGTTAAAAATTAATGGCGGGCCCGTTTAACGGCGGATTTTCAATTTTCTTTATACAGCAGTTTACTTAGGCCGTCGCCCGACATGTGGTGAGGTTTTGACAAAATCGGTCGGTAAACAGCCGAGATCCCATAAGGAAAACGCGGTTAAAAACTAATAGCGGGCTTGTTTGATGGGCGATCTATGGGTTTCTTTCGTCATTCGCTTCCTCGGGGATAGGCCTACACTTTGGAAAAAGTCCCGTGGGAATCGGTGGGTAAATAGACTAGTTATTAATTTTCGAAATGTTTGCCTCATTGTCCTTGACCGGGTTACGGGGGGGGGGGTGACGTTGGGGGGTGGACGTCAGGGGGGGTTGTGACGTCAGGGGGGTCACGTGACGGGGGGGCTCCTCAGGCTCCTCAGGCTCCTCATTTCGCCTTTGCTGGTTTTGAATCGGCCAATGCCCCCTACTGACATTTGCATAAAACCTCCATTTTTTAGGTCCCCGTGGCAGCAAACCTGAGTACTCAGCAGCTATAATGTTATTCTTATGAGAATAAAAAACATGTGATATCTTGCTTGTTTATTAACGTAAATTGGTAAAACTTGGTATGTTGCTTTCTCTGGTGGTGATCTATTGGTATTTTATAAAACCCTGATTTTTGTGGGCCTGTATTTAGCGAACCTGCATATACTCAGTCCTAATGTTTTTTATAATACGAAATATGAATAAATAAAGTGTCATATTTCGCTTATTTGTGAACATACTGTAATGAAAGTTGGTAAGTGGCTTCATGACGTACTGAAGTGCCATTTGAAATTTCGAGTATGCAGGTTTGCTGCAACGGGGATATTTAACTTAACTCTAAATGCTAAATCTGGAAACATTTTGACTTATGGAATGTCAAGAGATCTATTTATTCCTAAGGTATTAGCAGCAGCCACTCTATGTACGGTAACAGTAAATTATAAAATTATCTAGTAAGTAATAAGATTTTTATTCTTCAGAGAGAAGACAAAAGGGCAGAACGTTCCAAGAGAGAGGGAAGCACCTATACATAAATGATTGTATATATAAATAAACTATGTAAATAAATTAAACACTTATTTGTGTAACTGTTGTTTGTTTAAGTCTGCACCTGACTTGCATCCTTCAAAAATCTCTATTGGCCAAAAACTTCTGCCTCTCGCTTTGACTTGTGGAACCCACCTGAAAAACATTGTGTTTTATTTAAAAACATATATAATATAGGGTATGGACAACCAAATTAAACTAATATTACATATATATGCTAATAACTTACAGCTGAAATTTACTAATGTAGCAGATTTCTTTGGCTATAAGATAATAATATGAAATATGCTTAGATATTTTAATCTTGCTTTATGCTTTTTTTGAATCTGAAAGTGTACTTCAGTTTTTATGGGTAATTTATTAGGTATTACAGTAAGGTAATAAGTGAGTTCAAAAGTGTTTATTTTGTAACATAAGTATACATAACATAATGTGAATGTAAATTTTTCATAAATTGTTTTGTATTAACTAGATGTAGAAATGACGTAATATGCGTCAATTTGATTTAAAAATGATGTCATGCTCATCAATTTGATGTAAAAATTATGCCATAGTTTAATTTTTTTACATCATTATAACATAAATTTTTAATCAATTTTGTTGGTCACCTATAAGATTAGTTTGACATCAATTTAATGTAAAAATGACATCACAGTTAATTATTTTACTGACATTTAAGACAAAAGGGCAGAACGTTCCAAGAGAGAGGGAAGCACCTATATGTAAATGACTGTATGTATAAATAAACTATGTAAATAAATAAAACACTTATTTGTGTAACTGTTTATTTAAGTCTGCACCTGACTTGCATCCTTCAAAAATCTCTATTGGCCAAAAACTTCTGCCTCTCGCTTTGACTTGTGGAACCCACCAGAAAAACATTGTGTTTTATTTAAAAACATATATAATATAGGGTATGGACAACCAAATTAAACTAATATTACATATAGGCCTATATGCTAATAACTTACAGCTGAAATTTAATAATGTAGCAGATTTCTTTGGCTATAAGTATAATAATATGAAATATGCTTGGATATTTTAATCTTGCTTTATGGTTTTTTTTAATCTGAGAGTGTACTTCAGTTTTTATGGGTAATTTATAAGGTAATAGCAGTTACCCGGCGCGCGTTACTGCACCCAAATTAAGTTGTTTACAGAAATAAAGCTATTGTAATAGTTTTTTAATATAATAAAAAAAGCCAATGGAATAAGTTAAAATAAATAGTTAATATAAATTCAAGTAACACAATTCATTCAAGTAACACAATTCAAAAGATAATAAACCAGCCAGTGTTTACATTTCTTTGTTTACATTGTGTTGTTTACATTTAAACAAATGACAGTTTAAAGAAACTTTGATTTTTTTTAATTACAGTTGTTAATTTTGTAAACACTAAATTTCTAAAACCTGACACTGCACCCTTTTATGCCCTCTGGGTCGGAGCCCTTTGGACAGATTTGCACCAAACTTCACACAAACCATCCTTCAATAATGCTTAATAATGCCTGAAAGTTTCATTACAATCTGTCGAGCGGTTTCGGAGTCCATAGGCTACATACATATATATATATATATATATATATATATATATATATATACATACATACATACTTCCTCTTTTATAGATATAGATTACAGTGAGGTAATAAGTGAGTTCAAAATGGTTATTTTTGTAACATAAGTATACATAACATATGTGAATTAAATTTTTCATAAATTAGTTTGTATCAACTTGATGTAGAAATGACGTAATATGCGTCAATTTGATTTAAAAATGATGTCATGCTCATCAATTTGATGTAAAAATTATGCCATAGTTTGTTAATTTTTTACACCATTATAAAATAATTTTTTATTCAATTTTGTTGGTCACCTTATAAGATCAGTTTGACATCAATTTAATGTAAAAATAACATCACAGTTAATCAATTTACTGACATCATTTTTACATAAAATTTCGGGACATTTTTACTTCAGGTTGACGTCAAATAGATGTAATTTGGATTACATTTGATGTCAATATGACATCAACAATCTTCTAGACATTGACGGCTTTTACATCAATTTTATGTCAAATTGATGTGCTTGTGCTATATGGGTAATGAATTATTATTAGTTTCACCAGAGAACTACATTAAATAATGTTCTTATTTGAAGGGTGATCACGCAGCACACTCTTTATGCTGAGGACTAGGCTACAGGTTAAGTCTAAGGCAAAGTTAAAAATAATTAAAGATAAAAGATTAATTTACTCATCCGGATGAATTTTCAAGACCAATGTAGCCAAATAACGAGCACAACTTAACGAAACTTCAAACTTAACTTAACAAATTCAAAACAAAGGAATTAAGGAAAACAGATAAACGAAACGAGGCATACACGAACACAAAGACGATGCGCAGGCGACATTGGAGAACGAGGATCTGCAAGATGGTGATTTGGCGACATGACACAGAACAGTCAAATCAAGTATAAATTAACATGAAATTACCCATATAGCACAAGTACATCAATTTGATATAAAATTGATGTAAAAAATATCAATTTCATTGATATTGTTGATGTCATTTTGACATCAAATGTCGTCAAAATTACATCAATTTTATGTAAAAATGACGTAAAAAACAGATCAGACATGACATCATATTGCCATCAAATTGATATAAAACAAGCATTATAGAAAAGAAAAAATTGATGTAAAATGTACGTCAATATGATGTCAAATGTACATCAATAGGGTGTAAACAAATGTTTAATATTGTGCTATAAGTTATTAAAACGAGTTCGCACACAACACGCTGACGTTAGGGAAGTGAATTTCCACATAAAAACTTTTAAAACTCAAAATCTGTGTAAAAACATACATGTATTCCAATTTTGATTGAAATCTGAAAACATTGATTTTTTTGGCTGTTCTGATGCTCCTGGTTTCATTTACCTGCAAAGCTGGGAATACAATTTTGCACATTATAATGTTAGGATAACGTCCAGGCAGTCTTGAAAGTAGGCGTGAGTTGCTGGGGATGATACAAGTACTTAAACAAAGGAATAACAGGCTTTTCTAGTGGAAAACCCCCATAAGACAACGTACTGTGTTTAGTCGAAACACATTTTCTTTAATAAATCGATAAATATTTATGCTAGAATGACGAGAGAGGGCTTAAAACTTTCGCCTCACTAATTCCCATCTTTTTACATGGACTAATTTTGCATACGGGGCTTTTCTGACCCTTTTTGGGCCCAAAACCCCAAAATTTGAAAGATTAACCCCCAAAAAAGGGTTTTAGAGTTTTCCGATTGTTTTGCCCAACAAACCTGTCCAACTGATTACAGAAAGGAACGTCCCTACCAAACTTCAAGTAAATCGGTCAAAAAATGTGACCGCTAGAGTGCAAACATATATATATATATATATATATATATATATGTCTATATATATATACATATATATCTATACATATATATATATATAACATTTTGAATGATCCCCCCAAAACGTGTTCAGGGGGTCACGTTAGGTACTTCTATGGCGGTCCCGGGCTTAAGTTTCACCGTGCGGGTTATGCTAATAGTTCTCATAGTATTCATTTTATTGAAGACAACGATACCATCACCAGCGTAGAAACATCCGGAACATCTTCAATTACAACTTATTTCTATTTTTACTACTTTTATTTAATATGTCTACATTGAATTAATCAATCCATTTCTATATAATAAATGGGTTTTAAACAGTATATAATACAAGGAGCCAAAACTGATATTACATTTATTGTAAAACATTTATAAGAGTGCACCTACTGATTGTAAGTTTTGCTATAAATATTCATGTCGAGGGTTAAACGCATCAGTCATAATCGAGAGAGATTACAGAGAGGAAGAGGAATAGCATCAACAGCATTTTCTCTATTGAGTAAACCGGTTGGAGCTATAGTTAACAAGGCGATTGATTTATTACCTGTGGAATTACATTTACCTGGAGGATATCAATATTGTGGTCCTGGAACCAAATTAAAGAAACGTCTTGCTAGTGGAGATCCTGGAATAAATAAGCTCGATCAGGCTTGTAAACAGCACGATATAGCATATTCCAAAATTGGTGATACTAAAAATAGATCAATAGCAGATAGAACACTTGCTGAGAAAGCTTGGCAAAGAGTAAAATCTAGTGATGCGAGTATTGGTGAAAAAGCAGCGTCTTTAGTAGTAACAGCAGCAATGAAAGCAAAAACTACGTTTGGAGGAGGAAAGAGAAGAACGCGTGGGAAAAGACCCGCTAAGAAACAAGGAGGTAATATCAGAAGAAAACACCGATCTACCCGTGGTAAAGGTAAAAAGAAACCAACAATATGGTTAATGATAAAAAAGGGAGGAGGATTATACCTAAGACCGTATCGTGTGTATTAAATAAGAAAAATCAATTAATAATTAAAAACAAAGAATTAACCAATGAAGAACTGATTACATATGCTTCTTGTTTAAAAATCCCATTTTTTAGAGGGGTTTTTATGAAAGATGCATTACCGGTTAAAATGTGGAAAAATGAGACTGGTATAGTAAATTTGGATAATAGTGAAGGATTAGGCACTCATTGGGTGTTTTACAAGAAACTTGGTAAGACTATTTATTATTTCGACAGTTTTGGAAATCTTCCTACAACCGAAAGAACTTCCACAATACTTTCGTGCGGCTGACAATGTTTTTTACAATTATACAAGAGAACAACCTGAGGATACATCCATTTGCGGTCATTTAAGTTTAGATTTTTTAGCTAAAAGTGTTAGTCAACTTTAAGATGTCTTTGTATACAGTGTCATTAACCAATAACTCATGAACTTTGCGCAGTATTCTGTTTCCAGCGCAACGTTTGCAAAAAGGAAGGCTATGGGAAGCTGCATTATTGGATTTAACAACATATAACCATAGATTAAGCATACTCCTTAGGAGATATTGCATGGGCAGGTTGTCAGACGAAGACGGGTGAACAGTGGCGTGCTCCTGCGGGATTTTCTAGTACTAGCATAGAATTAGTGCCGACGGCATCAGCGCAGTGGCGCAGCTCGTGGCCACGTGAGGAACCAACGATCCGCGGGCTAGGAGGGGAAACGACATCGGTGTGCGAGAGAGAGCGGGAGTACTTGTGCGATAGAGAGAGAGGGAGTGAGAAAGGCGCCGCCGACGCGACACTGCCGTAGTGCCGTGGCTCGCTCGCACTCGCAGGGCGTCCGCCAGCCACCAGCCACAGTGCCTTCGTGCCTTCCTTTCGTCAAATCGTAAAGCGGCTTCTTCCTTGATAAATGTTCTACGTTCGCTTGTGAAAATACTCTTACAGTTATAATTACAAATTAGTGTAATAGGTGTATAGTATGTATAACCGATATTTCATTACCAATGATTCAGTGAATTCATAACATACAGTATTTCCTTATTAAAATCCCACTTAATTCTTTTTCACAATTTATTATTTTTTTCCTTTTAATTTCGTCGGGGCGGAGAGTAAATCCTCATGGACACTCAAAAATCCGTAGTCGAGAGTATTGCCGGACTTTTACCGGCTAAAAAAACTCCGCGAAAAATTTAAAATTATTAAAATAAATAAAGTAATTTCTATGATTTGAGTAATTAACTTTGAAAACCTTTATTAAGTTCAAATAAAATTTATGTTCTTTTTGAAAAATTGAGAAACATTAAGAAATTATACAGGTTTGAAACACCTACGAAACGGCCAGTCCGATTTTAACGAGAGACCTATCAAATGAACGGAAATATTGTCAAATTTTATATTACGGAGTTTCAAATCTTTCCATTGCTTTTTTAAATTTATATAAGGAAAAACAGTGTAAAATATCGGTGTTTTTTTACAATGTGTGAGTAAATCTCAAATTTAAACGATTATTACAAAATATCAAGTAAACGTATCTGCTTGAAATTGTTATGGCGTATATAGGCCTAAGGGTTATTTAAAAACACTTTTGTCACGTTTCATGAAAGGAATTCATGACTACCTATATAATAAAAATAAACTTAATTTTAAATCAGGCAAATATGTGTAATTCAAAAAAAATATACAGGGTATCACAAAAAAGCGTGGTGTGACCGGGTTACGGGGGGGGGGTGACGTTGGGGGGTGGACGTCAGGGGGGGTTGTGACGTCAGGGGGGTCACGTGACGGGGGGGCTCCTCAGGCTCCTCAGGCTCCTCATTTCGCCTTTGCTGGTTTTGAATCGGCCAATGCCCCCTACTGACATTTGCATAAAACCTCCATTTTTTAGGTCCCCGTGGCAGCAAACCTGAGTACTCAGCAGCTATAATGTTATTCTTATGAGAATAAAAAACATGTGATATCTTGCTTGTTTATTAACGTAAATTGGTAAAACTTGGTATGTTGCTTTCTCTGGTGGTGATCTATTGGTATTTTATAAAACCCTGATTTTTGTGGGCCTGTATTTAGCGAACCTGCATATACTCAGTCCTAATGTTTTTTATAATACGAAATATGAATAAATAAAGTGTCATATTTCGCTTATTTGTGAACATACTGTAATGAAAGTTGGTAAGTGGCTTCATGACGTACTGAAGTGCCATTTGAAATTTCGAGTATGCAGGTTTGCTGCAACGGGGATATTTAACTTAACTCTAAATGCTAAATCTGGAAACATTTTGACTTATGGAATGTCAAGAGATCTATTTATTCCTAAGGTATTAGCAGCAGCCACTCTATGTACGGTAACAGTAAATTATAAAATTATCTAGTAAGTAATAAGATTTTTATTCTTCAGAGAGAAGACAAAAGGGCAGAACGTTCCAAGAGAGAGGGAAGCACCTATACATAAATGATTGTATATATAAATAAACTATGTAAATAAATTAAACACTTATTTGTGTAACTGTTGTTTGTTTAAGTCTGCACCTGACTTGCATCCTTCAAAAATCTCTATTGGCCAAAAACTTCTGCCTCTCGCTTTGACTTGTGGAACCCACCTGAAAAACATTGTGTTTTATTTAAAAACATATATAATATAGGGTATGGACAACCAAATTAAACTAATATTACATATATATGCTAATAACTTACAGCTGAAATTTACTAATGTAGCAGATTTCTTTGGCTATAAGATAATAATATGAAATATGCTTAGATATTTTAATCTTGCTTTATGCTTTTTTTGAATCTGAAAGTGTACTTCAGTTTTTATGGGTAATTTATTAGGTATTACAGTAAGGTAATAAGTGAGTTCAAAAGTGTTTATTTTGTAACATAAGTATACATAACATAATGTGAATGTAAATTTTTCATAAATTGTTTTGTATTAACTAGATGTAGAAATGACGTAATATGCGTCAATTTGATTTAAAAATGATGTCATGCTCATCAATTTGATGTAAAAATTATGCCATAGTTTAATTTTTTTACATCATTATAACATAAATTTTTAATCAATTTTGTTGGTCACCTATAAGATTAGTTTGACATCAATTTAATGTAAAAATGACATCACAGTTAATTATTTTACTGACATTTAAGACAAAAGGGCAGAACGTTCCAAGAGAGAGGGAAGCACCTATATGTAAATGACTGTATGTATAAATAAACTATGTAAATAAATAAAACACTTATTTGTGTAACTGTTTATTTAAGTCTGCACCTGACTTGCATCCTTCAAAAATCTCTATTGGCCAAAAACTTCTGCCTCTCGCTTTGACTTGTGGAACCCACCAGAAAAACATTGTGTTTTATTTAAAAACATATATAATATAGGGTATGGACAACCAAATTAAACTAATATTACATATAGGCCTATATGCTAATAACTTACAGCTGAAATTTAATAATGTAGCAGATTTCTTTGGCTATAAGTATAATAATATGAAATATGCTTGGATATTTTAATCTTGCTTTATGGTTTTTTTTAATCTGAGAGTGTACTTCAGTTTTTATGGGTAATTTATAAGGTAATAGCAGTTACCCGGCGCGCGTTACTGCACCCAAATTAAGTTGTTTACAGAAATAAAGCTATTCTAATAGTTTTTTAATATAATAAAAAAAGCCAATGGAATAAGTTAAAATAAATAGTTAATATAAATTCAAGTAACACAATTCATTCAAGTAACACAATTCAAAAGATAATAAACCAGCCAGTGTTTACATTTCTTTGTTTACATTGTGTTGTTTACATTTAAACAAATGACAGTTTAAAGAAACTTTGATTTTTTTTAATTACAGTTGTTAATTTTGTAAACACTAAATTTCTAAAACCTGACACTGCACCCTTTTATGCCCTCTGGGTCGGAGCCCTTTGGACAGATTTGCACCAAACTTCACACAAAACATCCTTCAATAATGCTTAATAATGCCTGAAAGTTTCATTACAATCTGTCGAGCGGTTTCGGAGTCCATAGGCTACATACATATATATATATATATATATATATATATATATATATATATATATATATATATATATATATATATATACATACATACATACTTCCTCTTTTATAGATATAGATTACAGTGAGGTAATAAGTGAGTTCAAAATGGTTATTTTTGTAACATAAGTATACATAACATATGTGAATGTAAATTTTTCATAAATTAGTTTGTATCAACTTGATGTAGAAATGACGTAATATGCGTCAATTTGATTTAAAAATGATGTCATGCTCATCAATTTGATGTAAAAATTATGCCATAGTTTGTTAATTTTTTACACCATTATAAAATAATTTTTTATTCAATTTTGTTGGTCACCTATAAGATCAGTTTGACATCAATTTAATGTAAAAATAACATCACAGTTAATCAATTTACTGACATCATTTTTACATAAAATTTCGGGACATTTTTACTTCAGGTTGACGTCAAATAGATGTAATTTGGATTACATTTGATGTCAATATGACATCAACAATCTTCTAGACATTGACGGCTTTTACATCAATTTTATGTCAAATTGATGTGCTTGTGCTATATGGGTAATGAATTATTATTAGTTTCACCAGAGAACTACATTAAATAATGTTCTTATTTGAAGGGTGATCACGCAGCACACTCTTTATGCTGAGGACTAGGCTACAGGTTAAGTCTAAGGCAAAGTTAAAAATAATTAAAGATAAAAGATTAATTTACTCATCCGGATGAATTTTCAAGACCAATGTAGCCAAATAACGAGCACAACTTAACGAAACTTCAAACTTAACTTAACAAATTCAAAACAAAGGAATTAAGGAAAACAGATAAACGAAACGAGGCATACACGAACACAAAGACGATGCGCAGGCGACATTGGAGAACGAGGATCTGCAAGATGGTGATTTGGCGACATGACACAGAACAGTCAAATCAAGTATAAATTAACATGAAATTACCCATATAGCACAAGTACATCAATTTGATATAAAATTGATGTAAAAAATATCAATTTCATTGATATTGTTGATGTCATTTTGACATCAAATGTCGTCAAAATTACATCAATTTTATGTAAAAATGACGTAAAAAACAGATCAGACATGACATCATATTGCCATCAAATTGATATAAAACAAGCATTATAGAAAAGAAAAAATTGATGTAAAATGTACGTCAATATGATGTCAAATGTACATCAATAGGGTGTAAACAAATGTTTAATATTGTGCTATAAGTTATTAAAACGAGTTCGCACACAACACGCTGACGTTAGGGAAGTGAATTTCCACATAAAAACTTTTAAAACTCAAAATCTGTGTAAAAACATACATGTATTCCAATTTTGATTGAAATCTGAAAACATTGATTTTTTTGGCTGTTCTGATGCTCCTGGTTTCATTTACCTGCAAAGCTGGGAATACAATTTTGCACATTATAATGTTAGGATAACGTCCAGGCAGTCTTGAAAGTAGGCGTGAGTTGCTGGGGATGATACAAGTACTTAAACAAAGGAATAACAGGCTTTTCTAGTGGAAAACCCCCATAAGACAACGTACTGTGTTTAGTCGAAACACATTTTCTTTAATAAATCGATAAATATTTATGCTAGAATGACGAGAGAGGGCTTAAAACTTTTGCCTCACTAATTCCCATCTTTTTACATGGACTAATTTTGCATACGGGGCTTTTCTGACCCTTTTTGGGCCCAAAACCCCAAAATTTGAAAGATTAACCCCCAAAAAAGGGTTTTAGAGTTTTCCGATTGTTTTGCCCAACAAACCTGTCCAACTGATTACAGAAAGGAACGTCCCTACCAAACTTCAAGTAAATCGGTCAAAAAATGTGACCGCTAGAGTGCAAACATATATATATATATATATATATATATATGTCTATATATATATACATATATATCTATACATATATATATATAAAATTTTGAATGATCCCCCCAAAACGTGTTCAGGGGGTCACGTTAGGTACTTCTATGGCGGTCCCGGGCTTAAGTTTCACCGTGCGGGTTATGCTAATAGTTCTCATAGTATTCATTTTATTGAAGACAACGATACCATCACCAGCGTAGAAACATCCGGAACATCTTCAATTACAACTTATTTCTATTTTTACTACTTTTATTTAATATGTCTACATTGAATTAATCAATCCATTTCTATATAATAAATGGGTTTTAAACAGTATATAATACAAGGAGCCAAAACTGATATTACATTTATTGTAAAACATTTATAAGAGTGCACCTACTGATTGTAAGTTTTGCTATAAATATTCATGTCGAGGGTTAAACGCATCAGTCATAATCGAGAGAGATTACAGAGAGGAAGAGGAATAGCATCAACAGCATTTTCTCTATTGAGTAAACCGGTTGGAGCTATAGTTAACAAGGCGATTGATTTATTACCTGTGGAATTACATTTACCTGGAGGATATCAATATTGTGGTCCTGGAACCAAATTAAAGAAACGTCTTGCTAGTGGAGATCCTGGAATAAATAAGCTCGATCAGGCTTGTAAACAGCACGATATAGCATATTCCAAAATTGGTGATACTAAAAATAGATCAATAGCAGATAGAACACTTGCTGAGAAAGCTTGGCAAAGAGTAAAATCTAGTGATGCGAGTATTGGTGAAAAAGCAGCGTCTTTAGTAGTAACAGCAGCAATGAAAGCAAAAACTACGTTTGGAGGAGGAAAGAGAAGAACGCGTGGGAAAAGACCCGCTAAGAAACAAGGAGGTAATATCAGAAGAAAACACCGATCTACCCGTGGTAAAGGTAAAAAGAAACCAACAATATGGTTAATGATAAAAAAGGGAGGAGGATTATACCTAAGACCGTATCGTGTGTATTAAATAAGAAAAATCAATTAATAATTAAAAACAAAGAATTAACCAATGAAGAACTGATTACATATGCTTCTTGTTTAAAAATCCCATTTTTTAGAGGGGTTTTTATGAAAGATGCATTACCGGTTAAAATGTGGAAAAATGAGACTGGTATAGTAAATTTGGATAATAGTGAAGGATTAGGCACTCATTGGGTGTTTTACAAGAAACTTGGTAAGACTATTTATTATTTCGACAGTTTTGGAAATCTTCCTACAACCGAAAGAACTTCCACAATACTTTCGTGCGGCTGACAATGTTTTTTACAATTATACAAGAGAACAACCTGAGGATACATCCATTTGCGGTCATTTAAGTTTAGATTTTTTAGCTAAAAGTGTTAGTCAACTTTAAGATGTCTTTGTATACAGTGTCATTAACCAATAACTCATGAACTTTGCGCAGTATTCTGTTTCCAGCGCAACGTTTGCAAAAAGGAAGGCTATGGGAAGCTGCATTATTGGATTTAACAACATATAACCATAGATTAAGCATACTCCTTAGGAGATATTGCATGGGCAGGTTGTCAGACGAAGACGGGTGAACAGTGGCGTGCTCCTGCGGGATTTTCTAGTACTAGCATAGAATTAGTGCCGACGGCATCAGCGCAGTGGCGCAGCTCGTGGCCACGTGAGGAACCAACGATCCGCGGGCTAGGAGGGGAAACGACATCGGTGTGCGAGAGAGAGCGGGAGTACTTGTGCGATAGAGAGAGAGGGAGTGAGAAAGGCGCCGCCGACGCGACACTGCCGTAGTGCCGTGGCTCGCTCGCACTCGCAGGGCGTCCGCCAGCCACCAGCCACAGTGCCTTCGTGCCTTCCTTTCGTCAAATCGTAAAGCGGCTTCTTCCTTGATAAATGTTCTACGTTCGCTTGTGAAAATACTCTTACAGTTATAATTACAAATTAGTGTAATAGGTGTATAGTATGTATAACCGATATTTCATTACCAATGATTCAGTGAATTCATAACATACAGTATTTCCTTATTAAAATCCCACTTAATTCTTTTTCACAATTTATTATTTTTTTCCTTTTAATTTCGTCGGGGCGGAGAGTAAATCCTCATGGACACTCAAAAATCCGTAGTCGAGAGTATTGCCGGACTTTTACCGGCTAAAAAAACTCCGCGAAAAATTTAAAATTATTAAAATAAATAAAGTAATTTCTATGATTTGAGTAATTAACTTTGAAAACCTTTATTAAGTTCAAATAAAATTTATGTTCTTTTTGAAAAATTGAGAAACATTAAGAAATTATACAGGTTTGAAACACCTACGAAACGGCCAGTCCGATTTTAACGAGAGACCTATCAAATGAACGGAAATATTGTCAAATTTTATATTACGGAGTTTCAAATCTTTCCATTGCTTTTTTAAATTTATATAAGGAAAAACAGTGTAAAATATCGGTGTTTTTTTACAATGTGTGAGTAAATCTCAAATTTAAACGATTATTACAAAATATCAAGTAAACGTATCTGCTTAAAATTGTTATGGCGTATATAGGCCTAAGGGTTATTTAAAAACACTTTTGTCACGTTTCATGAAAGGAATTCATGACTACCTATATAATAAAAATAAACTTAATTTTAAATCAGGCAAATATGTGTAATTCAAAAAAAATATACAGGGTATCACAAAAAAGCGTGGTGTGACCGGGTTACGGGGGGGGGTGACGTTGGGGGGTGGACGTCAGGGGGGGTTGTGACGTCAGGGGGGTCACGTGACGGGGGGGCTCCTCAGGCTCCTCAGGCTCCTCATTTCGCCTTTGCTGGTTTTGAATCGGCCAATGCCCCCTACTGACATTTGCATAAAACCTCCATTTTTTAGGTCCCCGTGGCAGCAAACCTGAGTACTCAGCAGCTATAATGTTATTCTTATGAGAATAAAAAACATGTGATATCTTGCTTGTTTATTAACGTAAATTGGTAAAACTTGGTATGTTGCTTTCTCTGGTGGTGATCTATTGGTATTTTATAAAACCCTGATTTTTGTGGGTCTGTATTTAGCGAACCTGCATATACTCAGTCCTAATGTTTTTTATAATACGAAATATGAATAAATAAAGTGTCATATTTCGCTTATTTGTGAACATACTGTAATGAAAGTTGGTAAGTGGCTTCATGACGTACTGAAGTGCCATTTGAAATTTCGAGTATGCAGGTTTGCTGCAACGGGGATATTTAACTTAACTCTAAATGCTAAATCTGGAAACATTTTGACTTATGGAATGTCAAGAGATCTATTTATTCCTAAGGTATTAGCAGCAGCCACTCTATGTACGGTAACAGTAAATTATAAAATTATCTAGTAAGTAATAAGATTTTTATTCTTCAGAGAGAAGACAAAAGGGCAGAACGTTCCAAGAGAGAGGGAAGCACCTATACATAAATGATTGTATATATAAATAAACTATGTAAATAAATTAAACACTTATTTGTGTAACTGTTGTTTGTTTAAGTCTGCACCTGACTTGCATCCTTCAAAAATCTCTATTGGCCAAAAACTTCTGCCTCTCGCTTTGACTTGTGGAACCCACCTGAAAAACATTGTGTTTTATTTAAAAACATATATAATATAGGGTATGGACAACCAAATTAAACTAATATTACATATATATGCTAATAACTTACAGCTGAAATTTACTAATGTAGCAGATTTCTTTGGCTATAAGATAATAATATGAAATATGCTTAGATATTTTAATCTTGCTTTATGCTTTTTTTGAATCTGAAAGTGTACTTCAGTTTTTATGGGTAATTTATTAGGTATTACAGTAAGGTAATAAGTGAGTTCAAAAGTGTTTATTTTGTAACATAAGTATACATAACATAATGTGAATGTAAATTTTTCATAAATTGTTTTGTATTAACTAGATGTAGAAATGACGTAATATGCGTCAATTTGATTTAAAAATGATGTCATGCTCATCAATTTGATGTAAAAATTATGCCATAGTTTAATTTTTTTACATCATTATAACATAAATTTTTAATCAATTTTGTTGGTCACCTATAAGATTAGTTTGACATCAATTTAATGTAAAAATGACATCACAGTTAATTATTTTACTGACATTTAAGACAAAAGGGCAGAACGTTCCAAGAGAGAGGGAAGCACCTATATGTAAATGACTGTATGTATAAATAAACTATGTAAATAAATAAAACACTTATTTGTGTAACTGTTTATTTAAGTCTGCACCTGACTTGCATCCTTCAAAAATCTCTATTGGCCAAAAACTTCTGCCTCTCGCTTTGACTTGTGGAACCCACCAGAAAAACATTGTGTTTTATTTAAAAACATATATAATATAGGGTATGGACAACCAAATTAAACTAATATTACATATAGGCCTATATGCTAATAACTTACAGCTGAAATTTAATAATGTAGCAGATTTCTTTGGCTATAAGTATAATAATATGAAATATGCTTGGATATTTTAATCTTGCTTTATGGTTTTTTTTAATCTGAGAGTGTACTTCAGTTTTTATGGGTAATTTATAAGGTAATAGCAGTTACCCGGCGCGCGTTACTGCACCCAAATTAAGTTGTTTACAGAAATAAAGCTATTGTAATAGTTTTTTAATATAATAAAAAAAGCCAATGGAATAAGTTAAAATAAATAGTTAATATAAATTCAAGTAACACAATTCATTCAAGTAACACAATTCAAAAGATAATAAACCAGCCAGTGTTTACATTTCTTTGTTTACATTGTGTTGTTTACATTTAAACAAATGACAGTTTAAAGAAACTTTGATTTTTTTTAATTACAGTTGTTAATTTTGTAAACACTAAATTTCTAAAACCTGACACTGCACCCTTTTATGCCCTCTGGGTCGGAGCCCTTTGGACAGATTTGCACCAAACTTCACACAAACCATCCTTCAATAATGCTTAATAATGCCTGAAAGTTTCATTACAATCTGTCGAGCGGTTTCGGAGTCCATAGGCTACATACATATATATATATATATATATACATACATACATACTTCCTCTTTTATAGATATAGATTACAGTGAGGTAATAAGTGAGTTCAAAATGGTTATTTTTGTAACATAAGTATACATAACATATGTGAATGTAAATTTTTCATAAATTAGTTTGTATCAACTTGATGTAGAAATGACGTAATATGCGTCAATTTGATTTAAAAATGATGTCATGCTCATCAATTTGATGTAAAAATTATGCCATAGTTTGTTAATTTTTTACACCATTATAAAATAATTTTTTATTCAATTTTGTTGGTCACCTATAAGATCAGTTTGACATCAATTTAATGTAAAAATAACATCACAGTTAATCAATTTACTGACATCATTTTTACATAAAATTTCGGGACATTTTTACTTCAGGTTGACGTCAAATAGATGTAATTTGGATTACATTTGATGTCAATATGACATCAACAATCTTCTAGACATTGACGGCTTTTACATCAATTTTATGTCAAATTGATGTGCTTGTGCTATATGGGTAATGAATTATTATTAGTTTCACCAGAGAACTACATTAAATAATGTTCTTATTTGAAGGGTGATCACGCAGCACACTCTTTATGCTGAGGACTAGGCTACAGGTTAAGTCTAAGGCAAAGTTAAAAATAATTAAAGATAAAAGATTAATTTACTCATCCGGATGAATTTTCAAGACCAATGTAGCCAAATAACGAGCACAACTTAACGAAACTTCAAACTTAACTTAACAAATTCAAAACAAAGGAATTAAGGAAAACAGATAAACGAAACGAGGCATACACGAACACAAAGACGATGCGCAGGCGACATTGGAGAACGAGGATCTGCAAGATGGTGATTTGGCGACATGACACAGAACAGTCAAATCAAGTATAAATTAACATGAAATTACCCATATAGCACAAGTACATCAATTTGATATAAAATTGATGTAAAAAATATCAATTTCATTGATATTGTTGATGTCATTTTGACATCAAATGTCGTCAAAATTACATCAATTTTATGTAAAAATGACGTAAAAAACAGATCAGACATGACATCATATTGCCATCAAATTGATATAAAACAAGCATTATAGAAAAGAAAAAATTGATGTAAAATGTACGTCAATATGATGTCAAATGTACATCAATAGGGTGTAAACAAATGTTTAATATTGTGCTATAAGTTATTAAAACGAGTTCGCACACAACACGCTGACGTTAGGGAAGTGAATTTCCACATAAAAACTTTTAAAACTCAAAATCTGTGTAAAAACATACATGTATTCCAATTTTGATTGAAATCTGAAAACATTGATTTTTTTGGCTGTTCTGATGCTCCTGGTTTCATTTACCTGCAAAGCTGGGAATACAATTTTGCACATTATAATGTTAGGATAACGTCCAGGCAGTCTTGAAAGTAGGCGTGAGTTGCTGGGGATGATACAAGTACTTAAACAAAGGAATAACAGGCTTTTCTAGTGGAAAACCCCCATAAGACAACGTACTGTGTTTAGTCGAAACACATTTTCTTTAATAAATCGATAAATATTTATGCTAGAATGACGAGAGAGGGCTTAAAACTTTCGCCTCACTAATTCCCATCTTTTTACATGGACTAATTTTGCATACGGGGCTTTTCTGACCCTTTTTGGGCCCAAAACCCCAAAATTTGAAAGATTAACCCCCAAAAAAGGGTTTTAGAGTTTTCCGATTGTTTTGCCCAACAAACCTGTCCAACTGATTACAGAAAGGAACGTCCCTACCAAACTTCAAGTAAATCGGTCAAAAAATGTGACCGCTAGAGTGCAAACATATATATATATATATATATATATATATATATATATATATATATATATATATATATATATATATATATATATATATGTCTATATATATATACATATATATCTATACATATATATATATAAAATTTTGAATGATCCCCCCAAAACGTGTTCAGGGGGTCACGTTAGGTACTTCTATGGCGGTCCCGGGCTTAAGTTTCACCGTGCGGGTTATGCTAATAGTTCTCTTTCAAAAGGAAATTCACTAATAAAATGTTGTTTTCTACCAGGATATGCACAGAATTGTTTTGTTTCTAAAGTTACTCAAAATAGGTTGTTTTGAGAATTTTGTTCTGTCTTAAATATCAATATATTTTGTGTTTAAGATCAGAATTAAAATTATCAGACATGTTGAGCCGACCTCAAAGAGATTAAATTTATTTGTATAAAAACTACCGTATTAAAAATTACAGTGTATCATATGGTGCCAATTTCTGTGAACATATAAAAATTATCTTATTTTTTATTATTTAGTGACTCAAATTTTAACTAATTTCCAAAACAATAAATTATATTTATATTTCTTATAATATTTAAAACATTTGTGGCCATTCATGAACTAAGTACTTTATAATAGGTTGAATATTTGATCCTTAGTTTTGTAATTGTTTTTCTTTAATTAGGCCTAAATAGGTAGGAGAATAAATAGGCCTACAGAAATGTTTATTCAGCAATTTTTATTTTAGTTCTTAATTACCCTTATTTGAACTTCATTTTGATCTTCTTTATGCAAGCAACTCATTTCATCACTAACCTTTGAAAAGGATGGAGAATATTCACCATAAAGATCGATTCAATATTAATAACATTGATGATTGAACTGTGGATAACGTTAAAATCAACAATGGTAAACACGGTAGTTTACTTCCAAACACTGTTCGATGTATAGTAAGTGGTCCCTCAAACTGTGGAAAGACCAATGTCGTCTTCAATTTGATCACTAATCCGCAGGGATTAAGGTTTAATAACCTATTTATTTTTTCAAAGTCTCTACAACAACCAAAGTATCAATTGCTGGGTAAAATCCTATCTGGACGTGTCTGATGTTATTTTTTATAAATTTAACGCTAGTGATAGCATTATGCAACTAAACGAAGCGAAACCGTTTTCTGTATTTATATTTGACGATATATCTTGTGAAAATCAGGATACTACTAGAAAGTACTTTGCCATGGGAAGACATAATAACATCGACAGCATATATATAGGACAAACTTATAGCAAAATCCCAAAACAACTTATCAGAGATAATGCAAATATTTTAATTGTATTCAAACAAGACGATACTAACCTAAAACATATATATAACGATCATGTGAATGCGGATATGCCATTTGAAAAGTTTAAAGAGCTTTGCGGAAAAGCATGGGCGTAAAAGTATGGATTTCTGGTTATTATAAAAGATCAAGCTATAAAAGATGGCCGTTATAGAATAGGTTTTGATCAATTTGTTTTAATACACTGATTATCAGTATTACTTTACAAGTCTTCATGATGTAAAGATGGTTAATCAGGAAAAGCTATTAAAGGAAATAAAATCACTTAGTGATTCGATTAGACAAAAAAATACCCCCGTAGCAGCAAACCTGCGTACTCAGCGAATTTCCAATGCATACATATGTATAGTAATACCACATAAAGCCACATACCAAGTTTCATCAATATACATTCATAAATAAACGATTTATGACATTTTAATTATTCTCCATAAGAATAACATGGCAGCTGAGTATGCAGGTTTGCTGAAGCAAGGAACACAAAAAATGGGGTTTTATACAAATATCAATACAACTCATCTAGGTAAAGCGACATACCAAATTTCATTAATTTATTTTCATAATGAAGGCAGATAACACGTTACTTATTCTCCATAAGAATAACATGGGGCTGAGTACGCAGGTTTCCTGCTACGGGAGCCTTGGGTAAAAAATTGTCTTTTTGAGCAAATATCAATGGTCCACAACCAGATGAAGCCGTATACCAAGTTTCGTCAGTATACGTTGATAAATAGGCGAGATATAAAATTTTTCTTTTCCTCCATAAGAATAACATTAGACAACGTACTGTGTTTAGCACTTTCAATATCTCGGTAACCAATTGACGTAGAGAAATGATCAAAATACCAAATTGTGTGTTTTTTTAAGCTGAATCCAATGGTGAAAACTAAAATTTGAATATTTCAAAAATTATATATGAAAAATTCGAAAAACCCATTTTTGGGGTACAAAACCCCCCCAAAATACCCCTTCGGGTAGAGCGATCTGGCTGGTTTTCGAACTTAAAGTCATAAATGTTGCTTTACACGTTTATACCAAATTTCATCAAAATCGGATCATTTTTACGAGAGTTATCGTGCTCACGGACACATATATATATATATATATATATATATATATATATATATATAGATATATATATATATATACAGTATCGAACGAACGGTGTTTTTGGGGTCTGGGGACCTCAAAACGAAAAGTTATCATGATCCCGGGCCTAGGTCTTACCATGCCGACTACGGTAATAGCTTCTTCCCTATAGGGGAAATTCGCTAAAACGAGTTTTAAAATTAGGTATAAATGAAAGAGAGCAATTTTTAGAAACAACATTCAAACCTGTTACTGAACCTTTAAAGCGATTAGCACAAAATATGGAAAAACCTTCAGTTCGCTTCGAAGGAGACAAAATGCTACCAATTTCCAAATATGAAGAAGAATTTCAGGATGATGAAAGTTTTGGCCAATTACAAACATCTGAAGAAAGTGACGAGTATGAAGAAAGCGGAGATATAGAAGATTTAAAGGAAATGGACGTTGCAGAAGATACAAGTGCAGAAGAGACAAGTGAAGAAGAAGAGGTTATTAACCCATCCAACTTAAGCAAATTAGGCACAGATATTATGTTTAAAGGAACACTTGGAAGAAAATATACATTAAAAATGTTACACGCCGCACTTGCTAATCGAAATTATCATACCTGTGGAGCTAGAATAGAGGATAAATGATTAATGATTGGAGATAGCAAGTTAGATATAAACGAAAATGATGATATAGTTATTGGTGATAAAAAATATAAAGGTACAAAATGTATGTTTGAACTCATCTTTAAAAATAATCCTGGTAAATATACTAAAAAGGATTTACAATTGTTTAAAAATATACTAGAGTATACACATGCACATAGAAAAAATTCCAAAAACTTACCTATTCATATAAATCGGTCAATAAAATAAACAAGTATTATATCTAGTCTTTTCCTCTCAAAATTAAATAAAGCTCAAATTAAAAGAAGAGCATTATCTTCTGCTGAACTAAATGTTTTGTATAAAGGAGAAAAACAACTGATCCTACTGCATCTGGAAGGGGATTATTGAAACATTTGTATAAAACTAATATAATATATTACAACGATATAAATAAGTTAGTTAATCGAATGAGGTTATTACATGAAGCTATGGAAGCCGGGCACACTGGTTTAGAAAACGAATGGGTAGCTTTGGTTGATGAACTGCGAAAACGAGGAATAATTGTTCAGTAGACGTATATATATAATGAGAACCTAAACGATAGATATTCAGTTACATCATGAGTGTGGACAAGTTTGGACAGTATTCCGAGTTTGGAGTAAAATCATGATATAATGAAAAAAGAGCTGGGTTTCCGTTAACACCTGATGGCAACTATAATTTTGAAGGAAAAATAATTCAAAATGTTGGTGATCCGCTTTTGTCTTCTGATGCGGTACGGTACAATACATGAATAAAAGAACTCCAACTGTACACGAAGATTATTGGGGGTTTTCCGGTTAAAGGTTAAGCAATATACACCAACCCCATTATGATGGTGAAGCAGTAAGTTTAGTTACTCTAAACTTTTTAACGATTTACAAAAGGAATGAAACTGACACAAGCTATGATGTAAACAAATTAAAATTATCAAATGTAGGTCAGTGTGAGCAGGATGGAGACGCTGTAAATAATAAAATGTTTGATACCGTACCCAAGAAATGGACTACAGAATATGAAAAATATTTGAAAAGGTTTGGTGCAGCTCTATTTAATTATATCCATCGGGCTTCAGGAAGAGCTACAGCTTCAGATGTTGGCAGCCACAATTATTGAAACTAGAAAAAGATACACTAACCAGAGAAACCTAATCAACAGGATTAACCGTCTGAGTCTTCTAAAGTCAAGACATTAGGAAAGAGGGAT
This sequence comes from Allygus modestus, assembly GCA_963675035.1. NCBI lineage: Eukaryota > Metazoa > Arthropoda > Insecta > Hemiptera > Cicadellidae > Allygus > Allygus modestus. The sequence continues at coordinate 101,826,078 of OY776117.1, forward strand.
AAAGTGAATGTGATTAATGAACCAACAGAAAACAATAAAGATTACATAAGAGAAAAAAGAATTTAAATACCCATGACAACGGATAAAGCATCAGTCATATTCGAGAGCCAATACAGAGAGGATGATGGAATTCAATATCACTGCGTGGAGTTTAATATCTCAAGAGCCGAGATTTCCCCAAGGTGTGTTGACAGATGGTTTTGTTCAACGGTTTGATAGATATATGGATTGGGAACAACTTTCCATACACTACCTCTTCACAATGACTATGTTAAGAATTTATTTTCACAGAGTTAACTGGATCCATATTTTACAAAGACAACAGTTTTCAGAAGACTTCCTCGTAGAGATGACATCAAATTTTAATAACTGTTGGGAAGTAATAAGTAAATATCAAAATCTCTCTGAGAATTACATTGATAATTTTAAAGATAAACTAGACTGCGATGTGTTATTCAATCACCAACGATTAAGTGGCAAGTTTCTAAGGGAACATGAAAACTATTTAAAGTTTATTCATTTTATTGAAGACAACGATACCATCACCAGCGTAGAAACATCCGGAACATCTTCAATTACAACTTATTTCTATTTTTACTACTTTTATTTAATATGTCTACATTGAATTAATCAATCCATTTCTATATAATAAATGGGTTTTAAACAGTATATAATACAAGGAGCCAAAACTGATATTACATTTATTGTAAAACATTTATAAGAGTGCACCTACTGATTGTAAGTTTTGCTATAAATATTCATGTCGAGGGTTAAACGCATCAGTCATAATCGAGAGAGATTACAGAGAGGAAGAGGAATAGCATCAACAGCATTTTCTCTATTGAGTAAACCGGTTGGAGCTATAGTTAACAAGGCGATTGATTTATTACCTGTGGAATTACATTTACCTGGAGGATATCAATATTGTGGTCCTGGAACCAAATTAAAGAAACGTCTTGCTAGTGGAGATCCTGGAATAAATAAGCTCGATCAGGCTTGTAAACAGCACGATATAGCATATTCCAAAATTGGTGATACTAAAAATAGATCAATAGCAGATAGAACACTTGCTGAGAAAGCTTGGCAAAGAGTAAAATCTAGTGATGCGAGTATTGGTGAAAAAGCAGCGTCTTTAGTAGTAACAGCAGCAATGAAAGCAAAAACTACGTTTGGAGGAGGAAAGAGAAGAACGCGTGGGAAAAGACCCGCTAAGAAACAAGGAGGTAATATCAGAAGAAAACACCGATCTACCCGTGGTAAAGGTAAAAAGAAACCAACAATATGGTTAATGATAAAAAAGGGAGGAGGATTATACCTAAGACCGTATCGTGTGTATTAAATAAGAAAAATCAATTAATAATTAAAAACAAAGAATTAACCAATGAAGAACTGATTACATATGCTTCTTGTTTAAAAATCCCATTTTTTAGAGGGGTTTTTATGAAAGATGCATTACCGGTTAAAATGTGGAAAAATGAGACTGGTATAGTAAATTTGGATAATAGTGAAGGATTAGGCACTCATTGGGTGTTTTACAAGAAACTTGGTAAGACTATTTATTATTTCGACAGTTTTGGAAATCTTCCTACAACCGAAAGAACTTCCACAATACTTTCGTGCGGCTGACAATGTTTTTTACAATTATACAAGAGAACAACCTGAGGATACATCCATTTGCGGTCATTTAAGTTTAGATTTTTTAGCTAAAAGTGTTAGTCAACTTTAAGATGTCTTTGTATACAGTGTCATTAACCAATAACTCATGAACTTTGCGCAGTATTCTGTTTCCAGCGCAACGTTTGCAAAAAGGAAGGCTATGGGAAGCTGCATTATTGGATTTAACAACATATAACCATAGATTAAGCATACTCCTTAGGAGATATTGCATGGGCAGGTTGTCAGACGAAGACGGGTGAACAGTGGCGTGCTCCTGCGGGATTTTCTAGTACTAGCATAGAATTAGTGCCGACGGCATCAGCGCAGTGGCGCAGCTCGTGGCCACGTGAGGAACCAACGATCCGCGGGCTAGGAGGGGAAACGACATCGGTGTGCGAGAGAGAGCGGGAGTACTTGTGCGATAGAGAGAGAGGGAGTGAGAAAGGCGCCGCCGACGCGACACTGCCGTAGTGCCGTGGCTCGCTCGCACTCGCAGGGCGTCCGCCAGCCACCAGCCACAGTGCCTTCGTGCCTTCCTTTCGTCAAATCGTAAAGCGGCTTCTTCCTTGATAAATGTTCTACGTTCGCTTGTGAAAATACTCTTACAGTTATAATTACAAATTAGTGTAATAGGTGTATAGTATGTATAACCGATATTTCATTACCAATGATTCAGTGAATTCATAACATACAGTATTTCCTTATTAAAATCCCACTTAATTCTTTTTCACAATTTATTATTTTTTTCCTTTTAATTTCGTCGGGGCGGAGAGTAAATCCTCATGGACACTCAAAAATCCGTAGTCGAGAGTATTGCCGGACTTTTACCGGCTAAAAAAACTCCGCGAAAAATTTAAAATTATTAAAATAAATAAAGTAATTTCTATGATTTGAGTAATTAACTTTGAAAACCTTTATTAAGTTCAAATAAAATTTATGTTCTTTTTGAAAAATTGAGAAACATTAAGAAATTATACAGGTTTGAAACACCTACGAAACGGCCAGTCCGATTTTAACGAGAGACCTATCAAATGAACGGAAATATTGTCAAATTTTATATTACGGAGTTTCAAATCTTTCCATTGCTTTTTTAAATTTATATAAGGAAAAACAGTGTAAAATATCGGTGTTTTTTTACAATGTGTGAGTAAATCTCAAATTTAAACGATTATTACAAAATATCAAGTAAACGTATCTGCTTAAAATTGTTATGGCGTATATAGGCCTAAGGGTTATTTAAAAACACTTTTGTCACGTTTCATGAAAGGAATTCATGACTACCTATATAATAAAAATAAACTTAATTTTAAATCAGGCAAATATGTGTAATTCAAAAAAAATATACAGGGTATCACAAAAAAGCGTGGTGTGATTCGTAGAATTTGATTCCACATATGAAAATAAGTCAAAATTATCTACAATTGGTTCAATTTCAGTGCTACGTCTGCCCGGCAGCATCATCTCGACTTGTCTGATTGATGCGTCGTCAGTCAGATTCATATGCCTTCTGTAATACTACTACAGAGAGTTCACAGGCATTTCGGTTAAAATTCGTTAATTTAGTTTTAAAACGTCTTTTTCGGCCATTCTCGTTCATGCGGCTCGGTTGTCGTTCCCCAGGGAGGTAAAAACCATGGAGAGCTCGTCAAATGGACAGAAAACGGTCCGCGCATTGTCAGGCTAGACCCAAAGTGCAGGACACGGCAAATCTGAGTAATCCCGAGCGGTGAGCCCGTTGTCGTTTACACGCTCCTATACCTCTTAATAATAATACAACTACAATGAAACTTATATATTTCTTTTCTGCATGAATGTCCGCATCTAACGGTATCAATATATTTTAGTTTAAAATTATGTGTAATTTGTAATAATTAAAATATTAGAAGGTTGTAAGAACATGACATAAAAAAATAAGTAAGCGAGAAAGTTTTTTATTCCTGAGGTAAAATTAAACTTCCAGCAAGAAAGTTGTAGCTAATTAGTTGATCTTCAAAATTTATTCGAAAAAATTTTCGATAGAGCTAGTTTCTTCAATAATCCGATATAAATTACGGCTATGTTCAGTTCTACGCGCGCCGCCGTCGTCGTCGACCACGGCCCCACGCCGCGCCGTACTACCACATCAGAATAATCGCTTCTCATTTTACTTCGATTTTTATAAAAAGTAATTATATAAATATATATTTGACTCCATATTATATTGAGGTTATTAGCGAATTTCCCCTATAGGGAAGAAGCTATTACCGTAGTCGGCATGGTAAGACCTAGGCCCGGGACCATGATAACTTTTCGTTGTGAGGTCCCCAGACCCCAAAAACACCATTCGATCAGAACTATATATATATATATATATATATATATATATATATATATATATATATATATATATATATATGTGTCCGTGAGCACGATAACTCTCGTAAAAATTATCCGATTTTGATGAAATTTGGTATAAACGTGTAAAGCAACATTTATGACTTTAAGTTCGAAAACCAGCCAGATCGCTCTATCCGAAGGGGTATTTTGGGGGGGTTTTGTACCCCAAAAATGGGTTTTTTTGAATTTTTTACATATAATTTTGGAAATAGTCAAATTTTAGTTTTCACCATTGGATTCAGCTTACAAAAACATACAATTTGGTATTTTGATCATTTCTCTACGCCAATTGGTTACCGAGATATTGAAAGTGCTAAACACAGTACTTTGTCTAATGTTATTCTTATGGAGGAAAAGAAAAATTTTATATCTCGCTTATTTATGAACGTATACTGACGAAACTTGGTATACGGCTTCATCTGGTTGTGGACCATTGATATTTGCTCAAAAAAAACAATTTTTGCCAAAGGCTCCCTTAGCAGCAAACCTGCGTGCTCAGCCCCATGTTATTCTTATGGAGAATAAGTAACGTGTTATCTCCCTTAATTATGAAAATAAATTAATGAAATTTGGTATGTGGCTTTACCTAAATGAGTTATATTGATATTTGTATAAAACTATTTGTAAATAAAATATGGGAGTCATTGAGTCGTTAATTAATTAATTTCGATGAAAATCCAGGTTGAGTACGTGAAAATCGAGATTTGTATGCTAATATTGAAACTTACACGTGTTTTTACGTCATAATTAGAGGTTAAATACATTTTAATGTAGTACCAAAAGATAAAGAATTTATTCAGTAATTCGATTCCAAAAACCATTTTACTATAAAAAAATCCCTTGCGCGGTAAACCTCATTTAACTGAGGACGCGTCGCCAATAACCCATAAGACGCTGTACTGAGCGCTGCGGCTGCGACCGCCGAATCCTACACTTTGAGATGTGACCTTGAGCCCAGCCGTACCGAATTTTGGTCTATCTCGACTATGGGCGCGAGCATGGTCTATCCCGACATGTTTTCTACCTCGCTGTCGTTCCCAGTCAATAAGAAAAGTTTTGGTTGTCATTTTCAGACAATAAAAAACGTTGCCGATCGTCATTTCGGGCCATTAAATGCAAGTAAATTCCTGTTTTTGATCCATCCGATGCGGAAAAATAGGCGTTCTTTGGTGATAGATCGGAGTCGAATCGCCGACTGTATTCGTAAAAAATACGTTCCGGTTGTCGTTCGGGCCTATAAAACGGAATCCGGCTTTATTTTACGTTGGGGAAATGTGGTCCGATTGTCAATTTTTATGATAAATCACGGTTAGATTGTGATTTTTGGCATATATTGAAGCTCGGTCGTCATTTTCGGTCAATAAACAAGTTGCGACCGTCGATTTCGGACTTTAAAATGCTAGGAAAACGGTTGTTTTCGGCAAATAGAATGAAGTGGAATTGCCTATTTTGTCTAAACAATTTTTTTTCTGTAAAACGTAGACTTTTTCGGCCGATAAAATGCGGCCCTTAAATTTTTTGAGGTCAATGTTTTTGCCCTACAAATCGCAAAAGGGGTTTGTCGGTCAATTGCTTTTTTCGGGCCCTAAAACAAGGCTATATTGCTATTTCCGTGGATAATATGCGGCTCGCTTGCCACTTGAGGCCAATAAAACGTGGTCCATCCCATTATACTTAAAAAATTCACTCATTTTGGTGTTTTTGACCACCAAGTTGTGGCAAAATTTATGTTTTTACCGATAAAACACGGCCAAATATCTGATTTTGCCCGGTAAAATGCGTTTCGGACTTCGCTTTTGTATATAAAACACGACCCGGCTTTGTTTTTTACCGAGAAAATGCGGTCCGATTGCCGTTTTTTAGCGATTAAGTACATTTCCGGCATTAAATAAGGTTGGTACTCAATTTTCAGCCGATAACAAACTTTGCGGTCGCATTTTGGCTAGCAATTTTGCTGTAAAATTGCCGATAACATTATCGATTTTGGTTGATAACACACACCCGATCGGTAAATATTTCTAATAACACAGTTTGACCGTTTTCAGGCTAAAAAATGTGGTGCGATTGACGTTTTAGACGGCTAAATTAGAATATATTGCTATTTTAGGCCAATAATATGTATCTCGGGTGTCTTTTAAAATCGCCGTATCTCGGCTGATAAAATTTGTTTCGATGTTAGTCTCGGTAAAATCTTTGTTTTCGACGATAACATACTTTGATACTTCCGCTGGCGGTTGGCCTTTGAATTGCGGTTTGAGTACAAACTATTGCGGTATTTTTGCCCGATAAACTACGTTCATTGGTCGTTTTTGGTCTAAAAGTTACGGTGACCATGAAATGCGGACAAATTGTCATTTTTATCCGAAATAACTACCAAAGTTCAAATTTATGGTTCGCAAAATATAAAAAATATAAAAAATAAATTAAATTTATTGGGAAAACTCAAAAACAATTAATATAATCATTAATCAGATTTATAAGGCAAGGTCATATTCTTACAACAAAACATATTCACATATTCTTTCATATTCAGTTCAGTCTTCATATTCTTTCTCAGTCTTCACCTGTTAATAACTAGCGTATAATAATATAACATTGTAATGTGAATGGGTCATGACATTCCTATGAAAATCGAAAGACGCTTGCGGCAGTTTCAGGCAGTACACCACCTCGGCGAGGCGCCTCGGCCGTTGGCGGTGGCGGGACGTGGTAACAGGCTTCGGTCGGTGCACTCAGCGGAGTGTGTGTGTTGGGGGTTGGGAGATGGGAGATATAAGAGGGGTTAGCGGAGGGGCTGTTAGGATGGGCGCGCGGCCGAAGGGGGAGAGGGGAAGGGCAGCGACAGCAGCGCGGCAGCGTAGACGTTCCGAACTAGCTCCGCCGTCGCCTTGGACGTACAAGCAGACCGTGTACGCTTGTCCCATTACGATGGGTGATCTCCTAAGGAGTATGCTTAATCTATGATATAACTCTATTCCAAAAGTTAGTGAAGGAATTAATTACAAAATACATTATTACAATACAAAAGATGTTAAGGGAAAATATTCAGCTTTGGAAGAATTCAGTTTACCGACAGGAGCTTATGAAATTGACAATATAAATGAAGCTATACAAAAACATATGGGAAAGGAAAATATAACGATAAAGGGCAATAACAATACTGTGAAAGCAGAAATTACTTCTAAGTATTATATTGATTTTAATCAAGTACATTCAATTTGTAGTTTACTGGGGTTTTCTAAGGAAACAAAAGTATTAGAACCTAATACAACTCATTCTGGTAATAAAACTGTGACGATCATCAAAGTTAATAGCATTGTAACGACATTACATGTAACATTATACAAGGATCCTACAGAGATGGTGAGAATCGTCATATATTACAAACATTCTACCCATCAGTTGCACCGGGTTTCAAGATAGTAGAAAAGCCTAAAAACCTTGTCTACCTACCGTTAAACACCAGTTTTATTTCAGACATCGTGCTGAACATAGTGGATCAAGACGGAAACCTTATTGACTTTAGAGGAGAAGCTATTGCTGTAAGAATACATATAAAATCATCCGCTTAGACAATGGGTTTATCATTTAAATAGAGAGAGCCAACCAATAAAGAGGTAGTAGCTCATCAGCTGTAGAAGTATTAACAAGTGACAATATTCGTTTTCTAGAAGAAATCGGATTAAAAGTCATTAACAATGGATATACTGGATATAGCGCAGGGTCCAACATTCTACGAGACCTTATGGGAAAATGAATATCACACGCACAACCCTTACGCTTCGTCAAAATTAAACAATAACGATGAAATTAGGATTCCTATACAGCAACAAGACATTTATACTCTTCCATGCAAAAGTTATTTATATATTGAAGGCAAAGTAACAAAAACTAATGGTACTGCTGGAACCACTGTTCCGTTCAAAACAATCCTATGACATTTTTGTTTGATGAAATTAGATATGAAATCTCAGGAGTTACAGTAGATTCAACAAAAAAGGTTGGAATTTCCAGTATATTAAAAGGATTAGCGTCCAAATGAGAAGAATCTGTTAGCTGTCGCAGGATGGGTTGCACCAGACAAAAATACAATCACTCCTGACTCTTCGGGAAACTTTGATTTCTACGTACCTTTAAGATTACTCCTAGGATTTGCTGAAGACTACAGAAGAATAATAATAAATGTAAAACAAGAACTAGTTTTATTAATAACATCAAACGATAAAGATATTATTAAAGCAGCTGATGGAACAACTGATGCCAATTTAGACTGGAAATTAAAATTAGACAAGATTGTTTGGAGAGTACCACATGTGCGACTAAATGATGAACATAGGGTTACATTATTAAGAAAGTTAAAATCAGATCAAGACATTGTAATACCATTCAGAAGCTGGGAGTTTCATGAATACCCCGTTTTACCTACAACACAACGGCATACATGGACTGTAAAAACTTCTTCTCATTTGGAAAAGGCGAGATATGTAATATTTGGATTACAAATGAAGAAAAGAAATATAATAACTGAAAATAATGGTGAATTTGACCATTGCAAATTAACTAACTGTAAAGTGTTCCTGAATTCACAATTCTTTCCCTACGTCAACTTTAATATATCTTTTGATAAAAAAAGGTACAGTGTTTTATACGATATGTACGCTAGGTTGCAAAATTCATACTACGGCAAAATAAACACACCTCTACTATCTCCTGAAAAGATTGAATCGAAAGCTCCGTTTGTTGTAATTTATTGCTCCAAACAAAACGAATCTGTAAAATCGTCTAGTGTTGATATAAAAATAGAAATGGAATTTCAAGAAAACGTACCTGCAAATACATCTGCGTATTGTTTAATTTTGCACGATAAAATTTTTACATACAAGTTTACATGAGTATCACTACTACCTAAAGCCACTTACCAAGTTTCACAAAAATACATTCATTAATAAGTGATATATAGCATTTGATTTATTCTCTATAAGAATAAAATTATAATTGAGTACGCGGGTTTGCTGCAACAAGAAAGAAACGATATGTGTTTTTTGCAATTATCAATATAAATCAACCAGGTGAAGCTAATTACCAAGTTTTATTAATTTAGGTTCATAACTAAGGGAGATATTAAACTTTACTTATTCTCCATATGAATAACATGGGGGCCGAGTATGCAGGTGTGCTGCTTCCGGGAAAAATCAACAAAAACCATTTGTTTGTGCTAATATCAATATTCTACAACTAGATGAAGCCACATACCAAGTTTCATCAATATACATACATAAATAATCGAAATATAACATTTTATTCATTCTCCATAAGGATAACATTGGACGACGTACTGTGTTTAGCACTTTGAATATCACTGCAACGGTTGGACTAAAACAACAATTAAAACGCCAAAATGATTGTTTTGTAGAGCCAAACTGATTGGTAGAATGAAATGTGGAGTTTTTAGTGAAATTATCTGAGTAAAATCTAAAAACCATATTCCAATAAGATTAACATGGGAAATTTTATGGACGAATTTTTTGACCTTTCTCCACAACCACTAAACCTAGCTTAATGATTCAAAAACTAAATTGTTTGTTTTTTTAAGCTCTATAAAATGGATACAACCAAAATCTAGCGTTTTTAAAATTTTAGGGTAAAAAGGTCAAAAAACTGATTTTTGGAAAAATTTAAACCCCCATAAAACCCCGTTCCCATAGACCGATCGATATGGTTTTCGAACTTAAAGTCATAAATATTACTTTCCACATTTGTGCCAAATTTCATAAAAATCGGGCGCTTCTTTCAAAAGTTATCATGGTAACGCACACACACACACACACACACACACACACACACACACACACACACACACACACACACACACACACACACACACACACACACACACACACACACACACACACACACACACACACACACACACACACACACACACACACACATATATATATATATATATATACATATATAAATTTGAACGAATAGTGTTTTTGCCATCTGGGGACCTCAAAACAAAAAGTTATCATGGTCTCGGGCTTAAGTCTTACCATGAGACCTACGGTAATAGCTTCTTCCCTATAGGGGAAATTAGCTGAAACCGTATTCCCATAAGATTAACATGGGAAATATTATGGCTACTTTTTTAAATTTTCTCCGCAACCACTAAACCTAGCTTAATGATTAAAAATACTAAATTGTTTGTTTTTAAGCTCTAAAAAATGGCTATAACAGAATCTAGTGTTTTTAAAATTTTAGGGTAAAAAGTTAAAATACCCCCGTAGCAGCAAACCTGCATACTCAGCGAATTTCCAATGCATATTAATTTATCTTAATACCACATAAAGCCACATACCAAGTTTCATGAATATACATTCATAAATAAACTATTTATGACATTTTAATTATTCTCCATATGAATAACATTGCGGCTGAGTATGCAGGTTTGCTGAAATAAGGAACACTAAAAATGGGCTTTTATACAAATATCATTATAACTCAACTAGGTAAAGCCAAATACCAATTTCTATTAATTTATGTTCATAATTAAAGGAGATAACACGTTAATTATTCTCCATAAGAATAACATGGGGCTGAGTATGCAGGTTTGCTGCTACGGGAACTATCGGGCAAAAAATGGATTTTTGTGCAAATATCAATAGACCACAATGAAATGAAGCAATATACCAAGTTTCATCAGGATAAGTTGATAAATAAGCGAGATATACAATTTTTCTTATCCTCCATAAGAATAACATTGGACAACGTACTGTGTTTAGCACTTTCAATATATCAGTAACCTATTGACGTAGAGCAATGATTAATACCCCCGTATCAGCAAACCTGCGTACTAAGCGAATTTCCAATGCATATATATGTATATTAATACCACATAAAGCCACATACCAAGTTTCATCAGTATACATTCATAAATAAACGATTTATGACATTTTAATTATTCTCCATAAGAATAACATGGCAGCTGAGTATGCAGGTTTGCTGAAGCAAGGAACACAAAAAATTGGGGTTTTATACAAATATCAATATAACTCATGTAGGTAAAGCCACATACCAAATTTCATTAATTTATTTTCATAATGAAGGCAGATAACACGTTACTTATTCTCCATAAGAATAACATGGGGCTGAGTACGCAGGTTTGCTGCTACAGGAGACTTGGGTAAAAAATTGTCTTTTTGAGCAAATATCAATGGTCCACAACCAGATGAAGCCGTATACCAAGTTTCGTCAGTATACGTTCATAAATAAGCGAGATATAAATATTTTATTTTTCTCCATAAGAATAACATTAGACAACGTACTGTGTTTAGCACTTTCAATATCTCGGTAACCAATTGACGTAGAGAAATGATCAAAATACCAAATTGTGTGTTTTTTTAAGCTGAATCCAATGGGAAAAAATAAAATTTGACTATTTCCAAAATTATATGTAAAAAATTCGAAAAACCCATTTTTGGGGTACAAAACCCCCCCAAAATACCCCTTCGGATAGAGCGATCTGGCTGGTTTTCGAACTTAAAGTCATAAATGTTGCTTTACACGTTCATACCAAATTTCATCAAAATCGGATAATTTTTACAAGAGTTATCGTGCTCACGGACACATATATATATATATATATATATATATATACAGTTTCGAACGAATGGTGTTTTTGGGGTCTGGGGACCTCAAAACGAAAAGTTATCATGGTCCCGGGCCTAGGTCTTACCATGCCGACTACGGTAATAGCTTCTTCCCTATTGGGGAAATTCGCTAAAACATCAAATTGTGCGTCTTTTTAAGCTGACTCCAATGGGAAAAAATAATACCCCCGTCGCAGCAAACCTGCATACTCAGCGAATTTCCAATGGAGATATAAATGTCTTAATGCTATATAAAGCCACTTACCAAGTTTCATAAAAATATATTCACAAATAAGCGATATATACAATTTTGATTATTCTCCATAAGAATAACATTGGGGCTGAGTACGCAGGTTTGCTGCAACAAGGAACACAAAAAATGGGTTTTTATGCTAATATCAATATAACTCAACTAGGTGAAGTCGTATACCATTTTTTATTCATTTATGTTCATAATTAAGGGAGACAGAGCATTTAATTATTATCCATAAGAATAACATGGGGACTGAGTACGCAGGTTTGCTGCTACGGGAGAATTATGCAAAAAAGATTTTTTGGAGCAAATATCAATAGACCTCAACGAGATGAAGCTGTATACCAAGTTTCGTCAGTATACGTTCATAAATAAGCGAGATACAAATATTTTCTTTTCCTCCATAAGAATAACATTAGACAACGTACTGTGTTTAGCACTTTCAATATCTCGGTAACCAATTGACGTAGAGGAATGATCAAAATACCGAATTGTGTGTTTTTTTAAGCTGAATCGAATGGTCAAAACTAAAATTTGACTTTTTCAAAAATTACATGTAAAAAATTCAAAAAACCCATTTTTGGGGTACAAAACCCCCCCAAAATACCCCCTCGGATAAGTCAATCTGTCTGGTTTTCGAACTTAAAGTCATAAATGCTGCTTTACATGTTTATACCAAATTTCGTCAAAATCGGATCATTTTTACGAGAGTTATCGTGCTCACGGACACATATATATATATATATATATATATATATATATATATATATATATATATATATATATATACAGTATCGAACGAATGGTGTTTTTGGGGTCTGGGGACCTCAAAACGAAAAGTTATCATGGTCCCGGGCCTAGGTCTTACCATGCCGACTACGGTAATAGCTTCTTCCCTATAGGGGAAATTCGCTAAAATTGTACTTTTTTCAAAAATTGTATGTAAAAAACTCAAAAATCCCATTTTTGGGGTACAAACCCCCCCCCAAAATACCCCTTCGGATAGATCGATTCGTCTGGTTTTCGAACTTAAAGTCATAAATGCTGCTTTACACGTTTGTACCAAATTTCATCAAAATCGGACCTTTTTTACGAGAGTTATCGCACCCACGGACACACACACACACACACACACATATATATATATATATATATATATATATATATATATACAGTTTCGAACGAATGGTGTTTTTGGGGTCTGGGGACCTCAAAACGAAAAGTTATCATGGTCCCGGGCCTAGGTCTTACCATGCCGACTACGGTAATAGCTTCTTCCCTATAGGGGAAATTCGCTAAAACAGATTTTTGGAAAATTTTAAACCCTCATAAAACCCCCTTCCCATAGACCGATCGATCTGGTTTTCGGACTTATAGTCATAAATGTTAATCTCCACATTTGTGCCAAATTTCATAAAAATCGGGCGCTTCTTTCAAAAGTTATCGCGGTAACGGACACACACACACACACACAAACAAATATATATATACAGTATATATATATATATATATATATATATATACATATATATAAATTTGAACTAATAGTGTTTTTGGCATCTTGGGACCTCAAAACAAAAAGTTATCATGGTCTCAGGCTTAAGTCTTACCATGCACCTACGGTAATAGCTTCTTCCCTATAGTGGAAACTCGCTAAAAAAAACAAAAGTTAAAAAATAAAGTAATAAATGTAATAGTACTACATCGCACTCGTATCATTCGACTGCTTCATTCGATTGTTTCATTCGATATTTTTATCGATTTAAACTATCGAATCCCGATTCGAATTTTACGCGTGCGAGGTAGTCCTTTTTTAAAATATCCTCCACGTGACCTTGAACTTTAACCTTTCTCTCATTTCGTCACAAAACCGCCTACGTCACTGGCTCAGCCTCAGGTGACGTATATATTCACTCAGCACATCCGGTCACTTGACCTGAAGCTGTCAATCAAGTGAGCCAGAATCTACAAATGCACACTACTTTTGTGTGTAGCTGTTTTGGGTTTTAAAATTTTTTTGGTGCTATAATTTAAGAATTGGAAATACGCAACAAAATATCCAGTCTAATTTGCAAAATATTGGAAATGGTGTTTACTTATGCATTAGCTTAGTATCCAAAATTTAGACAGTTCTGACTATAAACATTTTGTGAATATATATTACGTATTATATTACAGTGAGATGTAGTTGAGAGGGCCACAACAATACAAAGTATTGGAAATATGGCAATTATAACAGCGGGATGGTATATAAGCTTGCATTGTTTTAATTTAACTCGAATAATAACTTTGCTTCGAAACAAACAATAAAATTCCATCTAAAATGTGTGTCATGATTATCAAGTTGCGCATGTTAAGTTTAATATAAAGTTTCATTTAAAATGCGACAGTATATTAATATTTAAAGACTTTGAATATCACCGTTATTACATTGAATCAAATGGGAGATTTTGACACAGGCCCACCAGAATCACTGCCAACATAACGGAGCAAAAATTGGCTTTCATCAGGGCACGCTGTCTTAACCAAGAGTCGTGACTCCAGATTACATAGAGCTAATTGGAAAATACCCTCAATGGAAAAACTATTTCCATTAATCGACAGGAAAACTACACTGGACATTTCTTACCGATGGTCAACGAACTGTGCCAACCATTTCCCAACGTTAGCCCAACGATTTGTGCTACTAGGGCGTGGGCAATAGGTTTGGGTTTAATGGATTAGATAATTACTTAAATAGATTTAGTTGCAGCAGCAATTTTAATCAGATGTACCATTGGGTTTATAACCCCAATGGCTGTACGAAGCACGGGTATCAGCTAGTAAAACAATAGATAAGTTCGTAAAAAAAGTACACCAAGTTGGTGTAAAGTAATATCACATGTTTTAATGTTGTAAACAAAGAAAACGTTTTTAAATCCCCTTGCTTTTCTTATAGGGAATATTTTACGTTATTTCTCGTTTGCTGGTAATTATTTAGAAATACTGCTATGATTCCCGAGTTCCTGGGATCAAGACCTTCAATTTGAGCCCTCTCCCATTATCCTGCGATTTGCCAAACTCCCACCATTTTTACTTAAACATTTTTCTTTCAGAGCTATATATAAAAGATTATCTACGTGTAAATAAATGTTTGGGAGGGACACATAAAAATATATGCATGTTCTTAAATATGAGATCAGATTAAATTATTGTATTTTAAAATTGTTATGAATAATCTTTTGTAATAGTTAATTTTAAAATGAATTGTTTATTTTAACTTTGCTAAAACATAATGCACTATTTTATTGACAAACAATATTGCTAGTATTTTTATGTTGAAATATTCAATTAATTTCTATGATAAATTGTTGTATAAATCCCTTTCTATTTTTCTGTTACCAGTATTTATGACCAATGAGTTATGTATAAAATGATAATATTTCAACTTATTGGCTATGACTATATTATTTTGTCAGCTGATGTTTTCAAAAAGTTGTTTCTTTTTATCTTCTAAGCAGTGTTGCCATTGTTGGGGTAATTACGCCAAAGTGGCGGATTTGTTTGGTCTTGGGGTATTTTTTGGCGGATTCTTGGCGGATTTTACCGAAAGACATGGGGACTTTTAATCTTTTTGGAGTATTTCATAAATTTGTGATTTAAGCTGTGTTTTCAACTTCGTTATTTTAAGAATAGGTCGTGCTAAAAAGCTGAACAATCATGTTCATGGAAACAATACATTAGTTTAAAAAATTAGCTCAATAATACAAAAATTGCTGGCATTGTTGGGTGTTATCCAACGAGGCAAATCTATTTAGAGCTCTCGTCTGGGATGAAAAAGTGAAGCCTTCAAGCTGACCACAATTTTCATCAGTTAAGCAATCAAATACTCTCTTCACAAGCTATGTGTTAGTCAGCTGACAAACATACAACTATAGTGATCGAAGGGAGACTTTGATTGGTTACCAAGGGAGGCAGAGGGGCAAGATGGTGGTCCTCATGTAGGCTTTACTTTTTTAATCAATTTATTGGTGATCATTGTACGTTTTTATTTAGTATTACTTTTTTACTCCAGACGAGATCTCTATATAAATATAGAAGCTTCGTTGGTGTTATCTTTCATCAGTTTTCACTTCATCGCACTCAATTTATACCATTTTATCATTGACTATAAATACTGAAGGAGACATCCCATCCATATGGTCCAGCTGTCCCAGTTTTAGTGTATGCTAGAATTTAAAATTGAAGTAGTTTGATTGGGTTACCGACAGATTGTGCTACTGTCATCTTTTTATTTTAGTTATTTACGTTAACTTAAAATATATCCACCCCAGAAATCAATTGATAATCAACTTATGTTTGCTTCGTGATACACCAACTCTTGTATTATCCCCTCCTTGAGACGATAAGTAATAGTTGACAGCAGTGTACTCTGTTGGGGATTAGTGTAAACTACGACCTCTTTCAATCGTGGCATACACAAACCTAGGGACACATTTCACAATGACAATGAGAAGTCTACTTCAGTATTTATAGTCAATGATTTTATGTTCAGTTATTTATACAGTAGATCATATATAGTTTAGGCACACAGGATTGGAGACGCGTTTATGATGATAGAATCACTAAAAATGTTTTTTTTTTACAATGACAGATAATGTTTGAAAAGCACATTATTTTGTCACCTATAATAAATATACTTTTACTATAATCAGCTCTTAATGACGCTAGAGGATAAAATAGGTAATACATTTTAATCAACTTTGGGATTTTTGGTGGATTTTCAGGATGTCTGGGGTTGAATGGAGATTTCTTTATAAATCTGTCTTGTCGGATTCTTGGCAGATTTTTATGTCGGGATGGGTGTAAGTAAGATGGGGGATTTTTAGTCCGGCATTGGAGTAATTCGCTAACATCAGAGTGGCAACACTGCTTCTAAGTCTATTGCTGGCGCGGAGGTTGCCGGCAAAATCGTTGATTCGTTATCTTCTTCTATAGTTTCAAACTAAGTGCTGCAAATTTCATGTTTTACTTACAGTTTCTTATTATTTAATTGTTTTACCAAAAATCTTAAAATATCGACGTTGTTACTAAAATCGGCTGGTTAAATAAAAACAAAGCAAGGTTAGTTAAAGTACATTTGAAAACGATTACTAGAATTCTAGAATGTACTAGCAAATAAAATATCCATCAAGATTAAGCTTGTTAGGTCTCCATTTTCCTCGCATTGGGAACTGTAAGTATAATAATTTAATTATTTGTATTTGCACAAAATTTTCCTTTAAACTATTTTTCTATTTCGAGCAAATATTTCAATGTAAGTTTTCTGCTGATCTTGAACAACGTTATAAATACTAAATACTCATATCAAGAGTGTTGCCATGAATTACCCACGAATTTTTTTAATGGATTAATGGTGTATTTCAATTAAAATATTGCTTTCTTTCAGTATAAAGAGTCGCATTGACACACACACACACACAGTAAAAAGACTCAAAAACAGTGTTGACCATGTGCATCTCACAAAGAACTGAACCTGTCAACTTCCAAGCAAGCCTGCCACGTTTATTTTACTAGGGCCATTCCACCAACATTGCCATAGACCGGTTAACCCATTGGATACTTAGTTTTTTAATGACTGCATGGCCTAGAACTTCAATTAAATTTCAGTATTTTGCAGTAAATAAACTGTATTTTAATATTTTTCAGTATTTTAGTAAATAAACTAAAAAAATTACTTTTGCTGCTAATTGGGCAAACATAGTGTTTTTCTTGAAGCTGTATACATTTTCTTTTTAGTACGGTATGTTAATATAAAACAAAAAATAAAAAATCACATTTAAAATATTTTGTTATTAAAATAAAAAATTTTTATTAAAAAAAAAAGAATATAGTAAAAATAAAAAAAAGTCTAATTAGTTGTCTAGTAAAGTGCAAAAACTATTTCCTTACGTAAAACCTTCTAGTTTTTTACTTTATCTAAAATAACGAATTTTTTATGATTTTTTTTGCAAAACCACTTTTTTCTTGAATAATTTATATTTTTACCCGTTTGCCAAAATTGGACCACAATGCAATATTTTACCTAAAAAAGACATTCATGGATATAAGCTTAAAGTTAAAACAATTACAACAAAACAGTAAACAAATTAAAAAATTTTGAAAAAAACATGGTAGGCCTATTACATCATCCGTGAACTACTCCGCGATAAAGATTTTGGGCCAAAACGGCCATCACGGAACCGTTCCGTGAAAAGTATTCAATGGGTTAACTCATTGAGAGTTGCAAGACGTCAATTTTGGTCGTGTGCGGGAATCGAACCCACAAACATCGTATCCACACCTGGTCAAGGTGTTTCCACGACGTAGCCAACTCAGCTAACACAACCAAAGGCCTAGCGTCGTTATTTAGCTTTTTTAGTTAGTCCGCGCCTCTAGCTGAGAGAGCCCTACGGCTCTACTACGTTGCCCGTGGTCATTAGTTACAAATGTTGCTACTAGAGTGCAGCACCAATCAAATCCCTTTATAGGCTATTGTGAATATAGAATAAAATTACTACCTTAAGTAATGGGTTAATGTAAACAGCAACCTCAAATATATGTAAAGACATGGGACTGTAAACAGTCCAATAAAGAAATGGGGCTGTAAGCAGTCCAATAAAGTAGTTTCTGCAATGAGAATTTCTAGGCAGCTTGAGCACTTTCTTCAGCCAGACAACAATTTTCTTGAAATTTTATTCAGCCCCCCCCCCCCATAGAATGATAGTACCTAGGAGATTTGCGACTGAAGTAAATAAAAGTAGACAGACATAAATAGATTAAGTTAAGGTTTTGGAATTTTGAAAGAGTGTTCAGGACAAAAATGCCCTTAGCCAATTTTACTTCAATCTTGTCCAAATTATACGTATGCCTTGTCTTTTCTTTTGGGGTGGAGCCCTGGGAAGTCCAAGGGAAAAACTAATTCCTTTTGTATCATCTAGGATGGGAAAAATCTCTTAATTTGAAACTTTATTTTCAAAATCTACTATGAAATAAAATCACTTCACTAAATTTGCTTTGATAACTATTGGGACTATCCTAAAATTAAAGCTGGGTTTTGTGTTTGTGCCTATGTACCCTATTCCATTTATTTTTATGTGTTTAAAATTGTCGTTTAAATAAAGTTATAACAGTTAAATTCATACTGTAACCTGTATTTTTTGGTTACATCTATGTGTTTTCTATGTCCTGGATTCAGGTTCTAGTTTGTCATGGAGGCTGTAACTTATTTTTCTATATATTTACACAAATTTATAATTAGAGCTATAATATACCTGTGAAAATGAGACCGACTTATTACTGGTTATTTTAAAAATTATTGTAATTTGTTACGGTAATATTTTCAGGTTTCATTACCAGAGAAGAGGAATGGATTGTATGATACCCTTTCATGTTTTATTCTTAATTGCCTTTTGTGGGGTTCAAGTGACTTTCGGATTGGAAACCTTTAATGGAGAAAAGGATAAGGTGGGCATAAAGTACAATTCTAGTTATATAAAAGGACGGTATTTGGTATTTGTAAGCAGGTAATTTACTCTAGTTAGCCTATTAGCCTATATTAGTATTAGTGAAGTTTTTTATTTAAGCCCACCACAAAATACAGAAAACCGCTCTCCATGACAGGGGTGCAGAACATGTTTAGACCCCTAAAATTTCCCCCGATTCTACTATTACAAACCAAAAATATCCCCTAAAATTCGCGAAATACATCTTTACATTAAAATCTACCAGCTCTTCATAAGGCAAATCATTAATAATCAAGTAAATGTTTTAAAATTGAATTTATTAAGGTTAAATTCCACACAAAAAAAGTTGTCAACTTACCTAGAATATTGCGATAAAATTATGTTAGGTACTAATAAAATAAAATGAACTTCCAAAAAATAATAACAAATCTTAGTTGAATTAAATGTTTTTATTTTAATTTACTAAGGTTAAATTCCATAAAAATATTAATTTTGTAACTTATAAAACTACCTCTAATATTGTAATAAATAAATTGAAAAAATATAAAGCAAAATCTAAGTTGAATTGCATGTCTAGTTTTCATACAGGCCTAACTTCTTGAGGAATGGAGGAATGTAGTCGGATTTATCAAACAATCATCAATCATCAATGAGAGACCAAAAAGTCTGCTAAAAATATATTATCCAAAGAACCAAATTATACGATATACATGATAAATTTGGATGTTAACCGATAACAAATACTTTTATAATGTTAACTTTAAATTTAGGGTTTTAAATGTTGTGTACAAATTAGAAAGCAAAATTTATTTTAAAAATAATTAATTTTAATTGATTGTAGATAACGTTTTTAAATACTGTAGGCCCTAATGTTAAATTTCTAAATAATTTATTAAT
The DNA here is from genome assembly GCA_963675035.1 of Allygus modestus. NCBI lineage: Eukaryota > Metazoa > Arthropoda > Insecta > Hemiptera > Cicadellidae > Allygus > Allygus modestus. The sequence goes on from OY776117.1 coordinate 101,846,396, forward strand.
ATGAAACCAAGATATTCATGTCGAAACATTTTTAAAGAAAACAAATTATTGACATTTTGGTCAATTTATATATTTGAAACATTAAATTTTGTCAGAAACAATCTATCTTTTTTTCAAAATGTAAATGTAAACACATGCAATTTAAATATTCGAAAAAGAATACTATTCACATAAATTATCATAGAACAACATTTTTCAAACGACAATTAATATACAATGGAAGAAAATTAATGAATAAATTCCCTGAAAAGTTGAAAAATTTACCTTTTGGAGAGTTCAAATCAAAATCAAAATCTCATATTCTTGAAAAATGTTTTTATACTTAGTGTGGATACATTTTTTGAAGATCAGAATAACCAATGACGAGAACATTTCAAATAAATTTTAAGTAATAAGTTAATATTACTTTTTACTCTCTCCCCTTATACATAGTATATGGAGAAAGTATTGTTTTCATCTAAATTTTCGAATTTGAGTTGTTAGTGGAAATATTCATTTTGGTGTTCCCTGAACCCAAAAAAGTGATTTTTACGTGATGTCTGTGTGTCTGTCTGTCTGTCTGTATGGATGTGTACAGAGCTAGAGCCCACAGCAATGGTCCGATTTTTATGAAATTTGGTATGTAGGTACTAATCCACGATATCTCCAGGCGTTTTTTCATTTTTTTGAATTTTTGATGTTAAAGGGTAATTATCCCCCGAAAACTGCCAAAAAACATGAAAAATCAAAATTTCTCAAAAACGGCTCTAACGATTTTAATTAAACTTTAGTCGTTTGTAGAAATTTAGTTTTCCAACAAAATGACACCACCCGCATTTCTGTTAAAATTCGGGTTCAGAAATTATAGGGCTTAAAACATAAAAATTCGGGTTTTTGGATTTTACTTTAAAAAAATAAATATAAAAAAATATTACTATTCACCATTAAAAAGAGCTCAAAAACTAAATAATTTAGTTTTTTGAATTACTATTCTACAATTGCTGGTTGCGGAGAAAATTTAAATTTTCATTTTGTGGTAAACGCAGTACATTGTCAATGTTGTTATTATGGGGAATACAAAAATTAATATTTCTCCCTTATTTACTGATCAATTTCGTTCAAACTTGATATGCTTGTCAAGTTAGCATTGACCAACAGAGGAAATTCGAAATATGTTGCTCCTTAACAACCCTGTGGAGGGGGGGGGGGAATAGGAGGCATTCCCCTCTTAAAACCATGTTTGTAGCAATGGATTCTGTATTGCCTCCTAAACAGGGATTTGGGTGGATGTTTTTGAAAATAACTTGTTTACAAGATTTTCTGTACATTCGACCGTGCTTTGTATTCTAAATTTAGTAAATAATAAGTAATTTATTCATTAAATTTGGGCTAAAAGGGAGAAAGTATTTGTCAGTTTCCTGAGCTGATACCGTTTATTTATTTTAAGTTATTAAGTATAAATAATGCTTATGCAGGATTTTGTCAAAGCAATAAAAATTTATTATTATTATTATTATTATTAAGAAATTTACTTAACATAAATTTCAGGGTGTCTAGCAGCTAAATTGCTCGGTGCCCTAGCAATTTTTGCCATTTGCGGAGGTTGTTTTAACAATTCGCGGAGCCTAAACTACTGTAGATTACCTAATCATATGCATACTCATTTGTTCATAAAAAGAAGGAGATTTAGAATAAAATTAAATTCAGCAAATCCCTATTGGTGGGTTTTTTGTTTTTTTTTCAAAATGTTAAAAAACAAAATGTTATAAAACCTTTTGAAATAATTTTCAAAAGTAGAGTCCTAGCATATTTATAATAATATTTGTACAGACAGTCGAAGATGTTCAAAATGTAGGCAATTTATTTCCCTACGTAGAAATGTGTTTGATTTATTTGAACAAATTTGTTTACCCAATTACGGAAAAAAATACTGAAACTGGGGAAAATCGACAAACTTAGGCTGTACATTTGAGAAATAAAAGGTATAAAAGTAATATATTAAAACCGTTATATTACTTAAGGTAACAATACAATTATTGGTTATAATGCACTGTTGTACAAATTAATAACTGTTTTTATGATTTTATATGAGTTGAAAAACAAAATTTGAGTTTCGCCGAAAGCCAAAATTAGTTATTCAAATTAGTTATTAGTTATACTAGATCTAGTTTTTGTACTTTATTATAATAAATGGTACATATATTTAAAGAAAATATATTTCTGAACATGAAAATATACATATGTATACAGAAATATGAACAAATGAAGGTTCCATAAGCATTTGTGGCACGAGACACACATAGAGATTTTTTCAACATAAATCTGCAGCATAGCCATATTTGAGTTAAATGTGCAGAGGTTACTTCAAGCTGTTGCTATGTCCAAACCATAGAAGATCATATGCATACTATTTTTGTTCACAAAAGAACAGAGAATTTGTACAGTGGAACCTCGATAACCTAAACCTCAGGGGAATCTGCAAAAATTTGAGTTATCGAATATTTCGAAATATTGAGGTTTGACTTATCAAAGTGATTTTCCACAGACTTTGACTTATTGAGGGTCACGGTAACACAAAAGATGGATCATGGAAGGGTCTTACATAAGTTCGAGCTTTGTATAAAAATAATCATACCGTATAATAATTATTAAAATTAAAATAGATTTGAACAATTTTAAATGTCTAAAATAAACCTGGAAATATATTGTAAAGCTTCTTTGGTTAACGTAGTAGAGGACGAAATACTTCCTTTAGTGAAAGTATTGTAGAGTAGGAAAGTAAACAAATAATGACTCACAGTTTGGTATTTTGGTGATGTTTTTCCCGTTCGACCACTTCCTGTCTATTTTCTTGACCTTTTTGCTCTTTTCTTATCACATGCCCTAAACAAATCCCTTCCGCTTACGGAAGTCAGTTCTGACCAACTACGCATCAATTTCATTTCGCTGAACATTAATGTACTGTAGGCTATTAAAATAATTTGCAAAACCAAAATGGAACAGAACAAGATAACAATTAAAATTGCAGAGCATTGTTGGAATTAGGGTGAAGCAGTACACTTGTTTTGTTTTAAAATTGTCGACAGTGTTCACTGTGTTCCAAACTGCTTCCCGATGTCACTGTTTTTATTTCCTGTGTCAATAGTCTCAAATAGTCTTGAACTTCTCCTCATGGGGTAGATTTTTCTCAACACGTTTTACCAAACTGCAAACACTTTGTAAAAAACAATCGAAAAACTACGTTTCACGTACTACATCCAGAACCTCTGACCATTTTATTTAAAAAATATATATAATTTACAACAATATGAGACTGTTCCTTATTTATGAAATGAAATCCTCACATAGGTAAAACCCGTGCTTACGAGGTTGAATGTGTTTGATGTGCGTGTGCGTGTTGCTCATCAACATAAATTTGTCGGTTGTTTTACCGACACCAGGAGCACCCGGGAAAGTGATTTAGTGGGGAGGGAGGGTTGAAATTTCCGGCTGCAAAGTCACTGGAGGTTTGGTGAATCAACAGCTTCGACTTTTAGAGGTTTTCTAGTCGACTTATACAGGTACGGAAATTGTACATATTCAAGTTATGGTCCTACAGTTAAAACTTTGACTTATAGAGGTGCGGCAACATGCTAAGAATACTGCAAAAATTCGAGTTATCGAGGTGTTTCCTGTTAACCCTTAGACTTGTAGAGGTAAAATAACATAGCATTAGATAGCAAGTTCAAGGAGAATGACAAAAATTTGAGTTATCAAGGAATTCGACTTATTGAGGTTCGAGTTATCGAGGTTCCACTGTATAAAATAAAATAAAACTCGGTTGAGTAGATTTTTAGATAAAGTTAAAAAAAGTTACCTAGGCGGCTTCTTTTCATGGTGATTTGAAAAACACTCACATTTTCAATAATGCACATTTGAACATAAATAATAATATAGATAAATATTGCTACTAACTCACACAATACTCGACAATACACTTCACTAAAACACTTAAGATTGGATAATAAAATATGGATAATAACCTATCCGCACTAATAAACGCACATTGCCTCTGGCTAGCAGAACAATTATTTATTATTACGTTGCTGGAAGTACGAGTGTTTATACACTCGTACTTCCGGCTACTAATATGAGTCACCTGACGCTCCATAGAGGAAGGTAGCGCTGAAAAGAGGAAGAACTTTTTCCTGGCTACAAAGAGTATGATGTTTACATCAAGCTTAATTAGTTATCAATCTATTTATTACTGATTTATAATTCGCCGTATTTCCGACGAATGGGGCAAATGAACAGCGGACATAACAGCTGATTTCAAAAATTATTTCTCAGACTTTTTAAATGGTAGCCTATTAATATTACCTATTAAGTTTCTGGATCAATTTCAATGCATTGTTGAAAAAAATGACCCAATTCGCTGGATTCCGGATTATTGTGTTGGCGGTTGGCAGTCCTAGGGTTAAGAATGAAAAAAGTAGGGTCACTCGTTGGCTGAATTTTGAGGTAAACAAACACAGTTACTTACTTTTGATGAATTTTGAAACACAGTTGGCCTAATGTAACCTTTAGACCATTAACATTATTTGGATATTTAACATTGTATAATACTAGTCTATTATGTGACTTCCAATGACTATGGAATTATACTTTATTGTAAATTGCTTATGCAACACCGTTTTTGATGTGTTGTCTAAGATTTTTCAGTTTTCTGGGAAATTAATTTGCGACTTCAATATATTTTGTTTGTTGACCCAAAATTTTCCCCGAGCCCGGCTCGCCGGATCGGACATATTCTGCACCCTTGCTCTGATACCAAACCCTGAGTCGGATAACTAAAAGGGCGGTTGAAGCGAAGACAGTTAAGGGGGCGTCTACTATATATCACCTCCCCTAGGTATAACTTAGCTTACTACACCTTCCTTTCATAGTTCAGTTTACACATTACCTACTAGGTAGCCTACTGATAAAATAATATGAAAAGCAAGATTTGAAAGATAAAATTATAATAGGCATACTATTTGTTTCTATTAGTTAAGGGGAAAATGTAGGCTCTTATTTGTCTTTTTTGAATATTCTTAATTTTTTGTTTAAACAACTGACATTTTCAGTTACTCTTGTAATAAACATATCAACAGATTATTCCAATTTTTAGTTCCTCGCTTTGTTTCAAATAGGCTAAACTGCTGTTAGATGCCAAGACAGTTGCATCATTTCACTATTGGAATTTATATTTGACTTTTCAGATTGGCATTAGAAGAGAGCTGGATAAGATGACCCAAGAGTTGTTAGTGGATAAAGACCCATTTTACCATTCCTACGTGTTCAACTCAGGTGTTGGAAATAGAGAGAGTGAGTACAATTCAGTGGTTAAACTGAGTTTGATCAATTGGAACAAATAATTAGCCCTTAGAATATACATATGCAACAAATATATAAACTGTTTTAAACAAAAGTTATGTATATATATAAGGAACTGAACACTGAATAATATATTTTATTGTTTAAATAAGCTATAAACATTTTTCAATAATATTTTTTCAAATTGTACTCGCCAATGAATTTGATGTAAATGGGTATTTTTCTTGTAATTGCTAAAATTAACATAAGTATTTTTATTAGAACTACCTCACAAATTTTCAAACTGTATTGATTTTGCTTGAAAATTCAAAGTATTAGACATTAAACGATTATTTAGCCTCTATATTTTTCAGACAATTATGCACGTAAAAACAACAATAATGAGCTTCAGTAATCAAAAGATGTACATTACCACAATATAAGAACCCGGGGGAATTTTATTATTGCAAATCATAGAACTGAACTTTTTGCCAAACAACCAACTTATGCCGGTATTAAGTTTTTTAACAGTCTACCTTTGGAAATTAAAACCATTAATGATGTTAAAAGTTTTAGAACCAAATTAAATAAGTTTTTACTTGATAACCCTTTATACTCTCTGGAATAGTTTTTTGATATTGTTAAAAATAACATGTTTAAATAGTCAACAAAGCAATGTATTATGTTAAGTCTTTAGTATTTAGTTTATATAATATTATACTAGCAGTTACCCGGCGTGCGTTGCTGCGCCCAAATTAAGTTGTTTACTTTTAATTACAGCTGTTAATTTTGTAAACACTAAATTTCTAAAACCTGACACTGCACCCTTGTATGCCCTCTGGGTCGGAGCCCTTTGGACAGATTTGCACCAAACTTCACACAAACCATCCTTGAATGGCCAAAGACATATTAATAATGCAGAAAAAGGCTATTAGAGTCATGGCTGGAGTAGATAGATATCATAGTTGCAGGGACCTTTTTAAAGAATACAAAATATTGACTTTGTTCTCCTTATTTATTAAGCAATGCCTGTTATATTTAAGAACTCAATTAAGTATTTTAGAATATAGGAGTGATATACACAGTCATGACACACGTTTTAGATGTAACATAAATTTGCCTCAAGTTAGAATAGCTAAGACTGATAAAAGTTTGTTAATCTTAAGTAGTAAATTATTCAACAAGTTACCAGTAGCAATAAGACTACTTAATGATAAGGATTTTAAGTTTAAAATACATTATTTTCTTTGTATGCACCCATTTTATTCTGTGGAAGAGTTTATGTCAAGTTCTTGGACTTCATTGGACTTTGATTAATACAACTTAGATTGTGTATTTGTATTTGACGTGCCATTGTATTTGTTTGAAATATTGACTGGCTGAATAAATTCTTATTCTTATTCTGAATAATGCTTAATAATGCCTGAAAGTTTCATTACAATCTGTCAAGCGGTTTCGGAGTCCATAGGCTACAAACATATATATATACATACATACATACTTCCTCTTTTATAGATATAGATTTATTGACGCCATTCATGTACATCTCAGTTGTGTCTATCTGAATAATGTATTTTTAATTTGATTCTTCAGTGACATTTTTTAAAACAGTGATAGTTTCATTATCAGTTTGCACTCGGCATGTCTTTACTAAGTACAATATTTTTGTTATTATTTGATAAAATTTTTTAGAAGATTTATTTCTAAGTTTGACTAAAAATGTCAAAAAGTAAGTAACAGGTTGTTTTTATTAATTTTAGTAAATGTACAGTAACTATTTATTGAAAAACTTGCTCATAAACAAGATATATATTCAAGAGACCTTTAATTTGGGATATGAATCATAGATTTTGGATCATAAATAAGCCATGTATGTATTCCACTTAACATTGGTTCTTTTGGAGTATAAATCCAACTATGCCCCCATCTCCAACATCCTCTGAAGTATCTGCTTTGTGTACGAATTAACATGTGTCCATACTTTCATATAAATTAATCAACTAACCTCAGGATGTAAACAGGCAAGGTAGATCACAGCGATAGCCCATTCAAGCCGCTTGTTGTGGCGTATAACACTCCTGTATAGCGTTTGTTTGAAGGTTAAACGATGTTGTTTACAGAGCTGTCAGTCGAATGGATGAGACAGGAGTCCTGGTTTTCAGCTGAGGAAGCAGTTCTCAGTTGGCAAGCAGTGAGGAACATCGGTCAGATCCACCTATTGGGCCGGAAACTGTCAGCGGTTACGTTAGTTACTGCCGCGGCTCAGCTATCCTCCAACAGATCAGCCCAGTTTCATGAACATTCCATTAGTATGTACACTGTTGAATAATGTATTGGCAAAACTGTTATCATTTTGCCCTTATCAGTACACTACAGTTCTATTTATCTGGGGAAAAATTAATTGTGTGAAATAACTGATTAATTGAATCAGGTGTAGTTTCCACTAAATAGATTTTGAAACATTGAAACAGTTCTCTAGAAAAACATTATTAAGGCAAGAAGTTTTCTAGGGAATTGCTCACTTTTCTGATTTAATTAAAAAGAATACTGCTCCTTATAAATCTATACTTTAAGGCTCTGTGTAACTGATATTTAAATTTATGTTTCTTGCACCAACTACTGGACCAACGGTGCTAAAGTTCGGTAGGAAGATAGCTAAAACACTCAAAGCAGAGACATAGGCCAACATGGTGGAGCCCTACATAATACTATGTTCAGGACAATCAAAATACAAACCTGACCAGGACAACCCGATCAAAATATTACATATGGCTCAGGCCTGCTTGTTTTTATTATTCCCATGTTATGAAAAAACCTTGACACTCGGCCCCAGTGCCATTCATAGTTATGTTTACTATCACATGCATAGTACTGGAATGACGGAGCTGAAATTTGGTAGGGTGATAAATACATGAGAATCAAACATGCACCAACTCCTGTACGAGACAACTTTGGACTCTGCCCTACTGGCATACAAAGTTTCTATGTTTTAAATAACTAGTGTTGATCTTTATGGATTACAGATTTTCTTTTAGTTTCCATGATGTTTTTACCAACATAAGTCAATGGGGATCTAGAAATACCATGGGAACGAAGGTGCATGTTCCAACTAGGACCTATTATATTAACCAGTTCCCCTCCCAAAATAAAATTACTTGTTTTAGTCCCTGTTTTCACCTAGTAATAGGGGAGAGGGGGGCACCTTTCAACAGTTTTGTCTTTTAGCGAATTTCCCCTATAGGGAAGAAGCTATTACCGTAGGTCTCATGGTAAGACTTAAGCCCGAGACCATGATAACTTTTCATTTTGAGGTCCCCAGATGCCAAAAACACCATTCGTTCAAATTTTTATATATGTATATATATATATATATATATATATATATATATATATATATATATATATTTATATATATATGTGTCCGTAAGCACGATAACTCTCGTAAAAAAGGTCCGATCTTAATGAAATTTGGTAAAAAATGTGTAAAGTACCATTTATTTGAACAAGTTCGAAAACCAGATGAATCGCACCATCTGAAGGGGGGTTTTTGGGGGGTTTTGTACCCCAAAAATGTGTTTTTTGGGGTTTTCACATGTAATTTTAATTTAAATCAAATTTTAATTTATACCATTGAATTTAGCTTAAAAAAACAAACAATTTGGTATTTTGATCATTGCTCTACGTCAATTGGTTACCGAGATATTGAAAGTGCTAAACACAGTACGTTGTCTAATGTTATTCTTATGGAGAAAAAGAAAAATTGTATATCTCGCTTATTTATGAACATAAACTGGCAAAATTTGGTATATGGCTTGATCTGGTTATGGTTTATTGTTGTTTGCACAAAAAAAATATTTTTCGCCTATGGTTCCTGTAGCAGCAAACCTAGGTACTTGGTCCCCATGTTATTCTTATGGAAACTACTTAAAATGTTATATATCGCTTATTTATGAATGTATATGGATTAAACTTGGTATGTGACTTCACTAAGATGAGTTCTATTGATATTCGCATAAAAACCCATTATTTTGTGTGCCTTGTTGCAGCAAACCTGCGTACTCATCCCCAATGTTATTCTTATGGAGAATAATTAATATTTTAAATATCACTTGTTTGTGAATACATTTCTTATGAATCCTGTTAAGTGTTATGTTATATATTCATTGGAAATTCGCTGAGTATGCAGGTTTGCTGCGACGGGTGTATTTAATTTTTTATGAGTCCACACTACTTTATAAATTAAAATTTCAGGCACCTGTGACTAAACCTATATTTAAAGCATCTTTTTAATTTTTATCAAAGCTATTAATAATTGGCTAGGGGTCAAATTTAACATTTTTAATGAAGCTTGCACTGTGTTAAAATGTACCCCACCGGTGGGGCACTTTTCAACAGAGCGTGGGGTATATTTCAACAAATGAATAAAAGCAAATAACTTCAAACATTTTAGTTAAATACATTTTATTTTACAAATTAAAATAAGGAAAAGATTAACATATCACTGAGTAAGTTTGTTTTGAAACTTATAGCCATAAAAACACATTTAATTAGGTCTTAGAAGTCCTACATTATTTTTTCTTTGATTGAAGACAAATTTATTGAAAATGTCTTAGCAGACACAGCTCGAGCAGTTCCTCCAGTGATATTTGGCTGAGGTAGTTTCATCTTGATGTCATTTCTTTCAATACTGCTAATGTCCTCCTTTTCAGGAAAATAAAATATCCATGAATCATCCTTTTTTCGCAAGAACTTCACTGCGTAAGTACTTCCTTCTTCTTCTACTTCTTCAATTTGTCCCACGTACATGACAACTTTCTTTTTTGTAGCAAACTGAACAAGAATAAAGTCATTAACTTCTAGTGCTATATTCTCATTTAGGCACCTTTCAAAATCAATTTGTTCTTCAAGTTCGGCAGTTGTATTCTTTAAAAGTTGCGCTAAATCTTCACATTCTGAATCATCATGTAATGAAACATCTTCTGCACCTTCACTATCAGAAGAATCAAAAAGAAAATTTAGTTTTTGTTTCAAAGGTTTCTTTTTCCTGACAATCGGAGCTAATTTTCTTTTCTTTTCTAATCTTTTCAGAGTTTCCAATTTTCTTTTCTTCTCCAATCTTTCGAGGGTTTCTTTTTCAATTCTATTTTTTTCAGGTGTTTCAGTCAGTACTGTTGATTTTCCTTTTTTCCGCCCACCCTTCTTTTTTTGTTCTAAGCCTGCTGCCTTTGGGTACGGTCTTATATCTTCAGGCGTTAGTCCTCTTCTAGTTTTACCGGCTTCATCTTTGTCTGTTTTTGTTGGTGTACAGACCTTTGCAATAGGGGTTTCCTTGCTTGTACTAGGGAGACTTTCTAATGTGCAGTTCCCAAAATGAGGTGGCGGTTGATCTATGACTTTCTCAGGCATGTGATTGACTGAGGACGCTACAAAATCTTCGTCACTAAAAACTAGACGGTTAAATGGCCAGACACCAGTTTTCTCAAAGGCTGCAGTGATGTTTTTATTTGTAAATGATGCAGCGTATGCAGTGTTTGCCAATGCAGCTAAGTTATGAATACTGATGGCCTTACCTGGGTTTGACACTATCCAGTCATTCTATGCTACTTTCAACTTAAGACTTGAATGGTCCCAAAACTCCAACATCCAAAGGCTGAAGCCGGTGAGAACAGTGAGGCGGGAAGGTCACTAACACCATGCCATTTTCCTTAGCGTACACCACAACATCAAGTGTACAGTGGCTTTCATGATTGTCCATTACCACAATGATTTTGTTGTCTTTAGAGCAATGTGTATGTTTTTTTATGTGTTTGACGACTTCCAAAAACAGAGGACCAATCATCCAACCACTTTTAGGACTATTAGCCAAACCTAAACTTCCAGGTGGTGCACCAAATAACATTGAGTCATGAAATTTAGCTCTTGGGAAAACAAAAGCTGGTGGGACTGTATTGCCCACAGCATTAATAATCATACACATAGTAATCATAGTACCACGCTCGCCAGAAACCACCTGGCCCACTTGGCGAGCTCCTAGCTTAGCAACAACATTTGGGGCTTGGACGACTGTTGATACACCGGTTTCGTCAACATTATAGATTTTGTCTGCGGTAAATTTTCCAGACTTGAGGGCTCGCTCATAGTTGTTGAAAAACTCAGTAACGTTTGCTTTGTTAAAAGCTGTGGCTCTTGAAATACTTGTATTTTCAGGCTTTCTTAGTGTAAGAGTTGGTTGACGTTTCATAAAACTCTTTAACCAGTCAGTTCCAGCAATTTTGTTTTCCTCCCAACTATTTGGGATTTTTAAGCCAAGACGCTTTGCGTAATCATGTGCAAGCTGTCTAACTTGTCTGTAGGTTAACCCATAATTTAGTTCTGAACATTTAATTATATATTTTGAAAGCATGGTTTCTTGTTCTGCAGTGAACACTTGTTGACTCGTGTATTTAGAGCTGTAGTATTTCGATGTGTTGGCTACAGGCTTTTTGGATTTATCATTGTTAGGATTGTCTATGCCTACCTTACCTTTTTTCAACCTATAAAATAGAGCAGAATAGTGCATTCCAAATAAATCTGCTGCTACTCTCAATGACATTCCATCTTGGACCGCTTTCATTGCTTTAGCAATGTCTTCTTCACTTACTTCAGGCTTATTTCGCTTCTTCTTGTATGTACGGACCATTTTTATGATCTGGAAAAAGAGATAAAACTATTAGGCTAAGCATTATAACTTGTTGTAAATTAGGCCTACATAGGTCAACATAGTTAATATATTTTTAAATTTGAAACTAGGCAAATTAATTAAAAAAATAAAATTACAAAATTATTTGTTAGTGTGACTGTATTATTTAGACTCAGGACTGGTCCTAGTTGTGCTAGGCCTATATATATATATATATATATATATATATATATATATATATATATATATATATATATAATATCCATAAACTTGTATATTTGTTTTCAGAAACTGAACAACTTGTTAACAACCATAGCAACCCAACCATGGTTACTTAATGTTGTATATATTATTTCAATTACTTGAACTGAAATATTGGTGGGGGTACATTTCAACACTGTTGAAATGTACCCCCTAATCTCTGTTGAAATCTGCCCCAGGTGCCACCATTTACTTTAAATGACTATAAGTTTTCTTAGAAAGAGAGTTTTGTCTCATTTATAATGTGCTTGCATGCAGAATTTAATAAACTATTAGAAGAATAAATCCCACTTACCTTATTCAAAAACTGCTGTTGAAAAAGTAGGTTTGAAAACAGATTCAACTTTTTACTTTTGAGGTCTTAAAATATGTTTCTCTTGAGAACTCAGCAACTACTGAAAGAAATGGAGGGAAAGCAAATGCCACCTGTTGTACATCATGAAAGGGTATTGGCTTACCTATTGGCCAATCTCTGACCAGCACTAGAGGCGGGAAATTCAAACTGTTGAAATGTGCCCCGTGTTGAAAGGTGCCCCCCTCTCCCCTATTTCAGTCAAATGTACAATGCTGTATAATTTTTTCAGTTTTGTGCCTGGTATACTCAACAGCTTGTATTAAGCAATCCATTCCTTTAATTTTGGCTGAAAACAAACATATTTAAGTTCAAAATTTAGACTTTTGTTGCTTCTCACTTTGTTTTTCAAGCAGCATAGATTCAGTTTTAGTGTTGAAGCGACTGGATGGTTTTATTTTCTATTACTTATCTGTATAACCCATTATTCTGTTGATTTTACACTTGCTGCCCCCCATTATTTAATACCGTAGTTATTCTGTTGAATTACTTCTCGTCTGTTTATAACAGGCTATGAAGCCAATGTGACAAGCACATCACTGTTTACGAGATGGAGTCCTGCCACATCAGAGCCCGAAGTAGTCGTGGTGGTAGCCATGGATACCTCTGCAGCTGACATTCTCTTCTATAGAGTCGTTAATGGAAAATTGGTAATAGTTCAATTTACTCTTCCAAGTCCGTCATGTTAAACTGTGTATTAAAAGGCAAGGTTAATTTAAATAACTAACAAAATGAAACATGGTTCACGATGAATGGCATTACATAAACTGAAAAGATTTAAGACTCACTTCTGAAAAATATTGTTGTCAATGAGCTTATCCTCCAAATTAATTTGTTCCCTTATTTTTCTTGTCAGTAATTTATTTACTAATTGTCACTCTTTAATTAATTTGTTTTCATTTTTATTCTGGCACAAATAAAACCATAAACAAATGTATGACCTTAATGGTAGGTGACCAAGTCAGAGAACTAAAACTATGTGTAACAATAAATAAAATTAAATCAGCACATCGGTGAAATAATTTTAACCCTTTTAGTGCCGCGGCATCAAGCCATTTCTTATGCATAAATTGCTGGGCTAATTTCAATGGAAAATGTAGTAGTTTACATAAAATATCATATAAAATACAATTTTAGAGGTATAATTTTTTATTTATTTTATTTATGAATAAATTCTCTATGAAACAGTATAAAGTAACTATCATCAGAAAATAAATTGGGACTTAACAAAATATTTTTTTATATAAAACAAATTAAAAATTAGTTTTTTTCAACTTTGACTTACATAAATTATGCTACAAAATTTCATTTGATATTTTTCAACCCAATAGGCAGAAAGGGCAGAAAATGCTGATCAAAACTGATGTATAAATCATCAATATCAGTTAATGTTTGCAAAAAAAATAAATGAAAATATGTTACAATTCAAAAAAGGCCCAACAAAAATAAATGAAAATATGTTACAATTCAAAAAAGGCCCTAGGCCTAGGCTATGTGGTTACTAAGCAACGTTGAAGTACAATTTTGTAATGTAAACAAATATTATTTTTTAGTTTGTTGTGAGTAAACATGTTTATTATTACTAGTATATAAGCATTAGGCCTACCAAAGTAAATGAAATGCACAATAAACTATAGAAAACAAAAGATGTATGTGTATCTTTTACTTTCACAAAAAGTTAGTATCTGTGACAATGACACTGTTTCCAAGATCATTGTAAACTAATTCCCAAAGGTTACTCAAGTTGTTTCTATCTATTCTGCTACTTATTTTTATTTCATACGTAAACAGGAAGTAAAAAACACTAAAATATAACTTCAATAACAATAAAATAAGTGATATTTACGTTGTTTGCCGATATAACATTAAACAACAACAAATACAGACGACATCTGCGACAGAGATGACTAAATTAGGGTCTGCTAACAGACCAAAGGCAACAAAATTGCTATAGATCTGATAGCTGGAAGCTTCTGGATCAAAACAAAATACTGTGAAAGCCAGTACCTTGTTTTGATATGAACTACTACGTAAAATACCGAGAGTCGCTGTCAGCGACGCTCGGCAATTTATGCATAAACACGTCGCGTCGCTGTGAGCAACGCTGTGGCACTCAAAGGGTTAATATTTGAGTTGCTTATTTGACTATCATACACCCAGAAAGCCATTTACACTGAAGAACATATTTTTATATAAGAATTAAAGCAGATTTCTTTTGAAAGGTTTGTTGGATAAAATGTCCCCAATTTGAGGAGGCATAACCTTATTATAAGTATGAATACGTTTTTTGTACCTGACATAGATTTTTACTTCAAAGTCAAAACTTAGTTAACTTGGAGATGTTCATCAATTTTGCGTTTTTTTTATATTTTAAGGCTTTTATTCTTAAAATTAAAGTGCCATATTTAGTCACAAAAGATTCCCTGGGCAAAATGTCAGGGATTATAAAGTACATCAAATGTAATGCTACAGTCAGAGAAGTGCCCTCAACATTAATTCATTTTTATAGTAAGCTTCAGTAGTAAGTGAAAAGTTACTCCTCATATTCTGGCTATACAATTGTTGATGTATAAATGCATGTCCATAATTTAAAAACCAGGTTTCACATTTAAATAAACTGTTTGGTGTGGTGTAGCTTGCTACAGATCATACTTAGTTCTCTCAAAATAAAACCAAAACTTTAATAAAGTTGTTCCACAATTTTGTTACGCTAACTTTATTAATTACCTTAGAATATAGCAAGCTCTCTTACTAATCTAGTAGTGATTTTACCTACAGGAACAGATTTCACAGTGGTCTCGCTACAGAAAGATTGGCTGTTTAATAACTAGCAATGTGAATGGGAAAAATCAACTTATAGTTATTGATACAGGATTCCCCGCTTCCGTAGATGTATTTGACATACTGTTTATACCTGATAGTGTCAAATTAGATATTAGGTAAGTACACAAAGGTTTTAAAACTGTTTATAAGCAGAATGTGTATTAAAGATCTGTTATAATTTTGAATATGTCGTTACATCGTAAGATTATTTCCCTAAATTTCTTTCTCATTCTTTAAACTTTGTGAGTATTGAAACTAGAGATGTGCGAGTACAGGTTTTTTAAGTCGAGTCGAGTAAATAGCAAAAGATTTGAATCTCGAGTTCGAGCCAAGTATAGGCTACAAATAAAAAAAAAAAAAAAACAGGTCGAGTTGAAGTGGATCAAAACAGTGTATAGGGTTCCATTTATAAATGTTATTATTAAAATATACTTTTCTAGTTTTCACATGTAATTGTTATTTAAATCAAATTTTAATTCATACCATTGAATTCAGCTTAAAAAAAACAATTTGGTATTTAGATCATTGCTCTACGTCAATTGGTTACTGAGATATTGAAAGTGCTAAAAACAGTACGTTGTCCAATGTTATTCTTATGGAGAAAAAGAAAAATTTTAAAGCTCGGTTATTTATGAACATAAACTGACGAAACTAGGTATATCGCTTCATCTGATTGTGGTTTCTTGTTGTGTAAACAAAAAACCAATTTTTCGCCTATGGTTCCCGTAGCAGCAAACCTAGGTACTCGGTCCCCATGTTATTCTGATGGAGGATAATAAAAATGTTATATATCGCTTATTTATAATGAATATGGATAAAACTTAGTATGTGACTTCACTTAGATGAGTTCTGTCATAGATTAAGCATACTCCTAGTAGATCACCCATCTTAATGGGACAAGCGTACACGGTCTGCTTGTACGTCCAAGGTGACGGCGGAGCTAGTCGGAACGTCTACGTCGCCGCGCTGCCGTCGCTATCCTACCTCTCCCTCCTCTTCGACCGCTCGCCCATCCAATCAGCCCCTCCGCTGCCCCCTCTTGATCTCCCAGCTCCCAACACACACACTGCGCTGGCTGACGGGCTGGCTCGCTGGCTGAGGGCACCGAAGCCTACAACACAACGTTTTGTCACCGCCACCGGCCGCGGCGCGGTGCCTCGCCGAGCTGGTCTACGGTCTGAAGCTGACAGACGCATGCGTCTTTCGATCATAACAGTTCTATAGGAATTTCATGTTTCATTCACAATACAACATTATGTTCATAATTAACAGGTGAATACGAAGAAAAATATGTTTGAAAATGCAATATAAATAAGATTTATGTTTAATTATTTAGTTTTCCCAATAAATTTAGGTTGATGACTTTTATTTAGTTTTATTTTTATTTTTTCCGAACCATAAATTTATAAATAATTTTACTGTTCTTTATTTTTGTCCGTATAGTTCATGCAGGTAAAAATGGATTGTAACCGTCTTGATGACATTAAGGATATTAAAACTACAGTACGATTGTTGATTTCAAATTTTAAAAATACAAAAATTAAAACTCATTTTTGTAACATAACAATTGATATGTATTAACGTATTCACATATGTAAGGGTTTATCTTTATTATCACTTTTAAGCGTAGCCCTACCGTAATCCTGAGTTAAAAATGATAAACTTTAAAATCACAACAACTTCTTTATATCACCTAGCCTATTTTTATTACGAAGAATTAACTCCTATCTTCATCCTGATATGATAATGAAAGTTTACTATGGCCTAGTGTACCCTTATCCTTCTTATGGCCTACTGTTATGGGGAAGTGCAGCCAAAACACACATGGACAGAGTTTTTATCCTCCAGAAAAAATCCTTAAGATTACTAGCTAAGGTGAATCCTAGAACATCACGTAAAAATATATTTATTGAATTTAATGTTTTAACAGTTTATGCTTTGTATATTTTTCAAGTTATAATGCTATTGAAACTAGATAATAAATATATTTGTGAAATAGTGATGTCCATGCTCATAATACAAGGAGAAAATTTGATTTTTATAGAGTCAATAGAAAATTCAAAACAACAGAAAATAGTCCTTATGTTAAAGGTGCAATATTTTTTAATTCACTTCCTCAACACATAAAAATCTTAGATGGAAATAAGTTTAGGACAGAACTCAAGAGATATTTAATCATGAAGTGTCCTTATTATTTACAATTGTAGAAATATATATCGCGTGTACTTTATAAATTTTATCTGTAGATATGTCATGTAAATATATTGTGTTGATATTTAGGCCTAATTTGATTTTTACTGTGACTGAAAAATGTATATAAATATGCACTGTGAAATAGATTAAGAACCTTTGACAATGTTTATGCATGTAATTACATGTTTCGAACAATAAAGAAATTTGAATTTATGGGCTGATTTTAATAAATAAGGTGTAGTTGGATTTGTATTAAGAAATACTTGCCGATTAACATAAGGATTTGTATTATGTATTGTGTAGGTTGATTTTTAGCGAATTTCCCCCATAGGGAAGAAGCTATTACCGTAGGTCTCATGGTAAGACTTAAGCCTGAGACCATGATAACTTTTTTTTTGAGGTCCCCATATGTCAGAAACACTATTCGTTCAAATTTATATATATGTGTATATATATATATATATATATATATACATATATGTGTCCGTTAACACGAGAACTTGAGTAAAAAACATCCGATTGCGATGAAATTTGGCTCAAATGTGTAAAGTGACATTCATGACTTTAAGTTCGAAAACCAGAAAAATCGGACCATGGGAAAAGGGGGGTTTATGGGGGTTTTAAATTTTCCAAAAATCAGTTTTTGAACTTTTCACCCTAAAATTTTTAAAACACTCAATTTTGGTTTTGAGCATTTTATAGAGCTTAAAAAAACAAATAATATAGTATTTTGAATTATTAACCTAGGTTAAGTGGTTGCGGAGAAAATCCAAAAAACCTTCTCATAAAATCTCTCATGTTAATCTTAAGGGAAAAAGGTTTTTGGCTTTTCCTCAGTTAATTTTAATGTAAACTTCACATTTGCTTTTACCTATCTGTTCAGTTCCACAAAACAATCAGTTTGGTGTTTAAATTGTGATTCTACGCCCAACCGTTGCAGAGATATTGAAAGTGCTAAACACAGTACGTTGTCCAATGTTATCCTTATGGAGAATAAATAAAATTTGATATCTCGATTATTTATGAATGTATGTTCATTAAACTTGGTATGTAGCTTCACGTAGTACTGGTATATTGATATTTGCACCAAAAATTTTTTTTTTTTTTTATTATTCCCGTAGCAGCAAACCTGCGTACTCAGCCCCCATGTTATTCTTATGGAGAATAAGTAAAAGACTCCCTTAATTATGAACATAAATTAATAAAACTTGGTATGTAGCTTCACTTGGTTGAGTTATATTGATAATTATATAAAAACCCATTTTTCTGTTCCTTGTTGCAGCAAACCTGCTTCTCAGCCCCCATGTTATTCTTATGGAGAATAACTAGAATGTTATATAGCGCTTATTTATGATTGAATTCAATTAAATTCAAATATCTTTATTCATTAATTGTACAAGTTTACAGATTGAATAGTATCATACAGGTACTATCACTGTACTGCAACTAAAACTAAGAAACTAATCTAAGCTACAACTTAACAGTTGAATCTACAGAACAGTTTTACGAAAGAAAAGTACAAACAAAAATAAAACCTGAGAGAAAATAGAAAAAAATATTTATTTAAGCAAAACTACCCTGCTGCGTCTAGACAATAGAACTCCTCAATTGAGTAAACAGGATGACTTGTGAGGTATGCCTTTAGTGCTTTCTTGAATTTTTTATCATTTGTTATGTTTCTTATTTCTACTGGAATATATTTTAAGAGTTTAGAACCCATATGCGAAGTTTTTTTCTTAAAAAATTCTAGGTTTGTGTTTCTCAATTTTGAGACGATGTCTCGTGTTGTAGTTATGACTTGCTACATTTCTTAAACCCAACCATAGGGTTAAAATAATTGTTTCAAAAATGTAAAGATTATAAACATTCAGAATTTTAAGCTCAGCAAATATGGCCTTTACTGAGTCTTTCCATTTTAGATTTAACATTATTCTAATAGCTTTTTTTTGTAGTTTTAGAATTTTCTCCAAATTGTTTTTCTTTGTCGATCCATAAATACTAATTCCATAAGAGATATGTGAGTGGATCAGAGCAAAATATATTTGTTTCAAAGTTTCGAGACTACAACTTTTAGACATTTTCCTCATCACATACAGACCAGATGGCATTTTACTGAGTACCGAATCAACATGTAGGTCCCAACTTAAATTTTCATCAATTATTAAACCAAGAAATTTAGAGTGGCTAGATAGATTAAGTTTGTGCTCATTAATACTAATATTTGGCACAATTTGTGATTTGGATTGTTTGGTTTTAAATTAAATTAAATTTGTTTTAGTTGGATTGAGTAATAAATTTTGTGTGTTTAAAAAGCTGTTGATAAAATTTAAAGTGTCATTCGAAGATTGTTCAATGGTTTCTAAACTAGAACCGGATACAATTAAATTTGTATCATCCGCATACAAGCAAAGCTTGTTCCCATCACTAGGAGTTACCAGAGGTAACCCTGTAACGTAGCATATAAAGAGCAACGGGCCTAAAATAGAGCCTTGTGGGACTCCGTAACAAAGTGTTTGCATTTCCGATGAATACTTTTTAATACATTTCCCTTTTAGCGAATTTCCCCTATAGGGAAGAAGCTATCACCGTAGTCGGCATGGTAAGACCTAGGCCCGGGACCATGATAACTTTTCGTTTTGAGGTCCCCAGACCCCAAAAACACCATTCGTTCGAAACTGTATATATATCTATATATATATATATATATTGTGAAATTTTTATAAAAATCATAAACAAGGGTACTCAGTTTTTATTTTATTAATTTTTAAAATATATATATATATGTCCGTGAGCACGATAACTCTCGTAAAAATGATCCGATTTTGATGAAATTTGGTATAAACGTGTAAAGCAACATTTATGACTTAAAGTTCGAAAATCAGCCAGATCGCTCCATCCGAAGGGGTATTTTGGGGGGTTTTGTACCCAAAAAATGGGTTTTTTGAATTTTTTACACATAATTTTTGAAAAAAAAATGAAATTTTAGTTTTTACCATTGGATTCAGCTTAAAAAAACACAATTTGGTATTTTGATAATTTCTCTACGTTAATTGGTTACCGAGATATTGAAAGTGCTAAACACAGTACGTTGTCCAATGTTATTCTTATGGAGGATAAGAAAAATTGTATATCTCGCTTATTTATCAACTTATCCTGACAAAACTTGGTATATTGCTTCGTTTCATTGTGGTCTATTGATATTTGCACAAAAACCCATTTTTTTGGGCGATAGTTCCCGTAGCAGCAAACCTGCATACTCAGCCCCATGTTATTCTTATGGAGAATAAGTAACATGTTATCTCCTTTAATTATGAACATAAATTAATAGAACTTGGTATGTGGCTTTACCTAGTTGAGTTATATTGATATTTGTATACAAACCCATTTTTAGTGTTCCTTATTTCAGCAAACCTGCATACTCAGCCGCCATGTTATTCTTATGGAGAATGATTAAAATAATTATGTTCCGCTTAAGGTCCAACGAGTTTAGAACCCTAATGATCATAAGAATCTGTAGAGCGTTTATTATTTGTTTACATTCCAACTTCCGCCCAATTACCCGGGCTACATGGCTACCTGGAGTAGTGTTGGCGCTTTTCCGGTATAGGCCTACCCAAAAAATCAATATGATGTTTATAGGAGCACAAATTTTGTACGATACAAACCTTGCTTTGAAATATATTTATGAGTAAATTACGTTCCAATACAGTAGACTCCCTCTAGCTGTAGGAGTTATGTTGTTGATTGCTCGATTCTTTCTTGTAAATAAAACTCGTCTGCAGTCATTGATGCTCTTAAGATCTAATGTTTGATCATAAAGTAAAATTACAAATCACTGCAACATATGTTATGACATTCATCGTCAATATCAGAGGTGCCTGTACAGAGCTGATGCCATACTCAATCAATTTCACGAAATGACATCCAGACCTTCCAAACTGTCTTCTTTCCAATGCCACAAAATGTGGAAACTGTGTCGCAACCAGTTACAGAATGAAAAGCCAACAAATTTCCGCAAATATCTGGGCGAGAGTTTGGCACAAACATCATGAATGGGAATTAATTTCTTGTATTTCCCACAACCATACTCAATCCATAGCTCGTCAATACCTTGCATTCCTTTGAAGAGTGATACTGAAATAACCACTACATCTGAGTCCACAGTTCGTATTAAGATCCGACTATGTCCACTTTCTACTGCATGCTTAACATGGAGTAGTAGGCGGCCATCCGCTTCTTCGTGCGAGGTTGGAAAAATGCTCGATACATCCATAGTTGTTGACGTGAGGACTCGGTCATCGTAAGTAGACACAACATATTTTCCTGGATACTCGTCTCCGACCATTGTTTTTAGCTAGCAACTGAAACAATTGTGTCTTGTTTTCGTTGACAAATAGGAATTGCTTGGATTTCTTTGGCTTATGGGATGTTATTGAATCTGGATATTAAAGTGGAATAATACTGTGCATTCTTTTGTTTCTCATTTTTTTACTTAATTTTAATATAATTTATTTTAAAACGAAAACAGAAGTTTCATAGCCCTTAAAAAGCTAGAATATATTTACAAATACATGAAAAATTATAATAATTACATTTGCTACTTAAACAGTTATTAATCCGCGCTATTACTTTTCGAAAGCCAAATAAACTAAATCGTTGCCATAAATCTCGATGTGCAACGCCCTTTGTTTTGGTAAATTTTCAGTAAGTTGTTGTAATAAATTATAAGTCATGTATACCGTTTGAAATGTAATTTTTTAAGAAAAAAAGTATATTATACATTTTCAGCTATATGTTACGGGTACCAAGTTAATTAACAAAATTATTAAAAAAAATAAAAATAAAAAACATAAAAAGTTTAATAGAGTTACAAATATTTATAATATTATGGATCTAAAATATGATATGACATATACCGTTGGAAAGCTCGTTTTATCCTGATTAATAATCACCAGTGATGTAGGGTAATATCAAAATACAAACCCGAGTTATAAAGGGAAATTTAGAAGCGTGTCACACAATTTTGGCGGCCATATTGATTACGTCATCAACACCGATAGAGTGCCAGAAAAATTTGTGTCCCGGGCTTTTTGGACTCGTCTACTCATGTACTATCTGAGTCCAAAGGGGCGCATTGGTTGCCAGATGTGAAATATTTTTCAGCTGTCACACCCCACAACATAGTCCGGCACTATTCTCGAATACAGATTTTTGAGTGTCCATGAAGATTTCATCTTCGGCTGATGTAATCAAAGGGAACAAAAAATAAATTTTGAAAAAGTATTAAATGGGGTTTGAATATGTAAATATTGGTTGTGATTATCTGAATCATTGGTAATGAAATATTGGTTTAACATATCATATACACCTTTTACACTAAGTTGTAATTACAACAGTAAGACCATTTTTGCGAGGGAATCTAAAACATTTATCAAGGGAGAAGCCGCTATCATTTGACAAAAGGAAGGCACTGGGGCTGGCGGCTGGCGGACGCCCTGCGAGCAATCCACGGCGTGAGCCATGGCACTACGGCAGTGTCGTCGGCAGCACCGTTCTCTCTCACTCCCTCTCTCTCACACACACGGATGCCGTCTCCCCTCCTAGCCCACGTTTCGTTGGTTCCTCACATGGCCACAAGCTGCGCCACTGCACCGTTGCCTTCGGCACTGATTCAGTGCTAGTACTATAAAATCCCACAAGAGCGCGCCACTGTTCACCCGTATTCCTCTGGTAGCATGTCGATGAAAAATCTACTAAGGAGTATGCTTAATCTATGGTTCTGTTGATATTTGCATAAAAACCAATTATTTTGTGTTACTTGTTGCAGCAAACCTGCGTACTCATCCCTAATGTTATTCTTATTGATAATAATGAATATTTTAAACATCGCTTATTTATGAATATATTTCTTATGAATTCTGGTAAGAGGCTTAATGTGTTATTAAGGCATATATATTCATTGGAAATTCGCTGAGTACGCAGGTTTGCTGTGACGGGGGTATTTATTCTATGTTTTGTATATTATGTTTTATTATTATGTAAAATAAAATTACATTTAGGCTTATAAGTTAAAATAAACTTTATTTAAATATTTAAAAGGCCTATTACATGGTAAAACATGGCCTATTACATTAGCCTACTTACGTACCACTCAAAATGTATCTACTACCATCTTAGCATTAATAGTCCTCATAAGAACAATCAGTTAGTAACAACATGAAGGTATGTTTGAAAGTGCCTGGCAAATCAATTGATGAAATTGAAGCCATGTCTTTAATAGAGTTTTAAAATATTACTTGTCTTTAAAAACAGCTCAATGCCAAAGGATAGTTGAGGCTAAATTAATGGATTAATGGATGGCGCATGCATCTAAAGTTTTCATATGGCAAAAAAAGGCCATAAGAGTCTTGGATAATTTAAAAAGTAGACAATTATGCAAAGCAAGTTTTCTGAAACTGAATATCATTACTGTTCCATCTTTATATATTTTAAGTAATTTACTTCATGACAAACAGAATATTTTTTCTTTTAATTGTCAAAACTCTTGTCATAATTATTCAACTAGACAAAGAAACAATCTTGTAACTCCTCATGTAAGACTTTCCAAAACCTTGAATAGTCATATGTACCAACAGCTCAAATTATATAACAAATTACCCTTAGCTATTAGAAACCTACCATACAACAGCTTTAAAAAGGTTCTAAACAACTGGATCAAAAATCAAGTTTTCTACACAACTGATGAATTCTGGGATTGTAAATTTTTGTAAGTGACCATTGGCTACAAACCTACTATTATGCAAACTTCTGCCTTTTGTATTTAGAATAAGTTTATGTATTGACTGAAACATTTATATTGTACATACTATGTTTTGTGATCTCTTGTTCCTATTGTTTGACGTGTCCTATTGCATTGTTTAAATGCTTAAAGGAAATAAAGAATATTATCTATTGTCTATTGATTACTCAATTTCAATTATTATGGAACAAAATACAAGCACAAACTTATTACGCTTATCTATTATTTCAATACAGATATGTTTTTGATATTTTACTTTAAAGAATTACAAATTTAGGTTAACCTATAAGGGGACTATACAGACAGTGTTCATACAACTCAATCTGAAGGTCCTGGTAAATCCTCCATTTTGGTATAAATAGTAACACAAATTTATAAGCCACAACTTACTTATTTATTAATAAAACACTAAAATCCACATCAAAACTCTTAACACCTCAAATGCTTTCACACTCAATTTGAATTTACAGACGACGCGCGGCCGCGGACGACCCTTGGTAGCGCGGGTAAACGGCGAGAGTAAACTCGCTCTAAACTTCTGAGTTTCAGTGCCGAACTCGGCTCGAACTCAAAATTTTGAGTATTCCCACATCTCTAATTGAAACAGTTTACACCATTTTATATTCAGTGGTTTACACTTATATACCTACATGTCTAAATGTTTCTGTGTTATTGACTGTGACTGTCATTAAGGTGACGGAAATCTATTGCACTGTTGTACTATAAGCTTAGTGATCAATAAATTTACCCAATGAGATTTGTTTGGACAGTTATTTATTTTTGAAAAAAGTTAAAGTTACCCTAACAAATATTTTGATTTTTCTAATATAAATTCCACACCACTTCAGTTCCTGTATACAATTTACTTTATGTAAACATTAATGCACTATAATTTTGATTAAAGCCATAATTGTATTCTTACTTATACTTACGGTGTACTTTTATATATATTTATGAATCAATAAAATGTTTATTTTGTAATAACAGAATTGAAATAGGTAATAAGATACATGCATATAACAAAAGGTCACATAGATTGGTGGAACAACAGAAGTTAGAATTCTTCAAAAAGAAAACTTCTTTCAAAGGAAACAAATTTTTTGACTGCTTGCCAAAAGAATTGAAACAAGAGGCAAACAAAATTAGGTTTTTAAATTCACTAAACAATTTCCTAGTTGAATTTGCATTCTATTCTATTCAGGAATTTTGTTTATAAGGTAATCTTAATATGAGATAAATTCTACAACATTTAACTCTTAATATGGCTTTTAGTTTTAGTTTTAACTTGAATATTTAACTGTCTACATTTATAAACATTTTTGTTCAGCAGATTATATTTATAGTAATTTAAATTAACATAATTTTGATGATGACACTATTTCATGTATAAAGTTGTACATTTATGAAATAAAGTCACTTTGATTGATTGATAGATTGATACAGTACTTGTAGAGTAGAGAAGGAAATATTCTGTTTTATAAATAATTCAACACTGTTTTAGATTTTTAAGTTCCACAAGGTCTGCCTACACTATATACTAGGGGTACTATATACTTTGAGTTTTCGGACGAGTATTTTAATACTCGGACTCGACTCAAAGTTTTAAAAAATAATCAAAATTTCGAGCGAGTATTTCCCGCCGATTTCTGGATGATCGATAACGATTGCGACCATCCAAATTACCCAATAGGAGCCCCAAAAGAAGATCGAATCACATAGAATCGGCCGAAAATGACGACTAAAAACATGAATTGGTTATAAAAAACAACCGAACATGTGTCAATGACGACAGAAAACATAATATATATTGGCCAAAAAAGATGGCTGGATCACGTAATTAAGGCCGAAAATGAAGACTGTATACATAACATCAGCAAAAGTGGCGACTGGGCCACTTAATATCGGCCGTAAATAACGATTTAGTCATCTAATATTGATTATAAACGATGTCTGGACCAAGTGATATTTGCCAAATGAAAACTGGGCCGTGTTTTATTTGCAGGTAACGAATGTTAAACCGTTTGTTTGTCAATACATAATCCAGATTGATTGTACTGGTCAAAATTGTATTACAACTCATGCATTAGTTAGAAGTCGTGTTTAGATTATCAAATCTGGAGTGGTATCCAAATCCCATTACACCATTTGAAACTATAACAACTGATGGCAAGTACTCGCTCGAAAAAACTTAAAACTCGAAAATAATGGGACACTACTCGACTCAACCCGATTCAAAAAATCACTACTCGTATACCCCTACTATATACGGGATCGTTTCCATTGTCACCGCAGGTTGGTCCAGAGTTTCGCAGTGCCAGGGGACTGCTCGACGGCCACTGTGTGTCGCGTGGGTCGCCAACACTATCTGGTGCTGCCGCTGCCCTCGTGTCTCGCAGTGTATAGCCTCGTCTCCGGCCACTTCCAGAAACACACTGACCTTCCCCTCCCCCGGGTCTCGCAGGTGAGTTTCTTCTTGTGTAGCTTGTCAAGCTAACGGGAAAAGTCAGGGTTATGAGAAAAGACAATTCAAATTTTGAGGAGGGTTAGAGTTTTTAGCTTTTAGCTTAGAGAAAACTCAAAGAATCAAAAATTTGCACGAAAATAAGATAAATTAAAATTTTAAAATGTTAAACAATTTATAGTTTAGGGAAAAGTTAGATAGGCTAACATCCAAATTGTTGTATAAATTGTTTAATTAACTTTACTAGTTTTTTGTCAAATTTTTGTTCACTATAAAGAGTAGAAAACTGATACAAAAACTACTCCTGATATCGTTAAAAGATCTTGTTCTTGTAAAATGTAAGTCCATAAAGAAAATCCCCTTGGCAGCAATAAACAATCTAATAGTGCTAATAATCTTACCAACATTAAGAAATAAAGATGCTCAAGTGAATTTCCCCAATTACTTTCAACAACGGAAAAGTTTTTAGGGGCATGAAAATTACTTCTCATTGTGGTTTGTATCCAAAATACTGTTAATTTTCGAATGAAATAAGAAAAACCGCAACCCCATCAAATTGCGATTTGGGTGCCAGGGGGCTATGAGGTGGGTGGTAATGGGTGTTTTAGCGAATTTCCCCTTTAGGGAAGAAGCTATTACCGTAGTCGGCATGGTAAGACCTAGGCCTGGGACCATGATAACTTTTCGTTTTGAGGTCCCCAGACCCCAAAAACACCATTCGTTCAAAACTGTATATATATATATATATATATATATATATATATATATATATATATATGTGTCCGTGAGCACGATAACTCTCGTAAACATTATCCGATTTTGATGAAATTTGGTATAAACGTGTAAAGCAACATTTATGACTTAAAGTTCGAAAACCAGCCAGATCGCTCCATCCAAAGGGGTATTTTGGGGGGGTTTTGTACCCCAAAAATGGGTTTTTTGAATTTTGTACATATAATTTTGGAAATAGTCAAATTTTAGTTTTTTCCATTGGATTCATCTTAAAAAAACACACAATTTGGTATTTTGATCATTTCTCTACGTCAATTGGTTACCGAGATATTAAAACTGCTAAACACAGTACGTTGTCTAATGTTATTCTTATGGAGGAAAAGAAAAATTTTATATTTCGCTTATTTATGAACGTATACTGACGAAACTTGGTATACGGCTTCATCTGGTTGTGGACCATTGATATTTGCTCAAAAAAACAATTTTTTTCCAAAGGCTCCCGTAGCAGCAAACCTGCGTACTCAGCCCCATGTTATTCTTATGGAGAATAAGTAACGTGTTATCTCCCTTAATTATGAAAATAAATTAATGAAATTTGGTATGTGGCTTTACCTACATGAGTTATATTGATATTTGTATAAAACCCCATTTTTTGTGTTCCTTGCTTCAGCAAACCTGCATACTCAGCCGCCATGTCATTCTTATGGAGAATAATTCAAATGTCATAAATCGTTTGTTTATGAATGTATATTTGATGAAACTTGGTATGTGGCTTTATGTGGTATTAAGATACATATATATGCATTGGAAATTCGCTGAGTATGCAGGTTTGCTGCTACGGGGGTATATTGATAACATCAGAATGAATATTTAGTAAATTATTCACAATATTTCAATCCACTACTCCATGTGATACTTTTTTGTAAGCATCTGTGGTGGAATAATTTTGAGATAAAAATTATATATACCGGAAGTGTCTCCATGTACCAGGTTAATGAGCTTGTTTTTTACAGGTGGTTTCCTTCACTGTAGCACTTCAGACATATCTAGCTGTCAATGGGGAATCATCTCATGTCCTCAGACTAACTGAAGATGGAGATTTTGTGTCTGAATTAATGCCAGGTGAGTTTTCCATTATTTGTAATTAATTATCAATCAATATATTGGCAATGGATTAGCATTAATTGTAAGTTAGCAATAAAGAGGGTTATGTTACGTGTGCTACTGTCGACCGATCCTTTGCAGTTCATTAAGCTCTAGCTCCGTTTCTTACTCATTGAGCACAACTTCAGGTTTTCCCCAATGCCGTTGCAAATCACACATGCCTCTTGGATGAGTTAGTCATACTGTTGAAAGACATTGAAAACATAATGTTCATGTATGATCAGTAACCAAGAACTAATTAAATCTTAATAGTGGGGCTAAGCCATACAAGTTTAATACGTTCAGTGCGCCGCACCGGATTTCCGACGGTTGCCTAACAAGGAAAAACATGCAATTATCATGAATATACACGATTAACGCAGTGAATGTGTTAAGAATCACTGAGGTATTGTTTAGCCTAAGTTACCTACTTGATAGGTAACATTAACTAATGGCATTGACTATAAATACTGATGGAGACATCCCATCTATGTGGTCCAGCTGTCTCTCTTTTAGTGTTAGCCAGAATTTGAAGTGGACGAAGTTTGATTAAGTTACTGATAGAGTGTGTTGATGTCAATCAGTTATTTTAGTTATTTACCTTAACTTTTAACAAATATCCACCCCAGAAAGCAAGTGATAATCAACTTGTAGTGATCCCTGACACACCAACTGTTGTATTGTCCCCACCTGAGAGGATAAGTAACAGTTGACAGAAATATACTCTGTTGGTGATTAGTGTAACTACATCCTCTTTGAATCCTGACTCGCAAAAACGTAGGGACAGTTTATTCAATGGTAATGAGAAGTCTATTTCACAGGGTGTCCGGCGATCAGGAAAACCGGGAAATGTACAGGAATAATATGCCACCAGGAATTTTGTAAGACTGATGTGAGTGGTACATTTTGTACTCCAAATTTTGTAAATTGAAGATGTCTAATAATAATTTATTCTAAGGACTAACTCAATGACAATTATTATCCTGTATAAGTTATTCATTACATGTTTTACTTTCTCAGATTTTTTCAGTGTCAAGTTAACTATTTTGTTTCAGGGTGTCACTGATAACTTTCAAAGACTAATTTTTCTTCACTTTTTTACGAATGTATTGTAATGATAAATATAGTCTACAGTAGTTAAAATTTATTAATTTCTTACCTTAAACGTATATATGGTACTACCGTAGTTTTTCCCCAATATCAACCAAATGGTATTATTTTCTTACACTATCCAACTAAACCAAAGTACAATTTTGTTCCATTATTTTACTCGTTATTATAACCTAAAAGACTGATGAGGTATTTCATTGTGGTTAATAAATACAATACCGAACATTTATTTTTCAAGATTATTAGTCTAATATTTATTAGTTTTGACTTTTTATATGTAAAATAAATAATTTTGTTCCAAATGACCTTTTTATTTTAATCTTGCAACCTCTTCTTCCAAATTGATTTTTCAAATGAACTAGTTCACAGAGCAAATAACAGCCGTTTCAGTACATATCGCACACTTCACCGGGGAATGAAACTGAACCGGCGTCAGACTAAATGCGCGATAAAAAACCATGCTGGATGAGACTATAAAAGTAAATAAAACTGGTCAAGTCTTGAATCAATACAGCTGATTATTTAAAAAAAATTAAAATGACAAAATAATCAGCTGACTTGATTCAAGGCTTGAACTTGTCCGGCCAGTTCTATTGACTTTGAGTAGGGGCCTATACTGTTGCAAATGTGATTATGCTAATGAAAATTAGCAAAATTATGGCAAAATTATGGTTAAGGCATCTAATATCCGCAAACATTATTACCAACATATTAGCTACATTGAAAGTGAGTCATTGCACGTATGATCTCCCCTCATTATATTTAACTTCCTCGGGAGTTTTTTCCATCGCTATAGGTCAAGGATTTTGTAGCAAACAATTTTGAACAAATTAAGGGTTAGTTAAAGAGACTTTGATATAGACCTTGGTTCTGATGCGGCGCTGGGAACCTGTGCGGCGGCTGGTGTACTCTGCTCTCTGTAGCGCCGGCGCGCGGCGTAGCACGCTAACCCTCTGCCACCCCTCTCCCCTTCGCTTGTTCTTTGTTCCATCATTGTGAATTGCTCCAGCCACTCCACGACTCGCCGCTCGACCCAGACGACCCTGTCGACCCTCGCCCCGCCCCCCTCATACTATTTAACATCAAACATACTTATCTCTCCTTCCTCCCCCCCCCGTTCTGCCAGCTTCGCCGAATCACATGTTCGAATTTAGTTAGAAACTTAAATACTGGAAATTAATATAAGTAGAAATAAGCTTCACAAAACTAATTCCCTCTTCGAGAAAATTACTATTTGTGCAGCTTTTAAATTTAAATGTTATATAGAGACAGGGATGTTAAGTCAAACTTAAAAACCATTTTGGTTTGCGTGTTACATGTTGTTACTACAGTAATCAAAGATGCAATAGAATAGTCTTACAAAATATAATGTGGGGGTAGTGGTGGCCAGTGTTGGCAAACATTGAACTTGGGAGGCTGCTGAGTTATCGAGGTCTAGGCCAGGTCGTCCCATCTCTTGGCAATTATTGTATTGTAGGCAGGCTAGAAAACAGCATGTATTGTACCGATTATAAAACTTGATCCACAGTTCGTGGTTTTGGGTTTTATTATCCTGGTGATACGAAATGGTAGTTTTAAACTATTTTTCGGGTGTTGTTATATTAGCATACACGCATTAGACTTGACGTTGTAATGGACATTTTATTCATGCTATTACTAGACTTGTATCCGGTTCAAAATGGAGTAAGTAGCTGAGGAAGCAAATAACTTCCGTTTCACTCCGTCACGGCGACAAAACTCCCGTTTCACTCCGTCACGGCGACAAACCTCCCGTTTCACTCCGTCACGGCGACAAACCTCCCGTCGTGTCAAACAGCGCGGCGCCGGTGTGGGGTTCATGAGTCATTCCGTGTGACTGTCATTGGGCCATTGGGCCTATGCAGTAAATAACTATCCACTTTGGCCGTTGTCCCCAAAACGATGTTTTGAAAGCTCTACTTTTCTCGATAAGCTCAACAATAAAAAACGTTATTCTGGAAAAAAATCATCGGGAAATTCGGAAAAAATACGGGAAAAATAAGGGAATTTGGTGAAGCTCAAACGCCAGACACCCCGATTTCAGAATTTATTATGAATTCTAATAGTAAGAACATTTAATGTAATCATTTAACAAAAACAATAGGTTATAATTTTTCTATTATATATAATCAACTCAAAAAAAGTACATAAACAAATTTGCTATATTTATGGATCATTTGTAGTAAAACGTGATGTTAATTTAGAAGCCAGTTAATCTAAACAGTTTTTTAATTACTTTATTGAGATTTTGTTGGCTACGGTACTTTATTTTGCACTAATTGTTACAAGAACAGAACTTCATTTTGTGTCAGACTAATAAATTTATGTTTCGTTGTCAGGTTATGTGAGAGAGTGGCTTGTACTGCCTGTGTCGTCATATCGCAGTGATGTTCTACTCCTGAGCAAGACTGCCAATCTGATAAAAACTTACGTCTGGGCGGGTGCCAACAGAGGATTTGACAAAGTGACAATTCCTAATTGTAATTAAGATTTTTTTAAATTTTGTCCAATAATAGTTGATTATGCATTATAATTTGTGAACGGCTCTATGATCAGTAGAAAACACAATGAGTTGCACTAAGTTGCAAAATATTCATGATTTTTTTATTGATATTAGTTATATTTTATATTCATTGATAACTGTGTAGGTGTAAGTACGCTCTTTCTTCCTGTAATATTTTATATTCACTGATAACTAGGTGTAACTACCCTCTTTCTTCCTGCCTAAGGATGAACAAAATTAATATATTAGTATTTTACTATTAATATTTGTTCTAAAAATAACTGAAAAAGTAAGCTCAGAAATGAAACGAGGCAAGTACTAATTGATAACTAACCTTCTCAGCCTTCCCCAATCCAAAAATTGTTTTTTTTTCTAAACACCTCAGACAGCGCCTCCAGTTATATGCTCTCCTGATAGTAGACTAAAGCGTTATTAAGTTAATCAACCCAGACACCAACTGACAAGAGTTAAAAAATTGTTAAGAATATGTAGGCTATAAGAGCTCTTTGTTTATCCAATTAAAGATAATGATAATACACTGTAAACTTTCAACAACAACAAATCAAATTAATTTATTAGCACATAACATTTGACATTATATCACAAGGATAGTGCAAACCGGTGCTTTGTCCAGAATCTTGCATAATTACAAATACTTTCATAACATAAAATGTATAACAGTTTACATACTATACTAATATACAATCCATTTAATATAACATAATGAAAGTTCAACCAGTGTTAAAAAACAAAACAAAATGTGTTGGAGCTTAAGCGGCTATACAGGCCCCAAACTACTTAACTTGTCTCACAGGATTTTCAACCAAGTAATCTGAAACCCTGTAATAAGCTTTATCAATGAGAAATTGTTTAAATTTTGATAACATTAGGTTTGGAGTTTGATTCCTTATTTCCAGAGGGATACTGTTGAAAACCTTTAGTGCCATATACAATGGGCTTTTTTCAAAAAGAGATAATCTATGGATAGGATAGTTGTATACATATTTGCATCTAATTTTACTATTTAATTTAAATTCATCAAAAATATCTGGATTCTTAACGACAAAGTATGCCAATTCCAAGATATAAATGCAAGATATATACTTTGATCAATATGGTATGAAATCGTTTGATCGTTAAACGTTATTTTAAATTTTTTTCAATATTATAATAAATAAATTACTCTTTTGTTTAAAATTTGTAAAAGAATATAACCTTGTTCATTCAAATGAGTGTTTCTTATCATAGGGATCAAAATCGTTGGTTCATAATAGAGATTAGTCAATTCCAATTTTTTTTCGATTCCGGTTCCGATTCTTACAAATCGATTCTCGATTCCGATTCCATCGATTCCGAATAACAGTTGAAGTAGCAAAGTAATCAATTATTTAAAGACAAGTTTAATTGCTCAGTTCAGTAATTGATTTTTATTCAATAAATTAGGCAATCAATTGGTGATTATTTTTCATTAATAAAATAACATAAACTTACAAAAGTAAATAATAAAAAGAAAACTAAGGTGAATTGCATGTTTATTTTTTATATAATTGTTATGCTTTAAGTTGCATAAATCTCCCATGATATATTTTGAAATTGGTTTGTTGTGTTATAAAACAATCACTTTGGAAATTTACTATTATTGACCGATAAAAATTAATTTGTAATGTTGAATTTAAGATTTTAAATTTTGTATACAAATTAGAAAGCAAAATTTGTTAAAAAAGATTTTTTTTAATGATTGTAAATCAACGTTTTTAAATATACTGTAATTTTAAATTTCTAATCTAAATAAATTGAATAACAATAAATTTTAAGATGTCTAGCAGTCAATAAAGTCGGGAAAGTGGAGAATTTTAATAGAAAGAAATAAAATGTCGAGAAAGAAAGAAATCAACATAGAAAAGTTTGAATAGTCGGAAAAATAATAAGACTGATAAACAGGGATTGTATTATCCGATCTCTTGAACAGAAAGTCACACAACTTTGATTGACAATTTATTTTGTTTGTGGTAATCAGAAGAAAAAAATGAGAATGGGACAAAAATATAGGGTCACTCAACTCGGGCCACAAGCTTTGTTTCCTTATATGTTTTCCTCACTCTCGTACATCCATAAATGGAACTCCTGTCAATTCTGCTTTCATGTCAGTTGAGCGTTATTTTTGGACTGGAAAGAAAGTGATTAGTTGTCGGGAGGAGTCTTTTTTCAACCATTTATTTTGTTAAACGATGTTTATCTCTGTTTGTTTTCCCACGCTAAGTTTTTTTTTTCGTACCGACGGCCTGGAATCGATAGAACCTGAATCGACTTTGGACCATCGATTCTCGATTTCTGAGAACCGGTGGAACCGAGAATTGACAGTTGGATTCGACTCATTCCTAATTCATAAGCATCTGGCTCGTCAATAATAATCAAATTTATGTAATTATTATTTAAAATCGTTAATAATCGAATAGAGAACCAAATTTAGGATAAAGTTCGAAATATTTAACAAAACTCGATGAGGTTCACTTCTAACAATATTCTAGCTCTGTAAGTTTTTCATTTGTTAACAGCTGAAATGGTTAGTTCTGACACTTCACTGAATTTAAATAATATTTCTCTATTTGATTTAATTGATCGAATATTTAAATTACATACAAATTCCTATTATTTACACGCTACTAAAAGTTTCAGATTATTTTGTATGAATTTATAATAGCATTAGTATCTACTCAAAACATTACGTTCAATTAAAAAACGTAGATCAAGAATCTCAGAGAAACTCATTATTCTTTGAATTGCGATCATAGTTGTGTTGGTGGTCACTAGGTTGTAGCACTAGACAGTGAGTATTACGATTGGTTGGTGAGTCTGCGTGAATTGCTTCGTCATGGAACATCTGACTCTTTAACGGTCTGCAAACAGACTCTGGTAGAACTGGAATATAATCAAAATGGTGGACACTTGTTTTCAGACGGCTTTACGCTGGTTTAACCTTACTTTTGTTTTTTACAATGTTCTATACTTAAATTACATTCTGAGTTTACTTAATGCTACTAAAATGTTGTGGTTAATTTAATGAATGTTTATATACCGGGTGTCCCACGTAAGGTGTCTCAAATTGATTACGGGAAAACGGCTTAACGTACAAGGATGAAATAAAATTATTTCCCACTAAATCAACCCCAAGGAATAACGTAAAAATATTTTTAAATTTTTTCCCATACAGGGTGTGCCAAAAACTGAGGGTCACTAGTTTGAATCTCGGAATTTTCAAATGTAAACATATGTCATGTTATACATCATTTTAAAGGTATTTAATAGACAAACATTTTGGCGAAAACAGAAATTAATTATCTTTTTCCGTTTCAAAATGGCGGCAGTTTTTTTGGGAAATCAATATGTTTTTAATACTCTGTGTTTCCTATACCAATACACATAGCCCTTCTCCGGTTGAATTTTCTTACTCGTTATGAAATTAGCTTTACTGTGATATGCTACAAGTAACGGTTTTTTGAAATAATAAAAATTCCAAAAAAATTGATTTTTGAAAATTTTCAAATGCCCATTGTTCAAAATTTCCAAATAGCAACATATGTCAAGTGGCACATCATTTTATAGGTTTTTTAATTCTTAACAACTTTCTAATTTACACTTACTTCGTATCTCTTTTAGTTTTTGTGTAAATAACAAAAAACCTAATTTTCCTATATCAAATGCATGTTATTTGGGTTTAACACTAAACAGCTGATCATGGCCCCATTTCATTTAGTGTTAAACCCAAGTAACATGCATTTGATATAGGAAAATTAGGTTTTTTGTTATTTACACAAAAACTAAAAGAGATACGAAGTAAGTGTAAATTAGAAATTTGTTAAGAATTTAAAGAACCTATAAAATGATGTGCCACTTGACATATGTTGCTATTTGGAAATTTTGAACAATGGGCATTTGAAAATTTTCAAAAATCAATTTTTTTGGAATTTTTATTATTTCAAAAAACCGTTACTTGTAGCATATCACAGTAAAGCTAATTTCATAACGAGTAAGAAAATTCAACCGGAGAAGGGCTATGTGCATTGGTATAGGAAACACAGAGTATTAAAAACATATTGATTTTTCCCAAAAAAACTGCCGCCATTTTGAAACGGAAAAAGATAATTAATTTCTGTTTTCGCCAAAATGTTTGTCTATTAAATACCTTTAAAATGATGTATAACATGACATATGTTTACATTCGAAAATTCCGAGATTTGAACTAGTGACCCTCAGTTTTTGGCACACCCTGTATGGGAAAAAAGTTAAAAATATTTTTACGTTATTCCTTGGGGTTGATTTAGCGGGAAATAATTTTATTTCATCCTTGTACGTTAAGCCGTTTTCCCGTAATCAATTTGAGACACCTTACGTGGGACACCCGGTATAATAATTTTTAACTATCCTATCACGTTTTATTACAAATTCATTAGTTTTAGGTTTGTGCTCTAGTGAAGTTGCAGTGTTAATAGCTAAAGTTTTTACATCCAATTAAATAAGTTTTACAAATGATATTTACACTACGGGTGATTGACAAAGATCCTATATACAAAATTATTATTGTTCTGACATGCAAATATATGTGTCGGGGCCAAGTCGATAAACATATAACTTTTTACAAAATTGTTCTTTGGGTACACTAGGCCTTGTTCATAACATTTGGATTACCTATTTCTCAGTGAGTACTTAGGTTAACTGTGTTACAATACTTAAAATTACATGTATGGGACTTATCTAAACTTAATTATAATCAAACATATAGGCCTAATTTATACAGTTAATTTTATAATGGTGCTTGAATAGGCTATAGTGTCTCTAGTTTGTATACTATCCTTTTCACTTTAGGCCTCTCCTGTTTGTTTTTATTATTATTAAACTGTTGTAATGTCCTTGTTTAGTAAACAATATATAAAATACAGTTATAATAAGCTTGTATTAATTACAATTTTTAATTCCATCATCTCCTAAAAATGTATGTAAACTTGACTTTAATTTAGGAGTTTAGGAAGTTTCAATTAGGCCTAAAGCTTTTACAAATAAATTTTATGAAACAGACAGGAAAATTATTAATAGGAGAAGCTAGCAGAGTGATTTTATTCAGAAAAATGACTAACAACCAATACCAAAAAAAGGTTTAGAAAATAGACTGCACACAACAGGGAAAATGCATGGATTGTTACATAATCCAGGAGGTTCATATGGTTTGTTGATGAAGGGTGCACACCTAAATAGTATCTATTAATGAGTATTTATCCCTTTAACTACTTCAAGGTAAATAATTATGTAATCTATCCCAGGTGATACTTGCCTTGAAGGAGACTGGTCGGGAGCAGTTTCAGTTCCGTTCCATCAGCAGAACTGCCTTTTGATACCTCGAGGCCAGCGTTCCTCGAGTCTTGTGATTGTAGGAACATCATTGTACAGCAATAACCCTGTACTGGATAAACTGAAGGCTACTATTGAGAATATGACGAAGTACCAGGTATTGTATCTTGTAGTAACGTGCCAAATCATCGGAAGCTACAAGGTCAAACAACCTAAAGTTGCAAATAAGGATTAACAACAAAATCTTTGTTAGCAGTAATCAGTAAAGGAAGATTGAAAACACTAGGAAAGAAGGCCCTATATCACCGCTGCAGGAAGAGGGATACAGAGAGGTTTGGCCTTAGGGATTCCGATGATGTGGCGCATAGTAGCAAACTTAACTCGTTTCAGAATATAGGATTTCTTGATAAAATTATATACACCTCACATAGTAATTTAAGTATGATGTACCTTGTCCTAAATTGCTTGATAAGTAATATTGTTTGGGAAATTTAAAGTTTGGATCACAACAATCAGAGCTTTTTCAGCTCATACAGATTGTGAAAATATAAAATGAAATGTACGTTACAAGATTATAAAAAATGTCATGCTTTATTTTTAATTTGAAAGAAAAAACTTTAACAACACTTAAGAGATTCAATATAAAAGTCTTGCTATCGCAACAGGATGAGTGGCGGCAAATACAATCTAGAATGACAGAGGTGGAGGAAACCTTGCGGTACGTGGTGAAGAGGGATGGCACCAACAACATCACCGGGAGATGGACTATCGGAAGGTTGGAGGGTCCAAGACTGAGGATGAGCTTGGTGGTGCGACCGCAGAATGAGAGCAGTGTGTTTGAGGAGAGGACGGAAGTGGAGGAGGGACCATTGCAACTGGAAACGCTGGAGGCCGCGGTGGGAACTGTGGTGACTCAGGTAATGGCATTGGTGGCGCTGGGCATCCGGATAACTAGTTCAGAGATGATGACAGTGTGATCAGCTGCTCTGAATCATTTTTCATCACCACCTCTCTGCGTAGTTCTAAGTTACCACATAGCTTTCTCTTCATAGTTCTTTATAGAAGTGACAGTACCCTATCCTTTTAAGCTCTTTTGAATTCATTGGGAAATGAAAATTGTGTTTTAAAAACAATTGTTATAATTTACCTAACACATCTTTATACTTTTGCTTACGAACAGAGCATAACTAAGCACATGTTTGTCATAGTTTTTTTTTTCTCAAGCTTACTACTTGCTACACTTAAAAGCTTAAGTCTAATACTAAAAACAATTTTGGTGATGTATTTTAACATAGATATACTGCTAGGGAAGAGAAGTGATCCGAGCTGTTGAGCAAAGAGAGAAGGAAGCTTGGGGGCTGGATGGATTCAGAGGAAAGGTGTCGTTCAAGGGCAAACTCATCGTGGACAATCTGACAATCACTCACCTCAACAACGAGCGCATGGATCAGTTACTTCGTAACACATTCAGGTATTGAGAAATTAACCCTTTAGTTGCCAGCTAGCAATGATGACATTGGCCCTCTGAGTGTTGTTGGAAACTGCCAGCAGTGATCAGATCGGCCCGCTGTGTCTTTTCGAGAACTGCATTCCGACCATCAAAACAGTTATCGATTGGATAACTTCTGTGAAAAAAACATGGAAGCAATCCATTAATCAAGCGATTCGATATCAATAACCAACAAGTTATAATTTGATTTCTTATATACTTTTTAATGTGAAAACAGCTGCACCACGCTGGCAGTACTTAGACTGATATACCGCTTTAGATGTGGCATTGTGAGACTGATCTCATCATTTTTGTATGTCAGCCAAAGAAATAACACGTTGACTGCTGAAAAGCATTTGTGTTTTAAAAATAAATTTAAAAAATACAAATACTAGCAATAATTTATGTCATTTACATATTACAATTTACATTCTTTGAATGTGATAAAATACTGAGAAATACTGAAATTAAAACCATCAAAAATATAAATATTTAGTAATCTGTAGAAAAAATATATATTTAGTAATCTGTAGCAGTTTTATGCTGGAAACAATATTTTAAATCAGTTGTAGAAAAATATTTTAATCCTATTTGGACAGTTTCATCAACATTTTGGATAGTAGCACCAAAATGACCTAGTGTCGTGGCTGTTCATACCTTGCAAAAGGGTTGGCCATCCAAGTCCTCGCACCTGGTGGAACCTAATACCTGGAAGCCGATGGGGGCTTTGCAATGAAAGTGTTTGGAGTCAACAATCTTATAAAATTGAACATTCAGTGTGAACTATGGATAAAATCATTTTGCTATTCTTGTTTTTGAGTCTAAAATCAATTTTGGATCCAAAGATCCATCATCAGGAGACGGGAACGACTGACACAAAACACATTATAGAATTTAAACGTGGTTTGAACGTTAGGCCTGAGTAGGTTTACCTCACTTTCACAAGAGCACGTTATCAACAATGTTATCTTGTTCCTGGACCCTGCCTGGCAATGATTAATCTCAAATGGCTGAAATTGATTTTAGGATTAAAAAGATAAACTAAGATTGCAAAGGTACGACAGTAATATTCAAATGTAAGCAATCCAGAGACTAAGATGAATTTGATTCCGTTTAAACCAATTGTTAAACATTTTCAAGATTTACTAGTCTATAAATAAGGGAAGTGATGATATTCAGCTTGCACATCTGAGAGAACCCAAGTTTCAGTCAGCATACATTTACACATAAAAGACTTTGTTTGAATGTATACTTAAACTTGACTTGAACTTTGGCAAATTGGTTGAAAATTATCTTTTCCCTAAATTTAATTCTACACTGCCCAAAGCTTTTCCTTACAAACTAGTCTTTAAATAAAGCAATTTTTATGGTGTGATGTTGCAGGAAACTCTTTGAGTACGGTATAAGTATGATGGTCATCCAGAAAGTAAAGGACATTTGTTTACGGCGCTGAGCACAGCTCACTGCGGCAGGCCAGCTACTCTCCTCCCATCAAAGTGTGAGCCGAGTCTCATTGCTGAGCGGCTTGAATGTCTTGTTGCTATAGCAATTCAAAATGGTGGTGTCAATCTGAAATTCCTCCAAATGTGAGATCCGCAGTGCTATTAAGTTTCTGAATGCAAAAAACTTTCTGACTATTGTCATTTTTAGACAAACACCAAAAGAAGGTTATTGTGAAAGTGCAAACAAATGAGTCTTTAGGGAGAAATTTGTGCATCAAGTTCAATAAAGGAAGATCCCATCTGCAAGACGAGGATCGGAGTGGCAGGTTACTTTTGGTTTGAATTAAGGAATTGAGGGGAAATTGAGAAAACGGTGGCGGTTCAATGTTAGCACATTACATGAATTCTTTCCAGAAATTTCAAAATCTTGTTCATTGCACTTTCACTATTAATTTTCTTAGGTGTGTAAAATTGTCAGTAGTACTAACAATTTTTTGTTCAGGTATCAATTAACATTGAGGATCTCACATTTGGCGGGATTTTTGATTAAATCCGCCATTTTAAAACACTAAAGAAAAAAGACACATGACCGCTCAGCAAGACTCAGCTCGCACTTTAACAGGATAGGACTACTGCATACGCTGTCACAATGGTGAGGGAGCTGTGCTCAGCGCTTTAAGTAAACGTTCTTTACTTTCTGGGAGACCCTCTTATTATGACGGATATTTTATGTCCCCCAACGCAAGTTTTAAATAACTTATACAGTATATCATAAAGGTTTAAAAAGTTAATGAGTTAGTTTATCCCCATTTGTAGGTGTCAATCTGGTATAGGGGTGTGCGAATACTCGAAACTTTGAGTTTTCGGCCAAGTATTTTAATACTCGGAACTCGACTCGGGTTTTGACAAATACTCAAAAGTTCGAGCGAGTATTTCCAGCCGATTTCCGGACGATCGCTAACGATTGCGGCCGGCCAAAACGCGTGGTAACGGCTGCAAAAGATGATCGCATCACGTAAAATTGGCCGAAAATGACGATCGGACCGCGTAATTTCGGCTGTAACTAACGATTTCGTCATATAATATTGATTATAAGCGATGTCTGGACCAGGTGATATTGGCCAATTGACAACCGGACCGTGTTATATCGGCCGGAAACAATTGTCAGACCGCGTTTTGTTTGTCAATACATAATCCAGTTTGATTGTGCTGGCCAAAACTAAGTATTGCTATTAGTTATAAACCATGTTTAGATGATAAAATCTAGGGTGGTATCCAAATCCCATTACCCTATTTTAAACTACCAACTGATGGCAAATACTCAAAACTCGAAAATAATTGCCACTACTTGATTACATAAATCACTACTCGCACACCCCTAATCTGGTAGCAGTTTATCTTGTACATGCTCACTCTATCTTGCAAGCAATTACTCGGGAAAACACTGGTGGTGTTTTATGTATTGTATTTGTTATTTTTACATTTTCAAAATCCAACTCATCCAATTTTTTTATCCTCATTATAATTTGTGACCACACTTTCCGTTGCCACAGGAAAGACAAACCCGAAATGATCCAGCAGTGGGTTGCTGCTGAAGCACTTGATGCAGAAGA
Source organism: Allygus modestus (assembly GCA_963675035.1). Classification (NCBI taxonomy): domain Eukaryota; kingdom Metazoa; phylum Arthropoda; class Insecta; order Hemiptera; family Cicadellidae; genus Allygus; species Allygus modestus. The sequence goes on from OY776117.1 coordinate 101,888,670, forward strand.
TATTGTTGTCAATCAAATCAACAACTTTACGAGGGAAGACCTCAAGTTTTCAGACGGGCCTGTGGTGATAAGAGGCGATGTGACGTTTGAACGACCGCTGACCGTTAGAGGAGAGGTGGAGTTGGAGGAGGGAGGGAGAGTAAACGGTGTGGATCTGTCCGAGGAGATGTGTCCTGGGGTGGAAAGTTGTTCAGGTATTGTTTTGTTATGACATATTGCTCCTTAGCGTCACCTAGTTAAGATCAAGTCGAATTTGGATGTGGATAAACAAACACATGAGGTTATCTTATCTTTATAAATGTTCGTAAACATTAACATTAGTGAGTAACTGTTTAAACAGGTGGCAATATGTATTTCATCCCTGTCTCAAAGACAAGCATGATCAACTCTAGCTTTATCATTAAGAGTAGTAATAGTTACTCAAATTATGTTAAATATTCTTATACACTACTTAACACATTCGGGCCAGGTGAGCACTTTTTCGCTTCCCCCCAGATGAGGTTATCATTTGTTACGATATCAAACAATTTTATCAACCGATTGTTTGATTGTTTTATCGAATGAATTTGTAATCATTGCTCACAGCTAGATCAATTGTAACTTTCAGGGTAGTTGATAAGCCTCGGTGGCACAGTGGATATGGTGTTATATCCACGATCGGACGGTCCCGTGTTCAAATCTCACTTTTGATGTATACTTTTTGAGATCTGAAATGTTCTTTTAAATTTTACTTTAATTTGTTTGGTGTTAAATTTTACTTTTGGTGTTTAATTTTTCAGGTCTGAAATTCCTGTTTAATTTTACTTTAATTTATTTATACTAATTAATTTATTTGTAATTATGTTGCACAACGAACAGCCACCATTCAGCGCTCTGCAGAGTTAGGTTAGGTTAGGTTACTATATTTTGTCATGAACTGTAACCTAGTTGTTTGTTATTTTGCAAATCAATTTGTTGATCCAATTTAACATCGTATCCCCAACTTTTGATTTAACTTATATATGCTTGACTGAATCGAATCATCATTTATGCTTTTCCACTACAAAACAATTATCATAAAATCTAAAGTTCATTCGATAACACGAACAAGCAACCGGTTGATGAAATTGTTTGATATCGTAGCAAACGATAACGTCATCTCGGCGGAGGCGAAAAAGTGCTCACCTTCGGGCTAATGTAAATTGATAGGTTATACTTTTATACCGACGTGCAAAACCAAAAAAAGAAAGTATCCAATTCCAAATTTTGGAAAAGTTTTCCTAAAGCAGCTTTTTTATATGGAGCATCAAGACTTCTGTGATGCAGTCAGGTTTTGAAGTATTTCAACAAAAAATACTACAGAAAGGAAATTGCACCCCCCACTCTAGCTTTGTATGGTCATAAAAAAGCTATTGGTTTAGGGTCATTGCTATCACCTCATTTGTAACAAATTTAATACCATCCGATATGGCAAAATGGCTCAGTGGTTAAGGTGAGAATTTGGTACTGTGAAGGTTCCCAGTTCGAAACTGCACATTATGGTTATCTTTTTGAAGACTGAAAATATAAAATTGTTAATTGTAGTGTTTCATCTGTTTGAACACCCCCAAGGATCAAATTTAGGGCCTCTTCTCTTTTTATGTTATGTAAATAATATAGGGCAGTCTTTGAATTTTTTTCGAACTTCCAGTCTATGTCTGTATGCTGATGACTCAAACTTAAAAGTTTCGGGCAAATCACAAGAGGATATCGAACTATTTTCAAATATAGAACTTGATAGTATAGATCAGTTTTTTGAAAATCTTAATTTACGTCTAAATCCAAGTAAAACTAAAGGTATTTGTTTAAAAACAAAACAAAGTAAAAATTGCATCTCCCCAAAATTAATGATTAAAAACAAACATGTAGAGTTAATTGAGCAAACAAAGTTTCTAGGGCTAATAATTGATAATAGCCTGTCATGGGATGGGCATGTGAAGTATGTTTTAAACAAAGCAAATTCTGGTTTATTTGCAGTCAGAACAATGTCCAAACTGTGCAACATTGATGTTTTGCATAGTATATATTTCGCTCTTATTCACAGTCATATTGCATATGGAATATGTATATATGGCTCCACAACAAAAGAAAATTTGAATAGTATGTTAAAAATTCAAAAAAAAGCAATTAGAATTATTTTACAACTAAAAACTCTAGACTCAGCCCAGGAATATTTTAAACAACTAAAAATCATGACCGTTCATGGACTATATATCTTTGATACAATCATGCATGTCAGGAATAATCAGAATAATGAATTTATCCCAGTGCATCAATACAATACTAGAAAAAAATTGAACCCATTCCCCATCATAAATTAGAAATTTTCAAAAATAAAGTGTCTTTTGCAGGCAAAAAGTTTTTAAGAAAAATACCAGATTGTATAAAAAATGAAATTAGTCATCCAAAGTTTAAACGAAAATTAAAGGATTATTTGATTGATTTAGCTGTATATGACTTGGGTGAATTTTAAACGGGTAAAAATTTTAATTGGTTCGGGATTATGTTTTAATTTTAAGTGACACTATTTTAATGTATTTTTATTTTATATATGAATCATGCCTCTGTTTTTTTTTGTATAGTACTCATATTTAATACTTGTATTTTGTAGTACTTATTGTATATAGTTCTACTTGTTGTTGACACTATTCTATGTATACAAGAGTATCATTATGAATAAAGAAATCTGAATTGAATTTAACCAAAATATCAAGGGTTGTTCGTTCGGGTGTCTATATTCATTAACGTTCGGTTACGACGGAGTGGGGGGTGATATTTTCTCTCTGTAGAGTCTTGTTTTCAACAATACTAATCACAACATTCTGTATACATTACCTAGGATACCACAATATTTTCATTTTTTAAGTTAGGTCCATTTTATATTGATTTAAGATACTTTAGTAGAACAATCAACTGATTGTACCATTCTACCAACAAAAAACACCCTTAGGAAGTCTCAATGTTTATACAACATAGAGTGGAGTGATTGTAATTTATTTAATCCAGAGTCAGCAGTAGGATTTATACACAGCGATTACATATTTAATTTTTTTAATCCAATTTATACTTCTCATGATGATGAAGATTATATATTTATAATTAAATTAAATTCAGAATGTTTTAAAAAAAAAACAGTTATTTGAACATTCTGCAAATCCCCAAGTGCAGAAGGCCAAGTTCAGAGACAATATTACATTTTACCTGTAGTAACAGTTATTTTATTTTTATTTGTGCACAGTGAATATCTTGAAGTCAGTATGATTACACAACATTTTTAGGTATAGTTACATGACAAAGTGTTTATTTTCATTTTCATTGTAACTGTTCCTCATCTGATCTAGCATATACAAATGTTCATAGTTTTTCCCATGGTGAACTTGAATGAGGAAGAAGTGAGAAATGGGGATTTGAACAACAATATCGACAAAAATCCCTTTATCAATCCATGTGACCGCTGTTGGAGCAAGACGATCGCTGGTCGAAATTTGACTGTGGTCAAGATAAACGGAGTGGACTGGAAGACCCTGACGGAGAATGTTGTCTACAAGAATGCTTATCAGAACATAACTGGAACGGTTGTAGTTGAGGGGGTAAGTGTGATTGTTTTATCCTGTAGGATTAATGTCAGAATTGGCCTGTGTTACTCTTTAAAATACCATAAACGCTCTCATAAATTTTACCTAATTCAATAATTATGAGAAATTTATTTAAAAAAAGGCTATAACCTGTTGGAAAAATTCACACACTTGAATTTTCAATATTTATGATACAAAAAATAAATATGAAAAAGATAAAAGCATTATAGACGAACCTCAAGAACACAATTATAACTGAGAAAGTACGAGGCATGTTTTTTAAGTAAGTACCGTTTTTAAATTTCTCCGCTCCAGCGCTGCGATTGGCATTTTGGATATTTGCGCTGTGTATGTGCATCTATTGGCAAGCCTGTGCCGGAAATTCGACAACAATTGGCTGTGTTTACATCCGGTATCGAGCATTCAAAATGGCGCCGCTGATTGAGACTGCCGCCGACTGTGAAGTGTGCGCTATAATTAGATTTTTAAGTGCTAAAGGTGTGAAAGCCGTTGAAATTCATCGGCAGATTAGTGAAGTGTATGGCGAGAACATTATGAGTGACGGAATGGTACGCAAGTGGGTAAGGGCATTTAAAGACGGCCGCACCAACGTTCATGATGAGCAACGCACTGGCGGCCATCTGTCATTACTGATGAATTGGTGCGTAAAGTCGATGACAAAGTGAGAGAGAACAGACGGTTTACGATCTCATCATTATCTGATGAGTTTCCTTTGGTTTCCAGAAGTGTCCTTTATGATATTGTGACTGAAAAATTAAAGTACCGAAAATTGTACTCACGCTAGGTGCTGAAAATGTTGACAGAGGTGCACAAAACCAAGCGTCTAGGCAGTGCATTGACTTTTCTGAGAAAGGAGATGATTTGTTAAGTCAAATGTTACAGGCGATGAAACATGGGTGTCTTATGTTACGCCAGAGTCAAAAAACAATCAATGGAATGGCGGCATTCACATTCGCCAAAGAAACTGAAGTTTAAGCAAACGATTTCAGCCCGAAAATTGATGTGTACTGTCTTTTGGGACAGAAAGGGGGTGTTACTGGTGGATTTTTTGCCTCGTGGTGACACAGTTAACTCAGTATTGTACTGTGGGACCTCGAAAAAATTGCGCCGGGCAATCCAAAACAAGCGGCGTGGAATGTTGTCCAATGGGGTCATTTTGCTGCACGACAATGCCCGTCCACATGTGGCTAATCTAACGCAAGAACTAATCGAATCATTTCGCTGGGAACAACTTGACCACCCTCCATATAGCCCGGATCTAGCGCCCACTGACTACCACCTTTTCCTATATTTAAAGCAACATCTCGGTGGTCAGCGCCTAGACAACGATGATGAGGTCAAAACGGCAGTGACGCAGTGGTTATCGAGTCAGGCGGCAGAATTCTTTGAGGAAGGAATGCAAAAGCTCGTGGAACGATATGATAAATGCCTTAATATTGATGGAAACTATGTCGAAAAGTAGATTAAGATACTGACTTTCAAGTAAAAATATAATTATTAAAATAAGTATACTGGTTTTTGTTTTATTTTAAAACGGTACTTACTTAAAAAACTTGCCTCGTAAATAAACACAATTTAAAAACATTCTAAAACTTAAAATATCAATACGGATATGTCAGTTCTCTTAATTTATTTTTAAGAAAATATTAACAAAATTAACCGAAAATTGTCTCAAGTGTGATATTTTGTGACAGAAATATTCGTTTATAGAGAATAAACCTGTCTCCGTTTCAGAAAGTGACAGCAGAACGTGGTATTTGGGCGGACAGCTTCCAGTCTCAGTACAAATCACAGGCAAGAGCCTCTGACACCAGCAGCTCTTCTCCAATTTTAGAAGCTTCTCTGCCTGAAAAAAGACCAGCCTCTGATGATAGAAAGGTAAGCGCTATGTGTTTTAAACAATGAATACAATGGATCATTTTAACGATCAAGAAATACTAAAGGGTCGTAAGAAATCTTGATATTTTTTAATTTGATTAACCCTCCATGCGCTGACTGTATTTCTCTTTTGCGCTAAAGTACTTTTTACTGTCTTGCGTGAGTTTTTTTTATCTGTAAAAAATATAAACAATAAATCTACTTATATCAACTTTATATTCATTTTGATCAACATGAAAAGGGAGATATAAAAAAGCTGTGACATGTTAATGAATACTTAAGGCACACTCTGTTACTTTATCACTGTGCAAGACCCTAACGCAACTAGCATAGGTGAAAATTTAGGGGAGGGCATGGGGGGGCAATTGCCCCCCCAATAATTTGGAAAGTATTATTGTAATATATAAAAAGTCTCAAACTAATCAAGATCACAACCGATTTTGCCCCTCCAACCAAAATACTGATATTACGCTTATGGCAACTAGGGCATATTTTAAGGCAAATGTGAATGAACGAGTGTAGAATGAATGAGAGACATTGTGTAGTCTCGTTACTGACTAAGACCGACTGATTCTTTAGCCACAAAGAGGCAAACTCAGAAAACTCGAATAAAAAAATTACTTAAGGTGCCAAAGTGGTTATAAAAAACATTAGGGATGAGTCTATTCTCAATACCGATTTTCAATACCACCGATTTTTGGACATTGGTATCCGTATCGAGATTCATTCGTTCAGTGTCGATACCGAAACCATCGATACCAGAAGTTGTTGAAAATACTCCCGCCGTTACAAAAGAGTTAATCCTGCTGTTTACCCCGCGCTACAAAGGGCACAGGGAGTGTTTGGGTCGGCAGCAAAAATCCTTATCTTGGAGATAAGGAAGGAAGAGAGGTGGGGTCCGGTTGAAAGCAATTAATCAGTCGGTTGACCAAAATTACTTTTAGCGAATTTCCCCTATAGGGAAGAAGCTATTACCGAGGGTCTCATGGTAAGACTTAAGCCCGAAACCATGATAACTTTTTGTTTTGAAGCCCCCAGATGCCAAAAATACTAGTCGTTCAAATTTATATATATGTGTCCGTGAATGCGATAATTTGAGTAAAAAACGTCCGATTTCGATGAAATTCTGCTCAAATGTGTAAAATTACATTCATGACTTAAAGTTCGAAAACCAGAAAAATCGGACCATGGGAAGAAGGGGGGTTTATGGGGGTTTTAAATTTTCCAAAAATCGTTTTTTGCATTTTTCACCCTAAAATTAAAAAAAAAATTAATTTTTGTTTTGGTCATGTTATAGAGCTTAAAAAACAAATAATTTAGTATTTTGAATTATTAACCTAGGTAAGTGGTTGCGGAGAAAATCCAAAAAAACCTACTCATAAAATCTCCCATGTTATCTTATAGGATAAAGGTTTTGGCTTTTCCTCAGTTTATTTTATTGTAAACTTCACATTTGCCGTTGGGTTTTTACCAATCTGTTCAGTTCCACAAAACAATCATTTTGGTGTTTAAATTGTGATTCTACGCCCAACCGTTGCAGAGATATTCAAAGTGCTATACACAGTACGTTGTCCAATGTTATCCTTATGGAGATTAAATCAAATTTGATATCTCGATTATTTATGAATTTATGTTGATGAAACTTGGTATGTGGGGCTTCACGTAGTACTGGTATATTGATATTTGCACAAAAAATTGATTTTTTATTGATTATTCCCGTAGCAGCAAACCTGCGTATTCAGCCCCTATGTTATTCTTATGGAGAGTAAGTAAAATGTAATGACTCCCTTAATTATGAACATAAATTAATAAAACTTGTATCTAACTTCACTTGGTTGAGTTATATTGATAATTGCATAAAAACCCATTTTGATAATTGCATAAAAACCAATTTGTAGCGCATTTCCCCGATAGGGAAGAAGCTATTACCGTAGGAGTAAATACAATCAGCTTGTACTAAAATAGGTATATGTACTTGTTAGGTTTAAAATAATTATTTTCATGGAATTACATAAACCCCTACTGTGACACTCAGAATGGCGTTAATAATGGAAAAACGCAAATTGTTGTAATTGGTTACAAAAATCGCCAAAAAAACATTAGATGACTACTTTTGATACATCATTTGATTACAAATTTAATGTAGAATCATCTGGTGCTGAATCCGAAAGTGATTAGAGTATTGATGTCTCACACATTAATGATGTATCACACAGTAAAAAGAGGATTGCGACGTGACATAAGCACTATACACAGGTAGCGGAAATGGATCGCAGTAGTGACGTTCAGCACATGGAGGGTTAAACCCACAAGATACTTTATATCAACATGTATCCCCTTTGTATTTTTTACCATAAAAAATTATTCATACATATTAATTTCTCAACACCATTGTGGGCCACAAGCATTATTACATATTAATGAATGACTTGGGAGGATATTGGTCTCATTAAAGATGCAGGCAGAACTAGAATTTTTTTTGTCCCTGTAGTTCTCTCAAAAATGTTATTCCCCAGTGAATAATTTGAGGACAAAATTTGTATTCAGAATTCTTTTACTCTTGGTAGTTTTGCCAACAAACCAATTGATACACTTTTATGAACACCAATCCAACTTTGTCCATTTTTATGTGAAGAATTTGCTTGGGTACTTTCCCACAGTACGTCAATGTTTAGAATTGTTATATTTATATAGGAACACAAGATACCCTAAAAAAACAATTAGTTATTGAGATAAATTTATATAATTTTGTTTTACTAACATTTATGACATACATGATATAGAAAATAATGTTTGACATATTAAATATATAATAATTGTGCACACATGCTAGTATATAAAGCGAAAATGTTAAGAGGTATTTCGAAGTTGGTCAGGGAAAAGTCAGGGAAATATAAAATTGAAATTCTGTAGAAACCCTGTAATGAATGATTTTCTAGATATACTATTTTTCCAATCAAATCAAGAATTCAGAAAAATCGAATAAGCAAACTCATTAAATATTCAAGGGACTTGTGTTACCGTTTTTGCTTTTATTAAAACTATTTGAAATGTTCACCTAGGGTCAGACATTAGATGACCTCCTATCAGCCTCAGAGCTGATCGTATCCGAGCTAGAGGTTACTGGAACGGTGTCGTGCAGCGAGAGCGAATGGGGCGCAGAGGCAACTGATGTGGTGCTCAGTGATACCAACCCGATAGTGATAGAAGGGACCAAGACATTCTATGGGGCTGTAAATGTTACGAACAATACAGAGGTGGAAGGCACAGTTGGTGGTGTTGTGGTAGCAGACCTGCTCACCAGCGATACTGATCAGCAGTTTTATGGTTAGTTTTTTTAGTCTTTATTTATTTTGAAAGTGAAGTATTATCAAAGTTAAATCTGGGTAGTTGTTGATACATTTTCCAAACTAAATTTAAACTCTTTGTGTACATGAAGTACATAGGGGACCGAGCTTTGTTTAGAAAAGGCAGGGCAGTAGGGGGTTTTTGTGTCAATGTCAGCAACAAAGCACAAAGTATTTCAGAGAGAGTAATAACACTTTTAGTGAAAGCTGCCCAAACCCATTCATTTTTTAAGTTTGTTGAACAGGCCTGTAGTAATATCTATCTATGGCAAGGACCATTTCCTTTGTGAGCAAATTTGCTTTACTCTTTTGCCTTTTCCTTGTTGTGCTGTTGCGCCCGATTTCACGTGTTATTTAACTCAATTTCCTTTGATACCGTGTATCAGCCAAATGACAGACTAACTGACTCAACCTAATGCTTTGGTGTGTTGATATATGTTTAAGGATTTTTCAGTTATACTTTTAATTACCTGTTTGTTATCCTATATATTAAAACACAAAATTAAACATTTTCCGGAAGAAAGTGTGAGACATCCGCTGAACCGATTTACACGCGGGTGGTGTCAAATGAAAGGGAATAACCTCTATATTTGCACATTGTACCTAAAATTTTGGCACCTGGTCAATAACTATTTAAAAAATAAAATTGCAAGTTTTCTTTTGGCAATTTAATATGGGGTATAATATTTCAACTTTGCACTCCTTTGTTCAGTTCACTTGAGGTTTCCACTGAACCGTTTTACACGCGATTTGTTTTAAATGAAAGATCTATCTCTCTATATTTGCACAATCAACTTACATTTTTGAAATAATTTCATTTAGAATATCAACAAATAATTTTTTTAAACCAATTTTATCACTATTTTAACTTTCTCTAACCAGCTGATTATTAAAACACCTATCTGAGAACAGACAAGTATCAAATGGAATCAGCTGGCTTAGAGAAAATAGTAAGTGGCCAGTATCTTTCAACGATACATATATATTGCAATTACTGAAGTCGATTCAGGCTGATTAAAAGAAGAAGATAATATGATAATATTTTGTCTCATATGTTGCAATTATTACGGTATTGACACAATCTACAATGTATGCATAACATTAAGTAATTAATTTTTAGTTTCGCTTCTTGAGCTGAGAGTAAACAATAGTGCTGATGTTCGTAGGCCTATTATTTCTCCCTGGCTCCATGAGGGGCTTCATTCAACCCATCAAATAAATTTTAAAACGTTTGTTTTGTAAATAATACATGAAAAACAAACCCAACAATTGGCAAAAGTTACAGACCAGCCGACTGGGTTTAATGCACCCGTAAATGCTATAAAACGATCCATTAATCATGATTACGTTGAATATTTTGTACAAGTCTTCAGTCGACGATAATTATCGGCGATCGTGGCTCTAGTATGTTCGGAGTCTGCATAGAAAACACCTTCAAATTTGGCACGTGGATTTTTTATTTGATTTAATATGGAGTAAAATTTCAAACCCAATAAAATGTCTTTTATATTTCAAAATTAGCATTTTAAATATAGAGCAGCAAATTCAGCTGGAAAAATTCAAACTAATTGTTGTTTTCCATTTTGGAAACATCCAGCTCATATACCGTCTTATTAGTTTATATTGGGATGCCATTCCAGAAGTTTTTTTAAAACAGCTGATCTTTCTTATGTTCTGTTTGTTAGTATCAACAGCTGTTCGTAAATGTAAAATTGCCTTTCTTTCTGCTCTTCCATAAGACTATCATTGGAACTTTGAAAGCCCAGGGGTAAAATCCCTGAAGGTGGATATCTTCTAAACCCCCAAAAGGCACATCTAGACGCTAAGGGCTTTCAAATAACACATCAACTATAATTTTAAACATAATAGTTTCGCCGGTAGCCTGTTCACGAAAATCGCCTCATTTTTAATTAAAATTTGTAAAACAGATTTTTTACAAAGGATGGAAAATTTCATATGCTGGAATGCTGCAATCTATGAGGATAGTCGTGAACTACCCTACGAACTTATTTGCAGTGTATACATAACCCAATAAGTAGGGACACGCTTATGGAAAAACCATTTATAGTGATAACTCCGCCCCCCAAACACAGAGTCACAAATAGCATTTTTGACTCTATTCAGACCGGATTTAAGTGTTTACGGATAATGTTAGTTGTTAACATTCTAACAGATGGCTGAAATATATTGGCAGTAATTTGTTATTTATTAGTTTGTTTACAAACAAACATGCCCATTTTGACGTTTTAAAGGTAAACAGGAGCGCACGCGACGGGACCAAGGTGAATTACTATAGAATACAAGGGTACCATTGAATACTCACCCTTAATATTCTAGCCGTTGAATTTCGACGGGTTACCCACTAGTTAGATATTGAAAACACCACTTCACTACATTTTAAAAACATTCTTTAAACATACTAACATTTATGTTTATCGTACATATTTATAAAATATTGTTCTGATTGTTATTCAATGTTTCTTTTCCAGGCCCTACAACCTTACGTGGAAATATAACTGTAGGGGATGTTACATTGACTGGCCTATGGAATGGAAAGAACTTAACTGATATTATAAAAGACAGAAGTAAATACAAGTCGGGTAGAGAAGTAACGGCTGATTCAGTCAATGTGCTTGACACCCTCAACGGAGTACCGGTGTCTGAGCTTGTCTTCACGAGGGATGATGATGTCACTAGTGTCAAAACTGTTAATGTTGATGGGTTATATGTCACTGAGGACGTAGTCGTCAATGGGAATGTAAGTTACGGAAAACAGTATTCGTTACTTCAATCTGTACCATTGAAATCCCAGTGGCTTCCATATAAGTTCAAAATTCTAAATTAGTAGGATCTAATTTTCTGATAGGGCAAATTCAGACCCTGAACTAGATTGCTCTCAAGTTCCATCACTGCTGGGCTGACTCGCCCATCTGAGCCCTCTTGTACTTCTTCCAGCACATAAATATAACTAGGCGTATCGAAAAGTTTACGAAGAGCTGACAAAATTAGTTTGTGCTGCAGACTGATGAACTGTTACGACTATGACATGTTTATATAATCACCTGAACAAATCAAATCAGCTTCTTCAATAGATAAACATTGAAACTTTCAAAGCGAATGGGGCTAAGCCCTGGGGGAATTTTGATAAGCAATATGTTGGGGTCTTGTTACGATATCACCTTCAGATTTTATATGGTGGATTTCCCATTTGGTTTCATGTATTTTTGAAAATTAGTGTTTGAAATGAGGGTGTGTATAGTTTAAAATGCATTTTTCAGGCTACAATAGTGCATAATTTTAAACCAATCGTAAAAAATTATACCCTATACCCATTAGAAGCTTATAATTTGATCTCTGTTTTGTTTAAAGCATAATGCTTATTAGTGTATGAATTTCACTTATATTTTTAGAAACTTGATATGTTTATTTTATGCTTGATCTTTGTCTTTTTTTCCCTAAATCAAACCATATGAATTGTTCCAGGAATTTTGATTTTATTCAAGAATAAATTTGATTTTTTTAGGTTTGTGGTATGAATTTAGATGATTTCAATGAAAGACGACTAAGCCTACAAAAGGAACAAAATATTTCAGGAAAAGTTTCAATAAAAAATGCCAAAGTTTCAACAGGTTTTAAAGTTAAAAAGTTGAATAATGCAGAAATATCTTCTTTTATTGAGGATTTTGATGATTCAAAAATCAAACAAACACTGCATTTATCAGGTAAGTTTTTGTTTATTTGTATGTCATTATAATAAATATCAATGCAACACATGACAAAGTTTGGGAAAAGTAAACAATATACCTTTCTCACTGAAGATCTATAACATGATTTGTTGATGTTCAAAGCGAAGAAAGGTGTGAGAGCTGATACAGGGAAACTTATCCTGATGCCACCATAGATTCTTTTGTAATTAAATATTTTACTATAGTTTCAACTTCATTGTACCATTTTCAAATTATTTGTCAGACACATATAAATCACTTAACCCTAGCCGTGGCCAACCTTCCGATTCGGACTTTGTCGCCTTAGAGTGGCCACCGTCCGAATAATGGTTTGGGACCGAAATTAGTGTAACATTAAAAAACCACAAATAATCAACTCTAAAGTGAACAATATCATTCGAAAGATCATATTCTGAACTTTTATTTTATTACATAAATGAACCATGTAGCAGCTGTATAACAATGTCACGATAATTAGAAATCAAAAGAAATTTTTGGCGCGACGCGATTCCTGCAGCCGACGCTTAGACAATGGAAAAACAATGTTTTTTAAAATTACCCAGCTCGGGTAATTTTAATACGGGTAATTTCAGGGGCTGGCTGTGAAAAAGAAAATAAAATTAATTTTAAAGTGTTTTAAATAGTCAAAATCGTCAATGTCTATTGTTTTTGTTTTTGAGTTTCGTTGATGTGATAATTCAACGAGCTTTACATTTAACCCTAGCAGTGGCCAATGGTATAAGTGGGAAATGGCCAAGCAGATTTGGTCAATTTGCAGACCTTTTTTTGAAAATTCGTATAAATTCAACCGTAGAAGTAAACCTAGCCAATTGCAACCTAGCCTTGACATGTTCAAAATCACAAGCTTTGTGATTGTTTGGCTGCACATGAGCACTGCCGACCAGCCCCAAGCACGAGCAAGACTGCGACATTTGCTACAAGTTGCCATTCCACAGCCATTGAGGAGAGAGGTAAGGGTAGGCCCGTCAGGAAGGTGGGGGAAGACTGGTTCTCCTTCAAGACCGCTGTGAGCCGGTCTATCCTTTGCAGCCATACTGTGGTTGTACCACAGCCTACCTGGGACGTCTCCGGTAATCTGAAAACAGTGGATCTAAATCTGCCCAAATAAAAATGACCCTAGAGCTGGGGAGCAGCTGCTATAGTACTGACAGTGTTCAGAGAGCATCAAGTATATAATGTGATTGTATCACAGTTTGAATGCTGTACTGCCATCTGGAATTGGTATGTATGCAGCGGTATGTATGCAGCGGTTCCAGGACTGAACTGGAGACAATGAGGACATAACCCCCAAAAGGGTTCAATATCAGACATTGGTGGATAAAGTACATGGATGATGGAATAGCTGTCAAACTGAATGGGGGTTTCAGGATGAAAATGGCTTGAAGACGATAATGGACAATTACCCAAGGGTAGTCACTTCCTACTCCCAGGTGGTTGGTGGTTAATCCCACTCCTCTCATGAGTGGATTCTGGGGAGGAAAAACATCATGTTTTGTTGTAGGAATCCTGCAAAGAAAGACAAGAGGGACGAAAACTGGAGAAGTGGAGGCATTTGCTGGAGCACAATTATGACAAGGTCTTCACCCAAAGATCAAATTATGACAATGCCCTGCTGGAAGCAATACATAGTATAAACATGGGAAAACTTCTTGATTCGCCAATGTTTGTAGAAGTATCTGTGTTGGTCTTGGACTTGGTAAGTCGGGAGGAACACGCTGCTGATTTTATAGGTGAACACAATAAAAACAGCAGGCAGATCTCCCCTCTGTCTCTTCCCCCTTGGCAGAGAGGACTCAACAGGGTGTAGGAGGTGGCAGGTGCCTGGCTCTCAAAAAAGTGGTGGAGGCACTGGAACCAAGAAGGAGAAAAAACCCGTCAACTCCCCAAGCCCTGCAAAGAACTAACCTTACCAGGTTTTTTCACCCATTTGTAGGGTATGTGGTCCGGGTGCAGAGCAAGACCTACACCAAACGACCCAGAATATGGGATGTCCCTCTGTGGCTGGCTGCAGACCTGTCATATCCCATGCCATCAACATCTGCTAGTGGGCTGATTTTCAGATCCAGCTCACATGCTGCAAGTTTGCCATCGCCCCTGCAACATATCTGGATGTCAGATTTGTGGACGAGGATTGTTGTTTGTTGCAGAGGGACCTGTTGGCGCTGATAACTAAAGCAGAGAGCGCCAACAGTCCACTGCAGTTCCTGAAGACCTTTCAAGAAAAAGGCAAAGCAGGCCCTTTCAGGGTGATGGGTATTGTCACCTGTGGAAACGAAGGAGCCAACACTTGCTGAAGAAGGAGTTTCCATCTTGAACCCTGTAATATAACAAGGGATATTACAAGTACCTCTTGCAACGCAGTGAGATTATGGCCGAAATGTATGCTAAACAGGTCCTTGTACTTGTTCAGAAGCAGAACCCCGATTATAAAGACTGGGACTTGGCGCATCATCAGTTTTTGGCAGGAGGAGGCACATCCAACCCTTTTTCTTGCCATTGATTAAAGCATTGCTTAGGCGTGGAAGAACTGAGGTTGGCAGGTCTTCCTGGGATTAGCGAGGGTATTTTTCAGAGTACTCTCAGGTGCGCTCATGGATTATTGGTTGTGCTCAGTGTCCTTCAGGTGAACCTCAAACACAGTAGAACTGCTACAGCAGTTTTGTTCTTGATTGGCAGGAGGTGCTGTGGACTTAACCCTAATTCAGGAGCCCTGGATTAGGAATAACCTTATTGCAGGTCTGGAGGCTTTTGGGAGCCAGACCATTCTTGCCTCATGTGAATGATCCAAGAACCTGCATTTCGGTCAGTAAGGAGCTCAGTTGCATGCTGGTCTTGGAGTTTTATCCCAGGGATATTACCATGGTCAGGTTCATGTGCAGATCTTAGACCTCTCCTGCTTGTACCGGTGTACATCTTGCAGTCACCTCCTGAGAAATTAGGGCTGCAGGTGGATCACATACAACTACACTCTTGTAGGGCGTAGAGGCAAGATGCTAGAAGGTGCATGTAGGGATCACAATCTGTGAGAGGTGCTAAGACGTGTGGCCTGTATGCACTTCCCTGTAATCATCATCATTGAGCAGGACCGTTACACAAGCTGTGGCAGTGCGGACTTCCGCCACTCTTGTGGATGGTCGGGAGCCGCAGTGTGATGTTCAGCAGAATCTGCTGGCCTGTTGCCGACTCACCAAGTCACCAAGGCCTGATGAGGCCAGATCAATGTCTGCAGCAAGGCATTGAAACTCCTATCCCAATAAGCCTGGTGGGAGTACATCACCGGAACCTGCCTTATCAACACGGAAGCTCTGAGCAGCCTCCCTGGTCTGTCCTCTCGACCTCATGCCAATTGTCAGCTTCATTAAGGTGGTGGCAAGAAAGGGTGCATATTGTCTCCTATGCGAGAATATCAGAATGGCCTCTGGGGCATGCCTTGGCTATTTCAGAATCACTTGTGTGGCTCAGAGCGACGTGCTTGACTTGCCCTCTGTCAGTATGCAAATCAGACACATCTTCAGTATTTAATTTGAAGTATGTCTTCCCGGGAGAGAAAAAGGGGTGGGATGCAGGAGTGATTCCCCTTCTGCTAAATTTTAATACTAACACATGCAGATCATGCCAAAAAACTTTCCCCTGGACTAGCCTCCTATGAAAGTTATAAGGAATAAAAACTACGGTGAGTTTAGAAACACAAACTATCTCCTTTCAACATTAGAGGCCTACATACACATGAGAATAAAATATGATTTAACTATTATCACTGGAAATTATGTGAAAATGCAATTGTTGTATGAATTCATTTTTGAGTTGATTTTGATCATAGATTCTGCACTAGAGACAAACTGACAAATAATATTTATTTTTAAAAATACAGCTAGTCCGAACTCTGATGGACCGACTCCTCGCTTAGATCGACCATATCCTTATCAGCGTTTTGTTTACATATCCGGTCGTCGCTCCATTCATGTTGATGCTTGTCAATGACTCATCACTGGCGATGTAAGTATAAAAACACAATAACACAATAAAAACAGCAGGCAGATCTCCCCTCTGTCTCTTCCCCCTTGGCAGAGAGGGCTCATCAGGGTGTAGGAAGTGGCAGGAGCCTGGCTCTCAAAAATGTGTGGTGGGGGCTGTGTGGCCTAGCGTAGTGGTGGTGATTTTGCACCACTAGATAGCTTTGGTGTGTTGATGCAGTACATTCTCTTATGAAGTAATCTTTATTTTTCATACAGTAGTATAATTTTTGAAAGTTGTAAGAGTTAATATCACATTTTTTTGTAGTTTGTCAACACATGGCATGAATTGTATAGGCCTAACAGCCCATGTGGCAATATGTTTAGTTTAAACTAGAGTTTTATTATGTTTTTATGTGAATAAATTTGTTCCTCTGATAATCTGACCTCTTTTCCGTTCGACCACACTCTCGGTCCCGTTGGTAACGGATTAGCGAGGTTCTACTGTAAAGATTAACTATAATTAGATTGTTTGGACACAATTTTGTACAGGTTTTGTACTCTTGATTAAAGAATGTTTTGATTAATTTTGAGATATTATTAGCTCAAAATAGTTTAGATGAACTAGGCAATCCAAAAAAAAAACCCCACACTACAGTTCTATCTCGCAAAAAATCATTTGGAGGATACTCACAAAACATTGCATCACCTTTGCTTCAAATGTCAAAATCCAACTTATTAGGAATTTGTTTCCATGATTACTTCTTCAAATTTAAAGAAACCATGGAAACAGCCATGTTTCTAACATTTGTCTGTATTTTCGCTGACCACAGTATTCTGCAAAAGAGCAAATATAATGGAAGAGAACAGAGCAAAAGAATTATTGAAGGAATACAGAATTGGGTTTAGCTATGTTTATTTTGGTTTTTAGTACAGCTGCTCTGAGCTCAGTTTATAGTACAGCTGCTCTGAGCTCAGTTTATAGTACAGCTGCTCTGAGCTCAGTTTATAGTACAGCTGCTCTGAGCTCAGTTTATAGTACAGCTGCTCTGAGCTCAGTTTATAGTACAGCTGCTCTGAGCTCAGTTTATAGTACAGCTGCTCTGAGCTCAGTTTATAGTACAGCTGCTCTGAGCTCAGTTTATAGTACAGCTGCTCTGAGCTCAGTTTAGAAAGAGTCTCCATGGAGTCCTTATAAGATGACTAATAATAAATTGTAATAGTGTAATTTAAAAAAATTTATAACTAGCAGCTAAAAAAACACAAGCCATTGGAAGAGGAGACTTTGCCACCCAAAGGAAGCCGAACTTGTCCAATGGCGAACTAATTATCCGAAACAGATGCTTTATTATGAGCATACTTTGAAATGTAGTATTTTCAAATGTAAACAGAGGAAACCTATTTATTTTCTAAAAAATACGCTACATTTACAAACAAATGATTGTAAAATAACCTAACCTAACTCCGCAGAGCGCTGTATGACGGCTCTTTTCTTTGTAACATATTACAAAAATGGGTTTGTGTATAATATAACAAAAATTGGATCCTCAAAAAGTAAACATGAAAATGTAGAAATGAACGTGGCATGATCGTGAATCCAGTGCCATGACCATTAGACTACCATAGCTTATCGAACTAAGTAAAGTTACAATTCATCAAGCAGTAGACGGCGCTGTGATTTTAAAATTTTCCATTCGTAGCGCTCGGTGTGATTTCAAAGATTTACACCTGGCAGCGCTCACGTAGGAAATGTCTCCTCTTCCAGTGGCTCGTGAGTTTTTTTAGCTGCTAGTCAATTTATATTCTATTCCAACTCTTTCATGCACAGTGTTACATACAAGTTTTTTTTTTGCATGGTGTTACGTTTATGTAGTGGGCCATGTTTTATTTTCTACAATCCCCTACACTAGTGCTACCTACGGGGAATCCACTTGGTATTAGTTTGTCGTTTCTCCGCCAGATAGCTGACATATCCAAGCAGACAATTTTCATAAACTAACTTTGACTGCAAGTTTCTATGGTGACATGCACGTAGTCTTAGGTGATGAACCTTGCTTTGGCTACTAGTATGGCAAGTTGGTTAGGTTGGAACCTAGTTTTAAAATATACTTCATATTAGGTCATCTAAAGTGATACATAAGGAATGAAATTGTTATATTAAGTGCTTTGGGATGAATACAAGTTGTTTCCTCCAGTGTAACACTTTTCAGCGCAAGAGTAAATCGTAAATTACTGAATTTTGAATCTCGCTCCAATTATTTTCTGTTTATTGCTCATGAAAAATTCTTATACAGCATTTTCATTGAAATCAGCATAAAACGATGAAACAAAGTGCTGACGAGCTGGGTGTGTAATGTGAGTCAGATACTATTGTGTATCAAAGCAACAAAATACAGTTTCAGGGATTTCCACCTAAAAAATTAAAACCGAAATGAAAAACAAGACTGATCAATGATCATCAGTGATCATGACTATGGTCTTGAAAACAGTCTGATGACTGAAAGACTGTTTTTTAATCCTAAAATCTTTCCATTTTTATAACAGTTTGTATCCATGTATCCATACTTTTAGCGAATTTCCCCTATAGGGAAGAAGCTATTACCGTAGGTGGCATGGTAAGACTTAGGCCCGAGACCATGATAACTTTATGTTTTGAGGTCCCCAGATGCCAAAAACACTATTCGTTCAAATTTATATATATCCGTATATTTGTCTGTTAACCCTTTCAGTGCTATGGTCCGATATATCGGCTTTTGAATCTGTTATCAATAAACACTGTTACTGCTTCATAAGCGATTGTCCCGTTAGGCGCTCAGTCTGCAGTCTGAGTCTGACATGTGGTGAAACCTGGTAGACACGAATTGAACTACCTCGTCCAGCGCCTAGTCTCTATAATACCAACTGATCCACTGCAGCTGCTAGCCTGACCAGTGGCTGTGCGGTCTAAGGCGTTACCTTCCCGGCCGGGGGTAACACTTGGATCGAGGGTTCGAATCCCGTCACAGTCGGTGGTTTTTATGTGCAACTCATGGAGAGTTCACCTGTCTGTGGCAGAGTTGAAGGGGAGGGCGGACCTTAAGCAAACGGTGGACGGCTCGGGTCCAAGCTGACGGGATGGGTGGATTCTTTGTGAGTTGCACATCAGATCAGGTGTTTTGCTACTTTTTACCTATCCTTTACTGTGTGTGTCCAGCGGAAGCACGTTTTTATTAATTTTAACTGTTCAGGCGTTCAATATATTAAAAAAATCAACAAAACATCACGGATTCAACTACTCCTTTCAGAAGCTTAGCACTCAAAGGGTTAAAACAAAAAAAAAACACGAATCATTTAGAATAACTTTATATAACATTTAGAACTTAGAATAATGACTTTGCCCAGTATTATTGTTTATAAAGTATTACTCCAAATGGCACTAGGCCTATCTGGACTAAAAAAACAACAGGACTTTCATTCCTATAACACTCGAGGCGCTAATAACTTAGTTATAGAAAAACATAGCTCTAAAGTGTACGCATTGGCAACTCAAAAATTCGGACCTAAATTATGGAACGCCCTTCCCCAGAATTTAAAAATATTGGCCTATCCAAAATTCAAAAAATCAATTGAACTCTTTCTCCTAAACAATCCCTTGTATAAAACTGAAGACTTTTTTGCCTTAATTAGCTAAGGCATTCCTCTTGTATCTTTTAATCTAGTTTTAGAAATTATTTTATTTGAGTTTAATTCTTTTTTTTGATAATGATATGTTTCAATTGTATTACTAAAGGTTTGTGACGAGCTGGAAGATGTAATTCACACATTGTATTACTTACTGGCAATAAATTGAGTATTGAGTATTGAGTATTTATATGATATTTGTATTCTGGACAAATATCATCCAGATCAGCAATACAAATTCCAATCAAATAAAGACAATAATAAAAAAAAATCCTTAATGTAATGGGCTACTTCAAAATGTAATATTACAATTATTAAAATTTAAAAACTCAGAAATTGAATAAAAAGGATTTAAAATCAGCCAGTTATAAAACTTGGTTTTAAATACATTAAAAGATACATTAAAAGCTGAGTTGGGTAACTTATTGTAGAATTTCATGCCTAAAACTGCATGACTATTTTGAGTTTTCGATAACCTGCAATAAGGTATATCAATTTTAAACTGACTTCTTGTTGTGTAAGAATGGATATTTTCTCTTAATCTAAAACTATCAATATTTTTTAAAAATATATAGGGTAGTGTCAAAAATAAATAGGTTGTATACAGTTAAAATATTAAGGTCCCGAAATAAAGGTCTACAGTGGGAATCCCTTGGTGAATTTGTTAATATTCTAACAATCTTTTTTTGAATTAGAAGAATATTTTTAGTTTGACTTGATTGACCGTAAAAAATTAAACCGTATCTTATAAGTGACTGAAAAAATGCAAAGTATGAGGATATAACATATTTCTGTGGAACAAAATTTAACAATCTTTGCAATAAAAATACAACTCTGGATATCTTTTTGGTCACCATATCAACATGATACTGGACAACAGAGAGTTATGGAGCTTTGGGGCAAAATAAGAAAACCCCTTACGAGCGGACTCACAGCGCACACGAGGCATCTCAAGCATGTTGTCCTGCCTGGTACACCAGGAACGCATTTCGGAACGGGTTCTGAGCCTCTCTCTCAAATATTTCGGTCTCTCCTCAGTCAGGGCTTTACGAACGAGACAAGAAGTGCGGAGAAAGCATAAGTTAGCCATCGGTAATAAGCCAAGGATTTTCCGCTCAAGTGAAATGTGGTCAAATTTCCTCAGTCCACTAACATACCTGACACACATGTTCTGCACTCTCTGCAACCGGGAATCCACTTGGTATTAGTTTGTCGTTTCTCCGCCAGATAGCTGACATATCCAAGCAGACAATTTTCATAAACTAACTTTGACTGCAAGTTTCTATGGTGACATGCACGTAGTCTTAGGTGATGAACCTTGCTTTGGCTACTAGTATGGCAAGTTGTTAGGCGGTTGGAACCTAGTTTTAAAATATACTTCATATTAGGTCATCTAAAGTGATACATAAGGAATGAAATTGTTATATTAAGTGCTTTGGGATGAATACAAGTTGTTTCCTCCAGTGTAACACTTTTCAGCGCAAGAGTAAATCGTAAATTACTGAATTTTGAATCTCGCTCCAATTATTTTCTGTTTATTGCTCATGAAAAATTCTTATACAGCATTTTCATTGAAATCAGCATAAAACGATGAAACAAAGTGCTGACGAGCTGGGTGTGTAATGTGAGTCAGATACTATTGTGTATCAAAGCAACAAAATACAGTTTCAGGGATTTCCACCTAAAAAATTAAAACCGAAATGAAAAACAAGACTGATCAATGATCATCAGTGATCATGACTATGGTCTTGAAAACAGTCTGATGACTGAAAGACTGTTTTTTAATCCTAAAATCTTTCCATTTTTATAACAGTTTGTATCCATGTATCCATACTTTTAGCGAATTTCCCCTATAGGGAAGAAGCTATTACCGTAGGTGGCATGGTAAGACTTAGGCCCGAGACCATGATAACTTTATGTTTTGAGGTCCCCAGATGCCAAAAACACTATTCGTTCAAATTTATATATATCTGTATATTTGTCTGTTAACCCTTTCAGTGCTATGGTCCGATATATCGGCTTTTGAATCTGTTATCAATAAACACTGTTACTGCTTCATAAGCGATTGTCCCGTTAGGCGCTCAGTCTGCAGTCTGAGTCTGACATGTGGTGAAACCTGGTAGACACGAATTGAACTACCTCGTCAGCGCCTAGTCTCTATAATACCAACTGATCCACTGCAGCTGCTAGCCTGACCAGTGGCTGTGCGGTCTAAGGCGTTACCTTCCCGGCCGGGGGTAACACTTGGATCGAGGGTTCGAATCCCGTCACAGTCGGTGGTTTTTATGTGCAACTCATGGAGAGTTCACCTGTCTGTGGCAGAGTTGAAGGGGAGGGCGGACCTTAAGCAAACGGTGGACGGCTCGGGTCCAAGCTGACGGGATGGGTGGATTCTTTGTGAGTTGCACATCAGATCAGGTGTTTTGCTACTTTTTACCTATCCTTTACTGTGTGTGTCCAGCGGAAGCACGTTTTTATTAATTTTAACTGTTCAGGCGTTCAATATATTAAAAAAATCAACAAAACATCACGGATTCAACTACTCCTTTCAGAAGCTTAGCACTCAAAGGGTTAAAACAAAAAAAAAACACGAATCATTTAGAATAACTTTATATAACATTTAGAACTTAGAATAATGACTTTGCCCAGTATTATTGTTTATAAAGTATTACTCCAAATGGCACTAGGCCTATCTGGACTAAAAAAACAACAGGACTTTCATTCCTATAACACTCGAGGCGCTAATAACTTAGTTATAGAAAAACATAGCTCTAAAGTGTACGCATTGGCAACTCAAAAATTCGGACCTAAATTATGGAACGCCCTTCCCCAGAATTTAAAAATATTGGCCTATCCAAAATTCAAAAAATCAATTGAACTCTTTCTCCTAAACAATCCCTTGTATAAAACTGAAGACTTTTTTGCCTTAATTAGCTAAGGCATTCCTCTTGTATCTTTTAATCTAGTTTTAGAAATTATTTTATTTGAGTTTAATTCTTTTTTTTGATAATGATATGTTTCAATTGTATTACTAATGGTTTGTGACGAGCTGGAAGATGTAATTCACACATTGTATTACTTACTGGCAAGTAGGGTGTATTGGACACTTCTGGATCAGGAGGAGCACCCCCCCCCCGAGCCCCCCCCCTCGCGAATTTTTTTTGCGAATTTTTTTTTTTGCGAATTTTTTTTTTTTTGCGAATATTAACCTAACCTAACCTAACCTAACCTAACCCATCCTAACCTAACCTAACCTCGGATCAGATTTCTGATTGCAGATTCTTGTTCGTCTAGTCGAGCCGAGAAATTTGAGTACCCACAACGTACATTTGGACGATGTAGGGGGGGGGCTATCTCGGTTACCATAAGTCGGATTTGAACTCTGATTGCAGATTCTTGTTCGTCTAGTCGAGCCGAGAAATTTGCATACCCACAAAGTACATTTGGACGATGTAGGGGGGGGGGCTATCTCGATTACCATAAGTCGGATTTGAATTCTGATTGCAGATTCTTGTTCGTCTAGTCAAGCCGAGAAATTTGCATACCCACAAAGTACATTTGGACGATGTAGGGGGGGGCTATCTCGATTACCATAAGTCGGATTTGAATTCTGATTGCAGATTCTTGTTCGTCTAGTCAAGCCGAGTAATTTGCATACCCACAATGTACATTTGGACGATGTAGGGGGGGGCGGGCTATATCGGTTACCATAAGTCGGATTTGAATTCTGATTGCAGATTCTTGTTCGTCTAGTCGAGCCGAGTCATTTGAGTACCCACATCGTACACTTTGGATGATGTTTACAAAAAAGGGGCCCGCACCACACTTTTGACCTTTTTTTTTTTGCATTTTTGGAATCTCCTCGTCAAGCCGAGTATTCTCAGTACCCACATGACATACTTTGGATAATTAATACAAGAGTTGATCAGGGTAACGCTACAACCAACAGAGCTAGCCCATCAGCGCTTGCGGTCAATTGAACTAACAGTGAATGCAAATTTTAAGGAGAATATAATTGCAATGCTTTGAACATATACTGCAAAGGGGGGTGTATCGATACACCCCCCTTCAAGTACTCTGCACCGAGGCAGCTGTTCGCACAAATAACCGTCGCGTCCAGTCTACTGTCTGGGAATGCGGATGTTGTAATTTGATACCTCGACTGGAGGGTGCAGGTGTTCACACAAAAAACCGACAAGTCGAGACCTGTCTGGGAATGCGGATGCTGTAATTTGATACCCCGACGGGAGGGCGACGCGACCCTTCCAGGAACCCATTATAGTCCGCCCGTATCGAATTCCGAGCAATAAATCACCAGTTGTCAAACACCCACGGTATCATTCTTGTTTTAGGCTTCAACAATTCCTGACGTATGGGGGAGCGAAAATCTCCCCCTAACCCATTATGTGTTAGGGGGAGCGAAAATCTCCCCCTAGTAATTAAATCAACAGAACACCAGTTGTCACGGTCTCATTCTTGTTCTAGTCTTCAACAATTCCTGACGTATGGGGGAGCGAAAATCTCCCCCCTAAGCCATTATGTGTTAGGGGGAGCAAAAATCTCCCCCTAAGCGGTGCGCGGGTCGCGACACGCCACAGTCTCTTGATAGACTTCTTCGAAGACGGACGTCTACATTAATTCGATAACAATGTCGTTTATTCATCAGAAATCGTGTGAATGTGTGAAGACTGAACTGGACTTGTTTTCGTTACCGCCTACGCAGACCAGCATCGAGAGCGGTAAATGGGTTCAATACAAACCGATCTCATCGCTGACGGACGATTCGCCAATAGAGTTTGTAATACCCGGTCACGGTGACGAGTACACGGACCTGACACAAACGTTATTACACGTGAAAGCCGCTATTGTGAAACAGGACGACACTAAAGCGGACGGTGGGCAACCTGCTAAAGAGGTGGGCCCGGTGAACAATTGGCTCCACTCGATATTCAGTCAAGTGGATCTCTATCTCAATCATAAACTGGTGTCACCACAAAACAACACGTACGCTTACCGTGCCTACTTGGAAAACCTTTTGAACTACGGATGTAGTGCGGAGAATTCGCACCTGACTAGCGAGCTGTTTTTTGAAGATTCGGCCGGACTAATGGACGATTGTGACGAATTGAACGAGGGATTGAAAAAGCGTCGCGATCACACGAAAGAAAGCGATGTTTGCGATATGGTCGGTCGATTGCACATCGATCTGTGCAATCAGAACAAATTCATGTTGAACGGTGTCGAGATGCGATTGCAACTTAACAGATCCAGAAACTCGTTTTGTATAATGTCCAAAACGCTAACTACCTACAAGGTGACAATTAAAGAGATTAGTCTTTTCGTACGTCGATGTAAGATCAATCCGAGCGTATTGTTGGCGCACAGCAAAACTCTCGAGACCGGCACGGCCAAGTATCCGATCACGCGTGTAGAAGTGAAATCCTTCACACTACCCTCCGGTATAATGAGTAAAGCTTTAGACAGCGCATTTCTCGGTCAGTTACCGAAACGTGTGATAATTGGACTGGTCAGTAATCTTGCGTTCAACGGAGATTTCAAGAAGAATCCCTACAACTTTCAACACTACGATATGAATTATCTCGCATTGTACGTGGACGGTGAACAAGTACCGGCCAAACCGTTACAGCCCGTTTACACATTGAACAGTGAGACGTATATACTCTCTTATTACACATTGGTCACTGGCACCGGAATCCAGTTCTCCGACGCAGGTAATGAGATCAAGAGAGGTGACTATCCGTACGGTAATTGTCTTATGGCGTTCGACTTGACACCGGACATGTCCGCGGCTGAGTCGAGTCACTGGAATCTCCTGCGCAACGGTAATCTACGTATCGAAATTGGATTCTCCAAAGCGTTGTCCGAGACCGTCAACTGTATAGTGTACGCCGAACTGGACAACGTCATCGAGATCGATCGTCACCGTAACGTAACAGTTGACTTCAGCGGGTGAATAAAAGCGAACGCCAAACAGAAGATGATTGTCCCATAGTGTCATGGATGGACGATGGGAATACGTTTGCTGTTCAAAACCCAGGAAACAAAGGACAAATTTTATTGAAAATGGAAATGTACGATGGTACAGATATGGTGTTCATGTGCGGATTATTTTTGGACAAAGATGGTGATATGCACCAAAATGTCAAACAAGTAGTTGATAAAGTGGAAAACATGTGGATCTATAAATCAACAGGAGTACCGAAAATTACAGGCTTAACTCAAACTGTTACACAACGCAGTGCAGTTTCGCAGCCAATGCCTAAGAAGCGAGCTGTGAGGAAGAAACAACGAGTGGCGCCGGCTTTCAACTAGAGCATCCGCATTCCCAGACAGGTCTCGACGCGTCGGTTTTTTGTGTGAACACCTGCGCCCGACCCTTCGGACCACCCACGTAGAAGAAAATGGCGGCGAGGGTTTATAAGGCGGGGCCCCACCCGATTGAGCATCATTCGCCACCAGACCACCACCTCACATAGACCTACTCCAACTACTACTACTAGAGATGTCGAGCAGCAGCACTTTCAAGCCAGAGTTTTCGATTTTGAACGGCACTGCAACAACCGCGGACCTGAGAGCTACCCTCAACAACTGCAAGTCTGACTCTCCGCTCTACACCAGGATAGCCGATCTCCGAGAGGAATGCGGCTATCTCATCACTGCGATGGAGCGAGCCATCACACCCTTTGGCGAGACGATCATCGTGATCCTGGAGGGGCAGGTCGGGGACGACTTCTTTCTGCGAGTCTACCTGCCTAGGCGCTTCAACGAGGTCCTGAGCAACACCGACATCGAGCGCTACAACAGCGGGTTTGGAGAACGCCTTCGCTTGGTGAAGCGCAGCCCGAGGGGTTCCAATAGCAGTTTCACACCGTTGGAGTTTATGTAAAGCAAGACTTGAAGATTTTGTTAATACCTTTGTAAATTAGTTTTCGTAGTCAATACTTATAGTCACGTTCAGAACATAACCACTGTGTTATTTATTTCACTTAACCCCAAAAATGTCCTTTGGTAGTAAGTTTAAGAGTGTGAGTATGGTAACTGTGAGGTGTTTAGTAGCTCAGTAGTAATCATGAGCTTGATGTGGAAACATCCTTTCTCAGCCATTGTGCCGGGACCTTCGGGTTGTGGCAAGTCTCAGTTTGTGTCAAAGTTTATAAAACACATTACAGAAATGTGTGACACACCATTTACCAGTATAAACTGGCATTATGGTAGTGGTGGTGGTGATGGTGGTGGTGACCCGAAAAATGACACCATTAACCACGTAGAAGGTCTACCAAACTTGGAGGATTTTTCTGGTAACGAGCCGATACTTGTGATTATAGACGATATGATGCGTGAGGCCGACAACCGTGTGGTGGATCTTTTCACAAAAGGTTGCCATCATCGCAACATTAGTGTGTTTTTCATTACACAAAATTTGTTTCATCAAGGACGCGGGCAGAGGGACATCTCACTGAATGCGCATTACATTGTGTGTTTTAAGAATCCTAGAGATAGAGTTCAGATTAGGTACTTGGCCAGACAAATATATCCAGACAGCCCGAAATTCATCGAGGAGGCGTACGCTGACGCTACTAGGAATCCACACGGCTACCTACTGATAGACTTGAAACAATCAACAGACGAAAATATGCGAATACGAAGTTGCATATTTCCAGACGATTCTACCAACTATGTGTACTTGCCAAAGAAAAGGTAATTTCGCCATCAGTAGTAATCATGTCGTGCTTGCGGAAGGACGCAGCTCTGCTTACGGCTTTCATACACGCAACACCCAAGGAGCGGAAGGCACTGTTAAAGGTGTGTGACAAGAGCCGCATTCGCTCAGTGTGTGAGTGCGCATACAACGTGTTGCGAGGTAACGTTCCTCTGGCGAAGAAGAGTAAAAGTCAGCTAAGCAAACACAAGGCGACGCTACGTCGATTGGTGAAACGCGGCGAAGGCTGGTCAAAGAAACGAAAGTATCTCATACAAAAAGGCGGTGGAATCTTTATACCATTACTTTTGAGCGCAGTACTACAAGCAGCACTGAGTAGATAAAAATGACTGGCATCAACAATCAGTTCTATCTGACACTGCCCAGCAACAGTTCGATGCAGTATTATCCGAAAAATACAGTTGCAAATTATATAACACATTTGCCGAGAGCTATTCAACTGGACGCTGGCGACTGGGAAATTGCACTTGTGGAAGCGCACTATCCAATGACATTTCTATCTGTCGGTAATGACGAAACAATTGACATTTGCATACAACCGCAAGAGGAAGCAAAAGTGAACATAGAAGCGTTGGCGCGGGTTATGGACAGCACTGCCGATGTAACACCGGTAGTGTCTGCTACTCCAAAACAAAACCACAGAATTAAATTGAAGACTGGTGATTACGCAAATATTCAAGAATTGTGTGATCATATTAATTCACAAGAACTAGCGATTACTTTTGGTGTAAAGTTCACCGTTGAAAACTCATACAACAAATTCATTGAAGTATCGATGGGAACTGATGTTGGAAAAATTACATTAAGTCCAACGTTAGCGCTTCAATTGGGGTTCGATCCGAATGAATTGACGCTGGAAGGTGATGCAGTTAACAAAAGCATCCGTTCGCCCAACATTCGTCTTGGCTTACCGTCACACATGTACGTGTATTGTGATTTAGTCGAGCCGCAGATGGTCGGCGATACAGTCGCACCGTTATTGAAAATTGTCAATATATCCACGTCTACTTATGTATACGGATTGCATAAATCAACATCATTCATCGATCCGCACTATGTGCCTGTTATGAATAGATCTTTTGACAGTGTGGAAATTGACTTAAGAGATAACATTGGTAATCATTTGCCATTCCACTTTGGAACGTCGTGCGTGAAGTTACACTTTAGAAAAGTAGCTAGCCATTAGCACAGAAATGGAACATGCAAAGAAGATGGTAGTTGTGCCGCAAGAGTTGATTGATCGACTGCAATCAAATGCTACGGATAACAGACCGACTAATCTATCCAGTGAAAACAGCCTCGACGCGGAGATGCAACAAATATTGAATAACAAACATATGGACGATAGTGAAAAGTGGAAATTGTACAAACAAGCGTTACATCGCTTCTTGCATATTGCAGAGAATAGACGCCAACCGATTAGCATACCAATCGTGGAGACGGGTGGGATTGAACATAGTCAACGATCGCACCCCGCTGCGGAAGGTGGTCCAGTGGAAGAGATTGTGGAAACGTTTTCCAAAACTTACAGATCTGATGCCCGCAATCTTTTACGTTTCATGAAACGTGACGGCAGCTTAATCAGTTGGGACAGTGGCTATTCAGTGTACATCAACGGTGTAAAAATCCCAGACTCAAATCTAGTGGATATCTTAAATTGCATAGTAAAGGTGCGTATGCGTGATTACATACCGCCAGGATGGCGGGAAGTGCTCAACGCATTGAAAGCGATGAACGTTCCAAAGGACTATATGAATAATCTAAGAGCACTAAAGGAAATAAATGCCGAATATCGATCATCATTCACAGGAGGAGAAGGATCAGACGATGACGTGGAAGACACATCAACTGAATCAATACTGAGAACACCGCTAGTAAATCGGCTTCGATCGGCAAGAGGAAAACGTGTAACATCTACACCGACATTGCAGTTTGATCTTCTTACTAGAAACAAGCCGTCGTCAAATTTGGACAAGTGGGAAACGTACACAGGATAGGTTTTCAGTATTATGGAGCGTTTGTATTACAATCCCATCGAACCTTCGTCGAATGGTGGTGTAGCTCCTTTAGCGCGAGCTGCAAAACCAGTTTCAAAACGCAAAGTGATTGAATGGTTACAAACACAGGACACTTACACATTGCACAAACCGGCACGAAAGCGTTTCCCGCGCAATCCTTACATAGTGTATGGTCCATTTGAATTGTGGCAAGCGGACTTGAACGATATGCGTGGTCTTAGTAAACACAACGACGGCGTCAACTACCTACTGACTGTAATAGACGTGTTTAGCAAACACCTGTATGTGCGGACGTTGAGGCGGAAAGAAGGAGCTGAAGTGGCCAACGCTTTCGAGGAGATATTTGCCGAAGCGACCGATACACCTCGCTGTTTACAAACCGACAAAGGTACTGAATTCACCGGTGCCAAGACGAAAAGGTTATTCAAACAATACGGAATCATCTATGTCACTACACAAAACCCAGATGTTAAAGCGGCCGTAGTGGAACGCGTGAATCGCACTTTGAAAACACGCATGTGGCGATATTTGACTTACAAAAACACATATCGTTACGTAGATGTGTTGGACAAACTGGTTAGCGCATACAACAACAGCGCTCACAAGAGTCTAGGCAACAGAATACGGCCAGTCGATGTGACTGTTGACAATAAGCGAATATTGCATCAGGTATGGCGTCGCATGTTCGGTAAGATACCGCGTCGTGTTAAGGCAAAACTGACAGTTGGCACCACAGTGCGCATATCTAAGGAGAAGGGTACATTCGCAAAAGGTTACGAGACTAATTGGAGTAAAGAAGTGTTTGTGGTGCGTCGTGTAAACACATTGATGCCTCTACCAATGTACACTTTGGCGGATCTCAACGGTGAACAAGTGACTGGTCAGTTTTACGAATACGAATTACAAAAAGTGACAATATACAACGACCATCTGTTCAAGATTGCTGAAATACTAGCCGCTAAGGGTCGTGGTCGCAGTAAGCGTTATTTCGTCAAGTGGGCAGGTTACGGAGACGAGTTCAATTCTTGGGTAGGAGCGCAAGATTTGCAAAATGCCTAATAGCAACCAGTTCTATTTGACATTGCCCAGCAACAGCTCAAAGGATTATTTTCCAAAAAACACAGTGTCCAAGTACACTACACATCTGCCGAGACAAATTCGATTAGAAGGCGATGGCGAGTGGGAGATGGCTTTAGTCGAAGCGCATTATCCATGCTCCTTTATGACTGTGGACGATGAATCGTGTATTTGGCTCGACTATAAACTCGTTCTGCCGAGTATACCCGTCACACTCAGCGTCGAGCACATTATGCTAAAGATGAAACCCGGTTATTACAAGAACATAACCGATTTATTGAAAATGATCAATAAAGCGAAGGATGTAACCCAGTACTTGTACTTTGAGTATGACAAAGAGCAGGACAGAGTCAAGATCACGACAATGGTGGACGGTATAAGCAAAGTGCATTTCACCGAAGCGCTGTCTCTCCAGTTGGGTTTCGATCCGTACGAGAACGTTTTGTCAAATGACCTCACAGCGATATGGCCACCAAATCTGACTATGGGACTGCCGACACACTTGTACGTGTATTGTGATCTGATTGAACCGCAGCTGATTGGTGACACTACAGCGCCGCTTTTGAAAATTGTCAACATTGACAGAGAGAACTACACACACGGCGCGCATAAGACTGTGCATTTCATCAGTCCTCATTATGCGCCAGTTATGAAAGGAACATTTGAAACGATCGATATTGACCTAAGGGATCACGCTAGTAAAAAAGCGTCATTCCTCTTTGGGACGTCGTACGTGAAGCTTCATTTCAAAAGAGGAGCTCAGCAATGATGAATACAAACGATCCCTACTTGGCGTACTATCGCCGCCAACAATTGCAGCAGACCGGCGGCAGTATCGATAGGGTATTTCGCGGTGCACCCTACCAGCGCGGACATGGAATTGGCAGTTTCCTAGGCGGTATGTTCCGCACCATCACACCGCTGCTGAAGTCGGGAGCCTCTGCTGTGGCCAAAGAGGCGTTGAAATCCGGTGTTGGATTCTTGGGCGACATGGCCATGCACCAGCGGGATCCCAAAGAAGCCGCTAGAGATCATTTCAGCCAGTTTACAGACTCGCTAAAACGCAGGGCGGATGGCAAACTTCAACGTGTGCTAAGTGGCGGCGGCGGCTCTCGCGCGAAACACCGTCGCGTAACGCGAAAGAATACCGCGAAACACCGACGCGCTACTCCTGCGCGAAAGACTAACGCGAGACTCTCGCGTAAGAGGAACGCGAAGCGCGCCATGTTCGGCGGCCGTCGTGTCACACCGCAGTCTTTGACGAAACTCCTTCGAGGAAGGTCGTCGTCATCCAAGAAGGGCAAGAAGAGAAGGACAGTTAGGAAGAAGACGAGGAAGACGAGGAAAGCAGTGAGGAGAACTTCCGTACGTGATATATTCAATTAACACACACGCTAGCAATGTCGTTTCTACATCAAAAGTCGTGTGAATGCGTCAAGACGGAATTGGACTTATTCTCCCTACCGCCGACGCAGACCAGTATCGAGAGCGGCAAATGGATTCAGTACAAACCAATCTCCACACTGACTGATGATTCGCCCATAGAGTTTGTTGTGCCCGGCAACGGCGAAGAATACACCGATCTTTCGCAAACAATGTTGGAAGTTACAGCGTCTATTGTCAAGTCGACAGGAGCGGCAATCGCAGATGCCGATGAATCGAACAAAATTGGCCCAGTCAAAAATTGGCTGCACACGTTATTCAGTCAAGTCGATATGAGTATGAATCAGAAACTGGTCACACCACAAAACAACACTTATGCATATCGAGCGTATATTGAAACATTGCTGAATTGCGGCTATGATGCTAGGAAATCACATTTAACATGTGGATTGTGGAACGCGGACGATGCCGGCCACATGGACAATACTCTGGACGATAACGATGGACTAAAGGCGAGACGAAAAATGACAAATAAAAGTCGTGAAATCGATATGCTCGGTCGCCTACATGTGGACATGTGTAATCAGAACAAGTTACTGTTGAACGGTGTGGAACTGCGTTTTAAACTGATCCGATCAAAAGATTCCTTCTCCATTATGTCGGATGATGGTGACTACAAGGTGCACATTGTTGATGCGAATCTCTGGATACGAAGGTGTAAAGTTAGCCCCACTGTACTGTTGGCGCACAGCAAGACGCTTCAGACCGGCACAGCTAAATACCCAATCACCAGAGTGGAATTGAAAACATTCACACTGCCGTTTGGAGTGAGGAGCAAAACTTTGGACAATGTGTTTCTAGGTCAAGTGCCGAAACGAATCATTGTCGGACTGGTCACCAACGCCGCTTATAATGGCGATTTAAAAAAGAATCCATTTAACTTTCAAAATTTCAAAACCAACTACTTCTCGCTGTACGTGGACGGTGAACAAGTGCCGTCCAAACCGCTACAACCACACTACGAAACCGGCAAGGGAAAATACGTGATGGCGTATCACAGTCTGTTTTCAGGCTCCGGCATACACTTTAGCGATGCTGGTAATCTCATAAATAGAGACGATTACGACGATGGATACTGTCTGATGGCATTCGATCTAACACCTGATATGTCAGCAAGCGACACGACTCATTGGAACCTAGTGCGCAACGGCAGTGTGCGTATGGAGATTGCTTTCGACACGGGGCTCACAGAGACTGTCAACTGTCTGGTATACGCAGAGTTTGACAACGTCATAGAAATCGATCGTCATCGCAACGTGTCTGCGGACATTGGTGGTTAGATCGTCGGCGGCGGCGTCATCGTCCTCCTCCTCAGTCAACAATCAACACTCGCACAAGATGGATCGTTTATGCAGAGTACCGCGTAAAAATTCCGCATCTCCAATTATTGTAGATTTTCAATGTTTCAAGGACAACGCAAATGACTACATTCTGAAGGAAGTGTGCGTCTTGGAATTGGCCAGTGGAACACTGCTAATGCATCATATCGCCAAATCACCATTCAGTCGAGATTTCCTATCACAAGAGAAACTGCGTGAAAGCTATTGGCTCACAAAACACTGTCACGGATTGGAATGGGACCAAGGTGATATCTGGTATCATGTGCTAGAGGAAAAGTTACGTGCATGTATCGCCAAACAACCGATTGTCTACGTCAAAGGTGCTGAGAAAAAAGAGTTTGTACGATACAATTTCATCACGGATCACTGTACTACTAATGTCATGGATATCAACGATAATGGCTGCGGATCACTATCGTCAATCAACAGTCTACTATCAACAAACGCAGTGCGATGTCGCCACCACAGAACAGCTCACACACGATGCGCTCTAGCCAATTGCATCACATTGCGCAGTTGGTTACATCTAAGTACAAATATCGCTGACGCTGATGATTACGCTGACGATGGTGAGAGTGATACCAGTTCCTGCTTTTGTTTTGCTACTAGTACTACTACGCCTACTACTGACTGTGGCGTCGACACAGTAGAATGAATACCTTAGAGATACAAAAGTGTATGGCTAAACTGCCCGTACAGAATGTTGGTGTCTACGCTGCCGATCAATTGCCCCATTATATTTCACCATCTACTGCTATGATTGTGAACACTGATCCACACAATGAAGACGGCACTCACTGGGTCGCTTTCTACCTTAACAAAGGAGGAGGAATAATTTAATTCTTTGACAGCTACGGTCAACCGCCACATCTTCAATTCTACCAAGGATTCCTGAGACGCAACGCTCGTCGCTACCTGTACAACGAGCATCGCCTTCAGAGTGACAACACTCTGGTCTGCGGTCAATACTGCCTTGTATTCCTGTACTGCCGCACCCACTACGGCATGAAGATGAAGGACTTTGTGCAGCTCTTTGAACACTCTTCTGTCGGCCACAACGACGCACTGATCAGAAGACTCTTTGCACAAATGTATACCAATTGAGTTTTGAAATTTTGCATTTTTATCAATAAACTAGTTGTGTACTCAGAATAAAAAAGAAACATTCTTATTATTTCCCATCCTCGCCTCCTTTACCCCAAAGTGGGGTAGATCTATCATACAATGACATTAGCAGGTGCATTCTAGTCTTCAACAATTCCTGACGTATGGGGGAGCGAAAATCTCCCCCCTAAGCCATTATGTGTTAGGGGGAGCGAAAATCTCCCCCCTGGTAATTAAATCAGTTGAACAACAGTTGTCAACCACAAATTGGGACATACCTATCATACAATGATTGAAAAGTAACATTCATATCTGAACCTGGTTTATATGAATTAACATATTCCTGAATAATTTTTTTTTTACTTTAGTATCTTAAGACTATGTGAGGGGAGAAAAAAAAAGACAAATGTATATACGAACAATTTGGCTATTTATTTACACACTTTAAATATATTTTACATCGAGTATGTACTCCTGAACATTTGTGTTTGGCTAGCAAAACGAGACTCGACACAAACTAACGACTAGAACAAAGGAGCACATTTCTAAGTTTTACGAGACTCGATACAAACTAATGACTAGATTTTTCAAAATAATTTACAAGTCAAGTCAGGGTCTTTGGTAATATGACACAACCACTCAACGCTCCTCATCCTCCGCCTCTTCATCGTCTTGAGGGATGTCTTCGGGCTGAGGTGGAACGTCAACATGTCCCCAAGGCAGTGTATTTACTCCGTCCGGAAGGATGTAACGTTTGTCATCGTTACAGCTCAAGGATAGCTTGTCGACTTGGACTGTGAAGACGCGGTGGTTTCGGGACTGGAACCTGGTGTTGATGGTTCTCTTCAACACGCCGTTGAAGAGGCATTCCCGATAGTCGTCAGAGGTTAAATTGTGTTTTACAACACCTCTAGCGACTCCCTTGGCGCGCTTCACTGTCATGACCTGCAACTCGTCATCTTCGGTCCTCTCCTCGAACTCGACAATGTCCATGAAATAAAGTTTCGAGCGAAGACCGAGGTACTCGAGCAGAGGAAGTCCGTTTGCTTCATCCTTGAACTTTCCGATGACTTTTGCGTTGACGGGGCTGTAGCAGGGATGGTTTCGGGGGTATGCACTGGTGTCGAAATCGTCCAGATGCTCAATCATGTCCTTATAAACATCTTCAGTCTGGATGTCGAACACGAAGCTGTCAGTGTCCATGTAGTCAACCTTCAGACGATCGCCGTAGCGGTTCTTCATCTTCCGAAGGAAGTCGTACATGAGCCACTTGCTCAGATCGAGGACACACATTCCGACGTAGAGCGGTTTGTCCAGGACGATATTGACTTTCGACATGTGTACAATGGCGACGTCATCGTTGAAGTAGGTTCGGTCCAGGAAGTTTGACTTGGCTACGTACTTCCTGAACATCTCCGGCGTACACACCAGTTTAGCGTTCATTCGCTTGCGAACATTCTCGATCGTCTTGCCAAAGACCGCATTGTTCATAAGCTTGAAAAAGTCTTGTTCAAACTTGGTCGTGGCCTTCTTCCTCAGTTCGGTGTTCATTAGGATGTAGCTCTCTAACCACCGAGACTGACGGAACGAGATGACGCGATGCACGTTCACAAGCTCCACTCCGTTTTCCAGCGCCTGTTGCAGGATTCTGTAATGACAGATGTAGTTCTTCTTGTCATCCAGAGTCGTAACGAGCTTCTTGAATTTCCCTCCTGGCGGACGTTTGGTCTCGCAGCAGTAGGGGAGATCCTTGTGAAGGTCGTGCAGGTGGGCGGGGTAGCGAAGGTCAACTTCCAAGACGTAGCCCGTGGGTCCTTCGGGGTCCAACGCTGCAATATCCAGGGACGAGATCTCCTCTCGGCTGAGCCATTGGAAGTGCCCCTGTGGAAGACACTGGGACATGGCCCAACCGTAAAGGTTGTTGGCGTCCAAGTATAGCAGGTGATTCGTTGGCTCTTCAGGTCGTCGATCTTCAGGGCGACATCCATCATGATTGGCCTTGGCGTGTCTGGTGATCGCCTGGGAAATACCTCCTCTGATGCCTTGCTCGAAGAAGAGGTACATATCAAAGTCCTGTATCGTATCAAGCTCCACTCGACAGGTCCTTAACATAACATCCCAGGCGTATGACGGTAGGGTGTAGTAGTGCGCAGGGTCTAGTTCGTATTCAGCCATCGATGTGTCCCTGAAGCGTTCAAAGACGTCAGTCAACAGCGCAATGTCACAGCGCAGGTACTTCTCAGCGTAGTCCTTGAGGTTCCTACAACCGAAGGTTTCCCACACGTTGCGAGCATGCTCGTAGTCTGCATCCGTTATGTCCTCCAGGGTAAGGTCGTTGTGGAAATCTCGCTGCAGAGGCAGTTCCGTAGTATCTTCCAATACGGCGTTCGACGTTACAAAGTTGTACGGGAACACGCCTTTCCTACGGACTAGATCGAAGAGGTGATCTTCGGGGAATCTCTTCCTCGTCTCCAAGAGTTGAGCTGGTGGAAGTGCGGCTGCGAGGCTGG
This sequence comes from Allygus modestus, assembly GCA_963675035.1. Taxonomy (NCBI): domain Eukaryota; kingdom Metazoa; phylum Arthropoda; class Insecta; order Hemiptera; family Cicadellidae; genus Allygus; species Allygus modestus. The sequence goes on from OY776117.1 coordinate 101,926,101, forward strand.
CGAGGCTCAAAGCCAGGAACCTGTAGGTGTCGAGGAACCTGACTCTGAATCCTGGCTGTCTTTTTCCACGCCCTTGCATCCCAACCGGTGCCGCTGCTCGGTCGAACAGGAACCGCTTCGTAAAAGCGATGTACCGCTCTTCCGTGTGAGCCAACACCTCAACATCACCAGGGTCGACCGCCAACTCCCGCACTATGAAGTGAGCGTCGTAGTTGGAGAGGTTGTGGAAGTAGCAGTTGACTACTCGCTGCTCCCTGTAGCGTAGGTTACATGATCTGTGCGCAGCGCCACGGAACTCGTAGGGCGGCGCGTGGTTGTGATCACGAACCTTTGGGTCTTCGCTTGAAAATGCCGATCCGCAGAGGTAGCAATTCGCTGTCGAGTTGTACTGCATCGTTTCGGCTGGGGTCAGGACAGGGCGCAGATTTCTTGCTTCGTACAGGAAGTTCCACAATCGCTCAACATCAGTTTTCAACATCTCCATAAATGTCTTTGACGCATCATCCCCGAAGTAGACTCGAGGCTCAAACTCCTCAAGTCCGTACGAGTCGATGATCTAGTACGCAAAGGCGTATGGGATGTGGATGTGGGTGGCTACTCCTCCGTGCGGTTCATCCACTTGTTCATCCATCTCCGCGGTCGGCAGTAGAGCACACTCAAAGTCCGCGTAGATGGTGAAACGCTCGCGTCGGGTGAACTCTGGATGGCTGAATTTGATTTCTGTCTTTTTCGGCGTATCTATGTGAATAGGGGCCGAAGCGGAGCAGTACCGCCTGTGCTCCTCCAGACGCTGTGCACCCGTCAGACCGAGCTTGTTCGGACGGTTGTCAAAGTGCGCGAAGCACCGCTTACAGATGAATATCCTGCCCTTATGTGCGGTGAGTTGGGGACGGATCAGTCGACTAAGGTCTTTGATGTAGGCGTAGTGACTATCACCGTCCGTTGTCACGTACAAAATGTCGCAATGGTCTTCGCGCTCCTGCCTACAAATCTTCAAGGGGAAGACGGTGTCCTGGTACTTTGGTCGTCCGTTAGGTTTCTGACCCACGCACGTGTGATCAATACCATAGACGTTGATACTGATGTTGTTTGTCCGCTCAAACGCCTTGATACTCTTCAGAGCAACGGGGAATTGAAGGCCGGTCCAATCGTATCGGGCGATGATGTCGTCGGTGTACATTGCCGGTCTATCGGGGTTCTCTTGAACAAACTTTCCCAGGACCGCATACATAAAACACCGCTCATCGGCGTTCGATACGTTGACGACTGCTTTGGTGTTCTCCAGAGACATAGGCAGTGGGAGCCAAGCTCGACCATCTTCACCTAGAGGAGTGTACTCGTTTATACCGACCTCCAAATCACGAACGCGAAGGTATGTCCACCCGGAGCCGATATGATCACACTCAGCCTTCTCTCTGATAAGCTTCGCAAAAGCTGTTGAAATGTACTGGTTCAGGTCCGAGGTCACCGTCAGCGGAGTCATCTTCGTCTTGAAGTTGCGCAGGCAGGTGTTGTTGTGCACATTTTGGAATTCACACTCCAGCTTCAAGTTGACCTTAATGCTGCGGTGTTTCGCCAAGGTGTTCTCAAGCAACTCCGTAAGGCTCACAATCAACAGCGCCATCACTTCTCCGATTGTGACGAGATTCTCCATCGGTCGCTGCAGACGGTAGGTTAGGAGGCGGTTGCGGAAACCCCGTAGAATGAGTGAGAATACGGGGCTTGACTGTCCTGCTCCAGTCATCTCAACATCATCGGGTTGTTGGTGTGTGCTCGTTCCAGGTTGTGGCTCCGTGCTCGGACCTGGCTGGGGTTCGTCCTGTATCATAGCCACTCGGTTCCGGATCAGGTCCTTCATGATCGGGCAAGAGATCCTCTCATGATGGTCCTTGTTGAACAGCTGGTTGAACTCCTGACCGCAGTATGCGCAAGGGAATCTCCGTTCTTGACCATCACCGTGAAATTGCATGGTGTGTCGACGCAGGTTGTCTTCCCTCTTGAATTCGGCGCCGCATGTGCCGCATATGAACCTGCGGACTCTGCTGTGGGTCGAATCCACATGTCGACGCAGGTTTCCTTCACGACGGAAACGGCGACCGCATTCATGGCAGGTGTGGTGGCCAGGACCCGGTCCTTCATCTGAAAATAAAAATAAAAAACAGATTAGGATAACTAAAGATACAAATTCCCCTCTCTCGATAATCGCATTTCAAAATGGAGTTGTTAATTAAAAATATCAATTTTCAAACAGGGAATGTAATCTTCTGTACTGTTTGTCTACATTCATGATTCGGGGTTCAAGGCTAAGGATGTAGCTGCAATATTGAGCTGCGCCAACCCTAAAGAAGCATTATGTTTTAGGGGGAGCGAAAATCTCCCCCTAGTAATTAAATCAACAGAACACCAGTTGTCACGGTCTCATTCTTGTTCTAGTCTTCAACAATTCCTGACGTATGGGGGAGCGAAAATCTCCCCCTAACCCATTATGTTTTAGGGGGAGCGAAAATCTCCCCCCTAGCAATTAAATCAATAGTACACCAGTTGTCACGGTCTCATTCTTCTTCAGGTACCTAGTTAAATAATTATAAAAAAGGTAATTAGTTTCAAGGGGAAAAGGTTATTTTAATGTGGATTCTCACCTTCAACGGAGTGTTGATTGACCTCGGCAGTCGTCTGCGGAGCATCAATCACCTGCCGGGGTGGAATGACTCGGTGGTTCGCTTCCATGTGACGCTCTAAAGCTCCCCGGTCTACGAATGTGGCCCGACATGCAGCTACTCCATCTGCAAACGCACAAAACGATTAGATTGTAAAGTATATTTAACACCTACCTTTGTTTAGAGTACTTTCAAATTCTCAGTGCCCCCCCCCACACACACACAAAATGGTCCCGGGGGGGGGGGGTTGAAATTTTGTTTAAGTATGTAATGTGGTTACTCTGATGACTTGACTTGATGGGGCGAGCAATAACATAAGTTATTAAAATTAAATTATATTGATATAGTCATGTAATTTTAAATTTAAAAAACAGAGTTCTCTATTCGCGCCAAATAGTTAAAGCTGTTAAATAAAAATAATTGTATCACTCTGCGGTTATATTGCATAGCGTATTCCTATATTACTAACATTTAGGTCTGATTAAAACAATAATGCAACGCAAAAAACGTACCTTGCTGCGTTGGTGTTGGTGGTGGTAGTTGTGGTCTCAAGCCGTGGAATCTGATGTGGTGTTGCACCAAATTGTTTCTACGCACGAAAATACAACCACAAATGGTACAAACGTGTGTGGCGTTCATCTTTAATATGGATTATAAGTTTTGATAATGACAAACAATACAGCACAACACGTACGTTTTAAATAGTTCAAAGGTGCTTTACGCAAATCGCAAATCGCAAATGATGATAATCAGCAACTAACACAAATCGCGTAGAACGGAACAGGATCGGACTAACACGTCTTCACGCACTGAACTCTCGAACTGAACTGAAGGAGGGCTGGTGATGTGGGTGACTCTCCCCACTAATGGATTTCGGAGAAGGTCGGGGCAAAAACTCTCAACCGCTGTCTGGGGTAAAGACCACCCTGCTCTAATGGAATTCGACGCGGGTGGTCTATAATTATGGGTTCCTAGAAGGGTCAGCCGTCTTCCCGTCGAGGTATCAAATTACAGCATCCGCATTCCCAGACAGGTCTCGACTTGTCGGTTTTTTGTGTGAACACCTGCACCCTCCAGTCGAGGTATCAAATTACAACATCCGCATTCCCAGACAGTAGACTGGACGCGTCAGTCGGTTGTGCGAACAGCTGCCTCGGTGCAGAGTACTGCAAAGGGGGGTGTATCGATACACCCCCCTTCAAGTATATGTTCAAAGCATTGCAATTATATTCTCCTTAAAATTTGCATTCACTGTTAGTTCAATTGACCGCAAGCGCTGATGGGCTAGCTCTGTTGGTTGTAGCGTTACCCTGATCAACTCTTGTATTAATTATCCAAAGTATGTCATGTGGGTACTGAGAATACTCGGCTTGACGAGGAGATTCCAAAAATGCAAAAAAAAAAAGGTCAAAAGTGTGGTGCGGGCCCCTTTTTTGTAAACATCATCCAAAGTGTACGATGTGGGTACTCAAATGACTCGGCTCGACTAGACGAATAAGAATCTGCAATCAGAATTCAAATCCGACTTATGGTAACCGATATAGCCCGCCCCCCCCTACATCGTCCAAATGTACATTGTGGGTATGCAAATTACTCGGCTTGACTAGACGAACAAGAATCTGCAATCAGAATTCAAATCCGACTTATGGTAATCGAGATAGCCCCCCCCCTACATCGTCCAAATGTACTTTGTGGGTATGCAAATTTCTCGGCTTGACTAGACGAACAAGAATCTGCAATCAGAATTCAAATCCGACTTATGGTAATCGAGATAGCCCCCCCCCCCTACATCGTCCAAATGTACTTTGTGGGTATGCAAATTTCTCGGCTCGACTAGACGAACAAGAATCTGCAATCAGAATTCAAATCCGACTTATGGTAACCGAGATAGCCCCCCCCCCTACATCGTCCAAATGTACGTTGTGGGTACTCAAATTTCTCGGCTCGACTAGACGAACAAGAATCTGTAATCAGAAATCTGATCCGAGGTTAGGTTAGGTTAGGATGGGTTAGGTTAGGTTAGGTTAGGTTAGGTTAGGTTAGGTTAGGTTACGTTAGGTTAGGTTAGGTTAGGTTACGTTAGGTTAGGTTAGGTTAGGTTAGGTTAGGTAATATTCGCAAAAAAAAAAATTCGCAAAAAAAAAATTCGCAAAAAAAAAAATTCGCAAAAAAAATTCGCGTGGGGGGGGGCTCGGGGGGGGGGTGCTCCTCCTGACTCCTCCTGAGCCAGAAGTGTCCAATACACCCTACTCTGGCAATAAATTGAGTATTGAGTATTGAGTATTTATATGATATTTGTATTCTGGACAAATATCATCCAGATCAGCAATACAAATTCCAATCAAATAAAGACAATAATAAAAAAAAATCCTTAATGTAATGGGCTACTTCAAAATGTAATATTACAATTATTAAAATTTAAAAACTCAGAAATTGAATAAAAAGGATTTAAAATCAGCCAGTTATAAAACTTGGTTTTAAATACATTAAAAGATACATTAAAAGCTGAGTTGGGTAACTTATTGTAGAATTTCATGCCTAAAACTGCATGACTATTTTGAGTTTTCGATAACCTGCAATAAGGTATATCAATTTTAAACTGACTTCTTGTTGTGTAAGAATGGATATTTTCTCTTAATCTAAAACTATCAATATTTTTTAAAAATATATAGGGTAGTGTCAAAAATAAATAGGTTGTATACAGTTAAAATATTAAGGTCCCGAAATAAAGGTCTACAGTGGGAATCCCTTGGTGAATTTGTTAATATTCTAACAATCTTTTTTTGAATTAGAAGAATATTTTTAGTTTTACTTGATTGACCGTAAAAAATTAAACCGTATCTTATAAGTGACTGAAAAAATGCAAAGTATGAGGATATAACATATTTCTGTGGAACAAAATTTAACAATCTTTGCAATAAAAATACAACTCTGGATATCTTTTTGGTCACCATATCAACATGATACTGGACAACAGAGAGTTATGGAGCTTTGGGGCAAAATAAGAAAACCCCTTACGAGCGGACTCACAGCGCACACGAGGCATCTCAAGCATGTTGTCCTGCCTGGTACACCAGGAACGCATTTCGGAACGGGTTCTGAGCCTCTCTCTCAAATATTTCGGTCTCTCCTCAGTCAGGGCTTTACGAACGAGACAAGAAGTGCGGAGAAAGCATAAGTTAGCCATCGGCAATAAGCCAAGGATTTTCCGCTCAAGTGAAATGTGGTCAAATTTCCTCAGTCCACTAACATACCTGACACACATGTTCTGCACTCTCTGCAACCGGTCCATGTCACCTTGAGATACAACATTGCCATATACCGGAAGACAATACTCAAGCATAGAGAGCACCAAAGCCTGCACAAGCCGAAGCTTAGCAGGTGCGGGGAACAAGTGCCGATGCCTGTACAACATTCTCAAACGGGTCATAGCTCTCCGACATACAATGCTTACATGTCCAGAGAAGGAAAGTCTGGCATCAAGCTGAAGTCCAAGAAGTTTGGGTGAGTTACACTTGTTCAGTAGAACACCACCGAGGTACACGCCAGACAAGGGCGGGGATTGCAGAACCTTGCCAGCCGGGAATGTCAACAAAGAGCACTTGTTGTTCAATCGGATACCATGGCTTCAAGACCAACCATAAATGGCATCTAGATCAGAATTGAGATTGGAAACAGCACGGCCAACTTGGTCATTGTCGAACTGAAGAGCCAGCTGGGCATCATCAGCGTATGAGTACAACTGGGCATCATCAGCGTACGAGTACAACTGGCAATGATGCAAATCCTTCCCCATGGTGGCAGAAAATAAAGTAAACAAGACAGGCCCAAGACAGCTACCCTGTGGCACTCCTAGTGATTTTTTCAGAGAGGCAGAAACATAAGAGCCCACTTTGGTCTTTTGGCTCCTTCGATCTAAATAGGCATGAAACTACCCGATGATCAAATCTGTAAAACTTCATCATGGCTTACAGCAAGCTGTGATCAATGGAGTCAAAAGCCTGAAAAAAATCCAGCATTGCAACGGTAGAGCACCTTCCAGCGTCTCTAGCTTTAAGAAGGTCATCGCAGATTAGCAGCAGAGCTGATGTGGCGCTGAACCCCTTCCGAAAACCAGACTGTGTAGCTGGAATTATTGACTCCAACTCCAAGCATTCCACCAGCTGAGAGACTACAATTGTCTCTAAGACCTTAGAGAGGGCAGGTAACACGGAGATAGAACGGAGAGCAGCCACCGATAAGGGCGTTTTGACCTTAGGAAGAGGGATAACAATCGCTTCCTTCCAAGCATTAGGAAAGCTGGCACTCCAGTGGCCAGCGAAACATTCAACAGGTGAGTGATAGCCTCAATACAGTAAGGACCTACCATTTTAATCATGTTGATCGTGATACCATCAGTACCAACTGCGCCCGAAGTTATCTTAATGTGACTTACCTTTACCTCTCTTTCTGTCACATGGCCAAAGCTAAACATATTTTTGACATTCTCAGAAAAACTCGTAAGATAATAGTCAAGACATTCAAATTGGACCTGACAACCAGTACCCATCTTAGAAAAATGTGTGTTAATTTCATCAGGTTTTTGAAGAAATGAAGAAAGCTCATCATCATTTTCATTGGTCGCACCGCTTTTCTTAACTTTAGCCCAGAATTCTTTAGAATTTGTGCACCCTGCCAGTTCATTTCGAAAGTAAATTTGTTTGGCTTTTCTAATCGCACTGTTCAGGGCGTTTCTAGCTTTGCAGTACTGGACCTTGTTGCTGTCACTTTTAGAAGTCAGCAATTTTTGCTTCCAATAATTATTTTCCTTAAGTGAGGTTAATAATGATTTCATTTCTCCAAGGAGCTTTGTTTCTAGTGAATCTTTTTCTTACTAATGGAGCATTCTGATTAAATATTTCCAATACAGCCGAGTTTATAAAGCCTACCATTTCGTTAACATCATTCATATCTTTAATATCATTTATCATTAATATCATTTAATATCATGTTTAATATTTAATATCATTTATCTTTAATGTGTTCCTCTGGACATTAGCAGCGCACTTAATCATTTCTTCTGTATTCAAATTAGAATAATCTCTGTAAGTTACATATTTCTCTAGCCTTTTGCCTCTTTTGCGATTAATATTTATGTCATAGTAGGTAATTTTATGATCTGATACTCTAACCCCTCGACTATATATGGAAGACATGTCAATAACATCACATTTTGTAGAACAGATATGTTTACTTATTAGGATGTGATCGATGAGCGTAGAAGAGGTTTTTGTGACACTTGTGGGTTTATCCACCAACTGGGTCAGCTCAAGGGCTTCAATTTGCTTAATTAGAAAGCGAGAATCAGGTTGAGAAGTATCTGATAGATTTATAGGGCTCTAAGGGGGGCTTTATTCCTATTTCTTTACTTTATGTAATAAGAGTAAGGTGTAATGTGCATAATCTGTAAAGCCTTTATCGCAATAAAAATTAATGAAAGAAAAAACTGACTTACCAAAGTGTACCGGTAATAAGATTTAATTTAATAAAACAAGATTACAAAGTCAGATAAGATGGTGTTTTCAGGACAGCTAGTATCTCTCAACCCGCCATTTGATAAACATTTACCGAGTTATTAAAGAAACTGTTAATTGTCTTAACACAGTACGTTGTCTAAAGGAATTTTACACTGGAAAAGGTTGTTTTCGATATCTTTATGTAGTTGTCACCCCAAATATCACTATACCAACTTGTTATCCTGACTATACCTCCTCATAACCTTATAATGTACAACATTGCCATCCTAATTTAAGTACAACCAGGAGCATCAGAACAGCCTAAAAATGAAATTTTTCAATTTTCCAAAAAATGTTACCAGTGTTGTTTTAAACCCTTTTTTTAGATTTTTTAAAGGTTTCAATGCAGAAATTCACTTCCCTCACGTCAGCCTGCTGTGTGTGAACTCGTTTTCCTTCAAATTATTTTTATTCGTCAACGATTAAGGTTTCACATATCTAGTATTGGGGAAATAAAGTGTTGCTGTTATTGTTTCAGACATGTTTCAGAGCATTTTCTCTAGAATCTCTGCTCGGGAATAGATATTATAAAACTTGAACAATTTACCATAAAAGTGAATGTCCTATGTCGTTTGTAGGTGTTAACAACTATTTATAACCTAAAAATAAAAATAAAAATGAGATTTTTTTCTAAGATTGCTGCCATATTTACCCATCTAATCCAATAACTATTAACAAAAGAACGCCTTCTATTTATAAAAGATTTAATTTTCTACAATTTAAAAGACATGTAATATGAATTAGAGTATGTTTTAACGGGTGTACTGGGCGATACAAGACTGCCATGGCAATAGCTGCCAGGCTATTGGAGGCCTGGGGAAACAGTTCTGTGGGAGCCCCAGAGACCACCATTTTTGATCTTGGTAGTTTTTTCTTTTGCCCGGGGGGCCCGCTAAGGCCCCTGGAATTTTGGGGCCTGGGGCAGAGTGCCCCCCCTCGTGGTGGCCCTAGACATAATGTTACCCAGTGTCGTCTTAGGGAACTCAGGCAGGCACTGACAACAGCAGAAATTTATTGCACTAGAGAAACTTTATTATATGGTTTAAAATAAAGCTGTTGTAATACATGATATGAGGATAAAATGGTGGTGCACTCCCTAACGTTTCGGAAAAACAAGTCGGCAATTACAGCAGCAGTCAGTTTCATTGAGTCAATAAATAAATTCAATATATAAAGATGAAAAAGTAATTGGCATTTTTATGTACTTATCAAAGGCCTTTGATAGCGTTTCTCATTCAATATTAATTTTTAAATTACAAGAATTAGGTATAAAAGGTGAACTTGAATGGTTTAAATCCTGTTTTTAATAGACAGAAATTTGTAGAAATAACTCAAATCAATCAATTTAATCAAATTCAAAAATTCAGATCTCATTTAAATAAATTTAAAAATGGCGTACCTCAGTGGTCTAATTTGGGCCCTCTTCTTTTTATATGTTATTTAAACAATATAGGGAAATCCTTAAACTTTTTTCTGTTCTCCAGCCTGTCTTTTTGCCGATGACTCTTAACTTAAAAATATCGGGTAAACCACTGGAGGACTTAAAAATCCTGTCAAAAATTGAATTAAGTAGTTTAGAAGGTTTTTTTAAAGAATCTTAATTTAAGTATAAATCCTAAGAAAACTAAAAGTATCTCTTTTAAAACAAAACAAAGTAAGAATTGTATCAGCCCCTTAATTATGGTACAAAATAAACAGGTAGAATTAATTGAACAAACAAAATTTGTAGGCATTGTGGTTAACAGTAATTTATCTTGAGATGATCATGTAAAGTACATTTTAAGTAAAGCCAACTCTGGTTTATTTACAATCAGAAAGATGACAAAATTATGTAATAGCGATTTTTTGCGTACCATATATTTTGCTCTCATACATAGTTTTATTGCCTATGGGCTATGTGTATATGGTTCAAGAAAAAAGGAAAATCTAAGTGAGATATTAAAAATTCAAATAAAAACAATTCGGACGATTTTGAAGTTACATTGCAGAGAATCTGATAGAGAATACTTCAAACAGCTGAAAATGATAACAGTTTATGGGCTTTACATTTTTGATAACATAATGTATGTCAAAGGTCTCAATCATGACACTGTATTGGTCCCAGTGGCACCCCTATAATACTAGAAACAAAATTGAACCCCTCCTCCACCGTCGTTTAGAAATATTTAAAAAGAAAACCACATACGCCGGTAAAATACTTTTAGAAAAAATTCCAAATTCTATAAAAAATAAAATTAACTTTACAAAATTTAGAAAGAGGTTGAAGGAATATTTGACAGACTTAGTTATATGACTGATGAGTTTGAAAAAGGATCCTAATGTCATAAAAATCACAGATTATTTGTTATTTTCTATATAAATTGTGTATATCTAATAAAGAGTATATTTTATTTTAATTATAAAAATATGTTTTTGTTGTTTGTTTTTATACTTTAACTTCATAGTAGATAAGCACTTTGACACTATCCAATGTATGTATTGCTATATCATAATGAATAAAGAATATTGAATCTGAATCTAGTGAAAGATTATTCCATTCGCTTACCTACTTATTTGAGTTCTGTAGTGGCCAGAAAGTCGTTATTATTTTAACGGGTTTTCTTAAATTCACATAACTCACATTCTGGTTAGAAATTTTCAAAAATTCTTAATTGGTATCTTAGCAACATGTTAATATAATACAATTTTGAAAATGACTATATGTCTCTGTCTGTCTGTTGCTTACAACATTCAGAATGAACTTTAAGTAATTGCTTCTAATTCCTATACTATGTTATTTTTTATTTTGAAAATAATTTGTCCCTATAAACATAATATTTTTGATTGAATACCATAATATATCAAATATTCTAAAATGAATGATATCATTTACTATCAACATCTGACAAAGTTATCATGCCTCTCACATGAGCGAACTCCAGACCTTTGTAAAAAAATACTAATACCAGAATAATACAAAAATAATCACTTTTATCCCTTGGGAAATAATCAAAGACTACAGGACACCACATATGTTCATATTTACACCTATATTTAGGTAATTTACATTATTCATTTAGTATTAACTAACATCCTGTTGTCAATCTCAGCTCCAACATCCATCTTCAAAGCCTTCTTCTCAAGTTCCGTTTGCTCAAAAACTTCCTCAAACTCATCGTAATCCACTCTATTGTCACTAAGTCTTTTAGTAAAAACCCATCATTAAAAATGAATAATGTGATAATTTCATTATATTATATGGCATTTTTATTTTGTTTTGACCCCAAGAAAAACGTTCAGAAAGGAGTTAGGAATCACTATGCATATTACATAAGAATCAATTTTTTCGAAGGCTCACTCCGAAATAGAAATAATTCAAAGATCATCCGTAGTTTTTTTGTGTTTTTATTTTGTGCTTTTTTTAATCTCTCTATGTAAAGTTGTGCGTTTGTAGGGTCTGAAGTTAGTAAATGGGCTTTTAAGACGACAAAAATCATTTTAAACATGTTTTCCTTTTAAATAACAAACATCAGCATATTTTGCCCATTTTATTCAGATAGCGGCTGTTTTATCAATCTTATCACCGCACAGTAGGAACAGTAGTTCACGGGATTGCTTGGAAATGTTTAAATATGTAAATAAATTACTTGTCTTTGTCCAACCAAATCCAATCTTTTGAGTAAGAACCTGTTTAAGTAATCATTTAATTCAAACAAAATTGTTCTATAAGCTTAGCATGAGAACTTTGAAATCTAACCGGGAGGAGTCCGGGATAGTTTTGATGTGTGACAACATATCTGGCATAAATACTTATCATTTATAAAAATAACTATACAAATAGGCTGGATGGAACAGCCTGACGAACCATCCCAAGTTTCCCCATTCGATTAATACAAATAATGTAATGTAAAATGTGTTGACAGAGCTGCATGTTGATGGAGATATTGTAACGGACGAGGGAGTTAACGGATTCAACCTGTCAGAAGTAGCAGCCAATGCTGTGTGGCTTGAAGCTAACAATGAAATTGAAGGTCCGCTCATTTTTAAGGTTGGTTATTTGTTTTCAGCTGTAAACTTTTTTGTATGTTTTATGAGTGTAAAATATTCTGTTTCAATTATAAGAAACAATTGACATGGCCACAATTAAAAAATTGTTAACTATGTAGTTCTTGCTTCATGCAACTTGTGCAAGGAGATATACATTTTTAATATCTGCTTTATGTATTCAGTTTAAAATTGATGAAACATAAGTATTTGCCTCAAGCAGGGTATCAACACTTTTTAGAATCACGTGATTTCTTTTGAAAATTACTTTGTTATGAAAATTTATGACAAATAGTATTTGTACTATATGCTGGTTAGAGAAACTGCATATCAAATACATAATAATACTTAAGTTAACACAATTAAAAAAAAAAACTCTAAATGCTATTTATTTATCAAAAGAAAAGACATTTGCCACCGTCAGTACAAATATCACACTTAATAGTTTACAATAAGAGATTTTGAAGGCCCCAAAAAAATCAAATTTCCCCCCCATAAAATAAAAAGTACTACCCCAAGATAAATGTTCACTGTGCAATCCACGCTATCAAGTCTACCTTTAGGCACCCCTGCATAAAAGGCAAGGATAGTTTAAAAAAGTGAGAGGTACAAGAAGCACAGAAACCATAGCACTTCTAGGGCTGACTAAGGGGCCATTCACATATTACGTAACACTTTTTTTGTAATTTCAGACCCCTCCTCCCCCATATAACGCTTGACCATACCCCCCACCCCCCGCCCATGGTGTTATGTAACTCTATCGTAGTAGGCTTTAAAACAGCTTAAACCTTTTAAACTTCGTTTTATTAGCAATTTGGATTATGGATTTCAGTAAATCACTGAACTTTAAATTACTTTCTTTTAACAAAATTTGTTTAAACTTATTTCAAAGCAAAGTGTATGCAAGCAAACAAGACTGTTACTAATAATATAAACAATAGTTATTTGTGCAACTAGTGAGCAAAGTGAGCAATTGCCTCACTCGAGAGAAATCCTTACTCACGAGCCGTAGGCGAGTGAGGAATGGTTTCTCGAGTGAGGCAATTGCACTTTGCACTCGAGTTGCACATTATATTTTTCCTACAGTTACCATAAAACAAATAAATTGGTAAAGAAACGTAACATATTTTTATACAGAAGTGAACTTTTAATATGACATTTAATGTGAAAGTAACATTAATAAATCAGAAACAAAATTATAAAACAAAAAATAATCTCCTTAAAAATGAACACAAACACCCTAATAACTAATAACGTCCATTTTGCGACAGCAAAACCACGTTCAATGTTTACAAATGGCAAATCAATGAAATGGTGGCTTCTGCCGTGACCGGAAGTGTTGTGACAAATACAACAGTACAACAGCTGACCAGCTGATTTACAGGCAGTGCTGCCAACGTATTTCGCGCGCATACGACCTTGTCTGCATGTTACGCGCTCACTATTTCGTGCCTTCACGTTGCAAATCTGGAGTGAGACAAAGTAATTAGAGTGAGACAATGTTAACATTGTCTCACTGATGAGCGAATTGGCCACTTTGCTTTCTCAAATCAGTGAGAGAACATGTACATTGTTAGGTAACTGTAGGAAAAAAAATAAACTATCTAGTCTAAAACGTAACATATTTAATTTATAACTAATACAAATACAAACCAACTTAACACAAAGCATATGTGTTGATGGAATAAAGAACTTACTCAAAACTCGCTATGAATTTATTTTTGGTTTAACTGTTATTAAAATAGGATGACGGAAGTATTTTTTATATGACTAACTGTAACCCTGATTTAGATATCAACTTGATTACTTTTTAATTTTGAAAAATTTATAACACTATCAATAGATGCGGGAGTGCGCCCAGCTCTTAGGGTTAATATGTGTGAGTTGCGTAATGTTGACCCAAACCCTCTCCCCCCCCAAATAACGCTACGCATACCCCCTCCCCCCCCTTAAGTGCGTTACATAATATGTGTATGGCCCCTAACCTTAAAAAAAATAGTAAAAACATAAATAATAGAGTGGAGGGGTGAAAAAAACTCTGTGTGGTATCAAATTTGATCAGCAAAAGTGGGCAGTGACAAAAATAATCTTTTAAATAGTGTCATCTTTTGGTGTAACTAGAAATAATGGACTTTAATTTGTAATTTGGTTAGTTGTGTCAATGAATATCAACTCTCACCACTTGTGTGAGAATAGTTCTGTATCACTGATTTTATTTTCAGGATGAAACAGCATTTGATATCTTGGAGGGTCAGGAAATGTGCAATGATATGTTGTGTGGTCACTGGTTGAATGTCAACAATGTGGTTTATAAAAATAACAACTCAGTCACTTTTACAGGTAAGTAAATAAGTTAAGCTCTGTAATCAATTTTGGGAAAGATAAACCATATAGATATTGTACTTCAGATTATTAGGTAGAAGGAAACAAATTTCTCTTTGACTAAAATTGATGTAATGCTTTCTGTGCTTTGTCACTGTTCAAGTTACACATATTATGGACAAAAAAAGGTAAACTTTTATAGTGAATTTCCTATGAACTATTAGCGTGACCCGCACGGTGAAACTTAAGCCCGGGACCACCATAGAAGTTCCTAACGTGACCCCCTGAATACGTTTTGGGGGGTCGTTCAAAATTGTATATATATATATATATACATATACATATACATACAGTATATATATATAGTGTGTGTGTATATATATATAGTATATATATATATATATATATATATACAATATATATGTGTGTGTTTGCACTCTAGTGGTCGCATTTTTTGTCCGATTTACTTCAAATTTGGTAGGGACATTCCTTTCTGTAATCAGTTGGACAAGTTTGTTGCGCAAAACAATCGGAAAACTAAACCCCTTTTTTGGGGATTAATCTTTCAAATGTTGAGTTTTTGGGCCCAAAAAGGGTCATAAAAGCCCCGGATGTAAAATTAATCCATGTATAAAGATGGGAATTAGTGAGGCAAAACTTTTAAGCCCCTCCCGTCATTCTAGTATAACTATTTACCAAGTTATTGAAGAAAATTTATATTGACCAAACATAGTACTTTGTCTTATGGGGGTTTTACATTAGAAAAGCCTGTTATTCATTTGTTGGTGTACTTTTAACATCCCCAGCAACCTCACGCTTACTTTAATGCCTGACTGGACCTTCTCCTAACCTTATAATGCGCAAAATTGTATTCCCAGCATTGCAGGTAAATGAAACCAGGAGCATCAGAACAGCCAAAAAAGCAATGTTTTCAGATTTCAATAAAAATTAGAATAAATGTATGTTTTACACGGATTTTGAGTTTTAAAAGTTTTTTATGTGGAAATTCACTTCCCTCACGTCAGCGTGCTGCGTGCGAACTCGTTGAAAAATGTATTGTTTAATGTGGCTTGCTGTTAAAAGACCACCCATTTATGAAGGGAGACATTTTCAACTAAACTGAATACTGCAAATGCGAAAACATGCAGGTTTATGAGATGTTAATGTAAACGTCATTTAGAAAGCAGGTAGTTTTCTCTTGTTACAGGTTTTTAAGGAAAGGGTGAATGTTAAAACTGTTATAAAATATTACTTTTTCTTACTGTTATCAGGGAGCAAGAGATTTGTGAACTTATTAAAGATAACTGAAGATCTCACACTTCAAGAAATCAACAGTCACAAAATAGAGGACATTCTCACAAAAACGACTGAACAAGAGATAGCTGGTAAAATCACTTTTTAAAGTCCCTTTTAATAGCAGTAGAGTGTTCCTTGTAGTATCAGTATATATTTTGTTATGGTTGTTGGAAGTATAGTTTTACTAAATGATAATTTATGTAATGAGCAACTCTTACATTAAGGTTCTTCCTTTTCAAGAGCTTCCGAAAGCCATCTTGGATTTCTAATCTATAAAATCATATTACCTTTCAGTAAGCGTTACTTCTTGACCATCCAAGAAATTAGCTTAGTGCCAAAGTAAAGTGACAACAAGTCTCTTAAGAGTAGAATGTATGATATGCAAAAGTTATTTATTTAGAGTGTACAATCAGTTTGTAACTAGATGATAGTCTCTTGGGTAATTCTGAGCAATTATCCGGTCAACTCTAATATTTCTCATACTTTAGTATAATGTTATAGACAAGCAAAGACAATAATAAAATGTAAAATTAGACGTCGCAAACGTAATGCGATAAGGCAGGAAGCGATAACGGGGTCAAAGTCCAAGCCGAGGCTATTGACAATGAACGCTATTGCGGCTGGTCAGTTCTGTGCGTGATGTCGGCTAGTACTAGTAGTGCGAACCCGTTCCTATGTGTTGAATGTGATAATACTATTTTGAGTTTTGCTGTGTTGTCAGACAATTCCGATCTATTAGATACATTTTTGTATAATCATGGTGTTTTGCCACGCAATAAAAAATATCCGTCGTGTAGTAGTGTTATGTCGTTAAACATTAATAAACACAATTTTGATTGCCACAACTACATTACAACTGTAGACAAGCATAAGAAAAAAATCAAAAAACAGTGTAAGAAATCAGTGTCTCAGTATAAAAACACTTGGTTTGAAAATCATAATTTATCGAAGCAAACTATTTGCCGCTTTGTCGTTTGCTGGGCATTACTAAAGCCTCCACTCTGATTACAAAACAAGAGTGCATCATCTATTCAGAGCAATTGGTCATCTGTATAACGGCGAAAACGAACATCCTAACATCACTCGTGAAGCTGATACAGATAGCGAGCCAGATGACTACTAAGGTAAGTTTGACAATATATTTTCCTTTTCCGACACTTATTTAGGTCTGAATATTGATATTTACTACCGTACATATATTATAGTTAAGTATGAGGAATATTAGGGTTGACCGGATAATTGCTCAGAATTACCGTTTCTTGAATTATTTGAGAACATTTCCAATTTTACACTAAGACAAAATTTCTTGGATGATCAGGTTAGTGGTAATACTTAATAGAAAAATATTCCAAGATGGTGTTTGCCAGCTTCTAGTTATGATGACTTTCACTTAATATTATTTGTATTACAAGCCTTGTAATTTGCTTATTTTCTTACTTGTCAACACTTTCAATTAAAATCACTTGACTTACAGTGTAAAAAGGCCAATCAGGTAGTAAAAGTGTACAACTACAGTCAACTCCCGATTATCTGGGGTAATGACCGGTTGGAGGGTCACGGATAATCCAAAACCACGGTTAAAACAAAGGGATTCAATAAATTGAATATTACGAATATAATAAAGGTTTATCAACATTTTTATACAACAATATTGTGTTTTAATGTTATTTAAGATATATTTATGTAGATTAAATACTTTTGAAAATCTTTAAATTGTGATAACATCTACAAACAATCAAGATAATAATAGTTAATACTAGCAATGGTTGATAGCAGTAAATACTATCCAAAATGCCGAATGATATTTAATAGGTTAAAAATCTCTAAACACCAAACTCTCTAAACTACACCGAACAGTACGCTAATTAATTCCGCACTGGGGGAAAAATCCAATGAAGGTAAACAATGGCGGGAAGGGTGATTGTTTCGAGATGTTTCTATTTTTAGACGTCCGTGTCATACCGTCCGTCTGTCGCTGAGGGTGAACAGCGGCGGGAAGGGTGATTGTTTTGAGATGTTTCTATTTTTAGACGTCTGTGCAGTGTCAAGGTCATCGCTTCCCATCACGCGCCCACGGCTCATTAGCGAAATGACAGACTCTCAGACTATGTTGTGGTTACTAAATTGTTTGTATATTATTTATTATGGTAAAAAAAGTAAATTAAATACGATTATGGGGATAATTTAGAAAAATAAATTGTTGTTATTGCTCTATTTAAGTTTAGAAGGGGATGAATAAAAATAATAAAAATAAACCTTACGTGACCCCAGTTAAACCGCAACCCGATTAACCTGCTCCCGGATAATCGGGAGTTGACTGTATTAAAACTAGTTTTGATTTATTTGTGGTATTGTTTCTTAGGTGACTTGATCATCAGCAGAGATGTTAGAGTAGTTGGAGACTTTGCAGTTCTTGGGTTGTTGAACCAGCGAAACATAACTGAGTTTGGCCATCGATGTTCACTATCTGAAAACACCATCACTTGCAAAGGTATACTTTTTCTTCATTTGTCTCTGTGGATTTTTTATCCAGTACTTATTAATCATTGATATTGCTTTTTATTCGTTTTTGTCTTGATTGCCATCTTATTGTAACAACACAATATATTACTAGTTTACGCCTTGAGATTGTCTAGGATACCTTGTGCCGTAAAAGTGGAATGGCCTAGACTCACATAGGGCAGCTAGTCACCACCATTATAAGTGGCTGAGTGGCTATTGGAGCAGCTCTTTAAAAAAAAAACTCCCCAGCAAGTTAGATACTGGTATTTAGGGGTTAAACAAGGCTACCGATGTAAAGCTCTGTGATTACTTTGATTAAAATGATTAAAAGTTGTACCCTATTGTTCATTATGGTTTTTAACGATAAAAATATCACTTAGGTCTTGTACCACATGAATAGTTTTTCTTTAAAACCACTAACTAATCAATTCCTGTTTGTCTAGGAAATGCTGTTTTTGAGGACGGTGTAGAGATGAAGCATTTTAACACTACTGGGAAAATGAACGAAGTTGAGTTTGACACCTTCTTGAAGACTGTTGTTAGAACAGATGAGCCCCAGCGGATCAAAGGCTTGAAAAGGTTCACTGGCAATGTAAGTCATTTAAATACAATAGGCCTATTGTGGATGAACCGGAGCCATTTTTGTTATTTCAACAAATATTTCTTTTTTATTATTTCTTTAATGGAATAAGTCTTAATTGCCATAATACAATTTATGGTTAAGACGATATATTTATACACTTACATAAACATCTAATATTGAGATAGTTTAAACAATTTAACAAACTTACAATTAAAATAAAACACACAAATACAAAATGTAAGTTTATAATAAAATATAGATATGAACAGTTTGTCTGAAATGAAATTACCTGTCAATTAAACTGTGATGTCCGGTTTACACTATAACTAGGGGTGTGCGAACAATGATTTCTGACTCGAGCCGAGCCGAGCTTTTTTCTAAGTTCTCTAGCTTCGAGCTTTCTCGAGCCGAGCTTTTTTTATGGGAATTTTCTCTAGGGGTGTGCAATATACCGGTAGTGATTTTATGACCCGAGCCAAATTTTTGAATGTATAATTTTATACTTTCAATATTGGTCTTTTCATTCACTTCTTCTATATTCATTATAGCCCTACTTTCAATAGGCCTAAATAAAGGCCTACAGTGCAAAAATAACAAAACAAGTACTGAAAAGGAACATTTATTGAAACCAATTGTTGATAGTAATGAACAGTTTAATTTTATTATAAAGTAGGGACATAGGGGGAAAATAACATAAGGGAAGAGAACTACAAATGTAAAACTAGACTGATAAGCCCTAATGTAGTTATTACCGTTTTTTAACAGCCATAATAAACAGACTATATATATATATATATATATATATATATATATATATATATATATATATATATATCAAGATGTAGCCTCTATGTAACCAAACATTTAGGCCCTAGCCAAAATCCAGTAAGCCTTTATATTTCATTCAACTGATGGTTAATAGTAAATCTTAGGTTATCCTTTTAATATGAGTTAGTTAAACCAGGACACTCAGCAGCTAACTATATTGTAAATATTATCACTGTAAACTATCGTTATATCTTATTGTACTCACAGAAATAAGTTATCCAATAATTGTAGGCCTGGTTTATGTTGTATCTAACCTACCTAATATACTTAACCTATTATATCTGCTTCTGCTTCTGTTCCTGGTGGAAGAGGATCGTCAAAGCATTCTTTTTCCATCACTGATTTAACAATTTAATAGCCTACAGTTGAAAAATAAAATGCTTTCTACAGACGTTCATTCACAAATTCCAACAATCCCGCAGCGTTAACAATATGATATTAATCGCGCAGCTGTAGGGAAACAAAGCACGGCGCCAATTTGATCTTGTCTTGCTCTTGGTTAGGTGTTCATAGAATATAATCAAGTATAACCTTGTAAATAATATGACCACCGGTATTATAACGTGCATGACGTAACCATTTACAATTTTGATCAAATCCTTTGATCTTGTGAATTTCGTAATTAGTGAATTTGATTTGTAAAGTATTACAACAACGGTGCGACAATAATTATTAACTTTAACAACTACAGTATAATTACAGTTGTATTTCTATTCGCTTTATCTCTTTAAGAACTTTTGATTCTTCATCAGTTGACGATTTTTTAACAATACAACTTTTGGATAGTACTATTTCGGATGCACACCAAAACGCCGTCAGGATTTGGCATTCATCACCTACAACCTTGTCCCTAGTCATTGGTCATGCTAAATCATTATTACATTATAACCATCTTCACTCAACGTCTTAAGATAGTTTGCAATCAAACGTAGAGATGGGAATTATCGTTGTTTTCCGGCAACGGTTGTAACTACAACGCAGCTATCCAATAACGTGTTGCATTTGAATAACAGTTGCCAACTCGTTGCCGCTTAAAGCAGGAAATCCACTATGCCGTCACCGTCAGTCGCCGCCTTCACCGTAATTTTTCCGGCAATAACCCACTTGCCCGTCATAGCTCCAACAGAAACCGGAGCTGACCAGAAGAAATACAGCAGTTGCTTTGGAGAGTTCGTCAGACGAGGAGTTGTTTGTGATAGCCACGGCGTGTGCTGAAGAAGAAGGGAGACAAAAACAGAGGAAACATAGGTACTGGGTGCACAAAATTTTCAGAAGAAAAGAATATGGTGAATTTCATAATTTGTTTGACGATTTTAAAAAAGACGACGCCAAGTTCTTTTTATATTTCCGTATTTCTTCAAAGAAGAAATTAAGTACAATATGAAAACAAATTTATACAATAATAATACTTTACTTAGAAGATAAAAGGAAATAAGGAAACAGTAGTAAAAACACGGGTAGTTGAATGTCGACTGGAGAAATGACGGACCGGCTGTCAGGCAAGAATGCCCCAAAGAGAAATGGTGACTGACGGAGACGGTATGGGCCTGTAACGGACGGATATAGTGGGCTGCCGTTCAATAAAAACAATGCAAAGCAACGGTGCCGGACGGTGCCTGACGGTGACGGCATAGTGGGTTCCCTACTTAAAACCGTTGTCCGCTCGCGCCGGCCGGCGTTGTGGCATTCAGTTGTCATTGTCGGTTGTTCAATAATTGTAAGTAGAGCGTTATCCAGGCAGGACGTTATTCTAAAACGTTACATTAAATGCTAGGTTATTACTGTACAGCATGATTCACTGCATGGTGTTACCATTTACCTTATACAGTACTTAAGGCTAAACATCCCTGAAAAAGTTGTGTTTCTGGCCCGATAGATAGCAGCACCTCTGTGGCAAATTTATACTACTGATAATTTGCGTAGTTATTGTCCGATTTTTGTTTTGTAAGTTATTTTGTAAATAACATGAATACTAAATGTAAGGTACTGAGGTGATTTTTTTTTAACTTTGTTTATAAAAAAATTGCATAGAAAAAATATTATTATTATAATTTTTTTTTAAATCGCAGGTAGTCATTTTGTAAATAAAAATTTTAAAATAATTTTGCCGTTTTCAGAAATGAAATCGGTCAAATGGTCGTATCAGAATCGTGTTTTAAAGATATTATCATTATTTCTCTCACGCCAGCGCCCCCCCCCCCACCTGGCGCACCGCCACACTGCCCAACCCCTCTGACGCGCGGCCCTGCTGCTTACTGTAGCATAGGTCAACTCAGTACTCGCATTCGCACTCTGGCCGGAAACACTACTGACTACTGATTACGACAGGTGTTTGTTATATGTTAACGGTATTTTCCGTAAGCCGAAAAGAAACATCTAGTACAAATGTAGAAAAATATAGTTACGAGGTAGAGAGAGGATTTATGATATTATCTACGGGTTCATTATTCCATATTAACGTCATTCAATAACACCATGTTAAATTAAATTATTAAATAGTTAAGATATTTGTTTGAAATACACCTTACCTTTTAATACACGAAAAAGATAAATAAATAAACAATAAACAGGGCAAAAGAATTTAATTTACTTAATGCAGCTACGTAACAGTTACAAAATTTACAGTACCAAAAATATACAAGAAACATTTTTATAAGAATATACGTTACGTCGTATAGGCTATTTGGCCCTTGATATTTAGCTATTGAATGCGAATCCCGCAAGTGGAACTTGTGGTTCTCTTATCGGCATACTGCGACAGATTCTAGGATCTACAAGTTCTGGTAGAAGAGCACAGTTGTAGAAGTAACACAACGCCTTCTCCATTTTTTCTTTCCAAAACCTGTCATCTCGCTCAATAGCTTCTATGTGTATGTCCTTTTTCGTCCACACAACAAAGTAGCAATTTCTTTTGTTCGCAATGTGCAGTTGGCCTTGCACCTAAAAACAGGAAAGATAAAAATATGAAATTGTATTGCCATAATATTTTACATTTGTCGGCAGTTTGCTGTTGATCTAGCACCTAAAAATGAAAAAGGTTTGTAATGTATTACATGTGTTTGTAATGTAAGGTATTTGTAATGTAATAGTATTTTCGTGATAATATTTTACTGAGCATTGGAATTTCCCGACTTATATCATTCATAATTAATTACAATTATTGTTTGCTGAGGTTTAGGATACTGTGAAGTCCTTAGTACAACAATCACACTCGGCATTAATATTAAATCACTCTAGCCTCCATAGAAACTAATTAAAATAAAATAAAATATTTAACTCGTATTGTGTACAAAGAAATTCGGTTTTTGTTTATTTGTCAGGTAATCCATTATATTATTAACATTTTGCTAACCCTGTGTGGCCAACCACATAGTTGGTTATTAGATTTAATTATGTTGTAATTAAATGTTCAATGTTACTAGTTATGCGGGTGAGGCTAGTAAAACTGTAGAATACAAAATAAACTTACTGTGGAATGAATTCGATGGAAGAGGTAGGCATAGAAACTGGAACGACCTGAGAGGATGGTGGAGTTATCTGAACTACTGGTTCTGTTCGTGTCGGTGTTGTCAATTCTTTACTGAAACAAGCAGATGCGGAAGGATTAGGATCATTCGTCAGCATCCTCGTACATGAAATTACGAACACAGTCGTTATCATTTCTAAACGTTATTTGTCCGAACATCCCTTGCCGAAAAAAGTGAAGTCTACATACACATTTTTAGTTAATTACTGTACAATGTTTACTTACAAAACTGTTACTTTTTTTAGTCATTACCTGTCATGAATGCAGTCAAATGTTTTTTTATTACTCGTTATAAATTATGTGTCACAGGTAAATCAGAATCAATGTTGAATTATTTATTTATATTACTTAACAGCTACTAAAAGTCATTATACAGTTGACTCCCGATAACTCGAACCTCGATAACTCGAAATCCTCGATATCATGAATCATTTTCAATCCCCATCGAAAAACCTGTCTGAGTCGAAGAAAAAATCATGCATAACTCGAAATAATGTTGCGGTTATATTTTACCTCTGTAAGTCGAAGTGATCCGAAAATTACCTCTATAACTCGAAATTCAATAGATAACTCGAATTTATTTTCCACTTTACCTCCATAAGCCGAAGTTTACCTCTGTATCTCGAAGTTTTTTCAGCGGACCTCTGTAAGTCGAAACTCCGGTGTGTAGGTTGCAACGAGTCGGTGAATCACATCCGCTAAAGCATCAGTCGTTTCAATCGAAAATATGATTGACACACGTGTTGCCAATAGTCTTAAGCAGAACAAGATTACGGACTTTTTTACACAGTGAGGTTCATATATGGATCTGAATAAGATTACAATAAATTGTATATTTGGGAGTTTTGTATATTTGTAATATTGGGAATAAATTCAGCGATTTTGTACCTCTATAACTCGAATTTTCATTCGGCTCACCTCTATAACTTGTTACCTTTAAAGTCGAATTTTATCTGGAAAGACCTCCATAACTCGAACTATGCCTAAGTCAAACTATAAATAACTCGAAGAAAAATCGTGGTCCCTTGAATTTCGAGTTAGCGAGAGTCGACTGTATATTCCTTATTAATTTTGTTTATAAAACTAATACTGACCTGTGAGATTTAGCAGCGAGCAAAGCGAGAGGCAGTTTGCGCTTCTTCCTCTTCGTTGAAAGCCGAAGTTGCGTTTTAGATTTGGTTGTTCTTCGGCGATCCATGGGGAACAAAAGTTTAACAAATTAACGTTTGCAATAAAAACAATAAGCAGACGACGAAACAAAACCGTAAGAAGAATCATGGTAACTTATAACCGAGAGCACGTGGGTGGAAGGGCGGGAAAGTCGTCATCCAGCACAAGGAGTGTACGACGACACGACGAGCGACGGCTGAGCCGAGTGGTGGGGGGAGAGCCACAGTGAGTCACCTCGGCCGGCCCTGCAGCCGTTTCGTGTCTCCCGCGCTCTCTCATCCCATTATTTTAAATGGATAAAACATGATACCGATTGAACCACTCGGGTGATTTTAAATATTAAAAGTGTAAAATTAATAAAAAATTATTGTCTATAAAATGACTACCTGCGATTTGCATATTTCTTTTTGTAACTCGAAGATTTTATTTTATTTTTTCTAACCAACAACTTAATTAAAATTATGCTTCAGTAGCTTAAATAACAATCTTATTCTGTTTACAAATCAGTTTTGCAAATAAACATCGGACGAAAATTCCACCAATAAACAGGAGTACAAAATGACTCCATTTTGGTGCTGCGACGTGGTGGCAGAATTTGTAACTAATCCTGGGATGTTTAGCCTTAAATTAATGATTTAAAATCTATTTCGTCACCGTCTGCTTAGAACCATTTCTACGTAATTACCCATCAATCAATTTCACTATTGCTCAAGAATGAATAATAACTGGTTATTGGTGTCAATAATTTGTAGCATCTTTTAGCGAATTTCCCCTATAGGGAAGAAGCTATTACCGTAGGTCTCATGGTAAGACTTAAGCCCGAGACCATGATAACTTTTTGTTTTGATGTCCCCAGATGTCCAAAACACTATTCGTTCAAATTTATATATATGTATATATATATATCTATATATATATATATATATATATATGTGTGTCCGTGAATGCGATAACTTGAGTAAAAAAAGTTCGATTTCGATGAAATTTGGCTCAAATGTGTAAACTGACATTTATGACTTTAAGTTCGAAAACCAGAAAAATCGGACCATGGGAAGGGGGGTTTATGGGGGTTTTAAATTTTCCAAAAATCATTTTTTTGCATTTTTTACCCTAAAATTTTTAAAACACTTAATTTTGGTTTAGACCATGTTATAGAGCTTAAAAAACAAATAATATGGTATTTTGAATTATTAACCTAGGTTAAGTGGTTGCGGAAAAAATCCAAAAAACATGCTCATAAAATCTCCCATGTTAATCTTATGGGAAAAAGGTTTTTGGCTTTTCCTCAGTTAATTTTACTTTAAACTTCACATTTTCTTTTACCAATCACTTCAGCTCCACAAAACAATCATTTTGGTGTTTAAATTGTGATTCTACGTCAAACCGTTGCAGAGATATTCAAAGTGCTAAACACAGTACGTTGTCCAATGTTATCCTTATGGAGAATAAATAAAATTTGATATCTTGATTATTTATGAATGTATATTGATGAAATTTGGTATGTGGCTTCATGTTGTACTGGTATATTGATAATTGCACAAAAAATAAATGTTTTGTTGATTGTCCCCGTAGCAGCTAACCTGCATACTCAGCCCTAATGTTATTCTTATGGAGAATAAGTAAAGTTTTATATCTCCCTTAATTATGAACATAAATTAATAAAACATGGTAAGTAGCTTCACCTGGTTCATTTATATTGATAATTGCATAAAAACTAATTTCTTATCTTCCTCGTTGCAGCAAACCTGCGTACTCAGTCCTAATGTTATTCTTATGGGGAATAAATAAAATGTAATAAATCACTTATTTATGAATGTATTTTTGTCAAAATTGGTGAGTGGCTTTATGTACTAGTGAGAAACATATCAATGCATTGGAAATTCGCTGAGTACGCAGGTTTGCTGCGACGGGGGGTATTTTTATTAGAATAAAGATCTATAACACTTCAAACCAAAACTTGATTACAATATCGGGGAATTCTCTGGAGCAGCCACTGAGAATTAATGAACAAAAATTGTAATTTAAAACACCTTTCGAAACTTGTATTAGTAATAATTATTCATTTTGTTGCCGAAGATATCTTTGCTCTGGTAACGTTACGGAAATGGCAATGCATGTTGTTCCGTTGTCTGTGCGGGTTTTCTGCAACGTGGTGTAGAACGTTATTAGAATAACAGGGAGTTCTCCGCAACGTGTTGCCGCGATAACGTTGCCACGGCCGCAACACTGTTATTCATCGTGTTATGTTAAATAACGCCCATCTCTAACAGTGTTGCCAGACGTAATTTCGGACTCCAGAGAATTATTATTGTGTAATGTAAAAAATTGTAAGTTTAAGTAAAGCCTGTACTGCTGCAACAGTTAAAACATTTGTTTTCATAGATTTTCTGGATTTTGTGTTACTTTTTCTGGAGCAGTACGATTGTTGACATTGTTGTATTATTATTATTATTATTATTATTGACCATGAAATATTGCACAACTCAACTGGGCAACGGCAACAGTGTACTGCAAACAGAATTGTGTAGATGTCCACTTGATATGATTGATAAGCGTAGGGAAATTAGATCCATTAATTGGTTGATCAGGTCGACAGTTTAAAATATTTCTACTTTTATCTCGTTATTTTTTCTAAATGAAGGACCGAAAATATATTATTGCTGAATTATATTATATTATCTGTTACGGAACTCTAGCGATGCAAACTACAAGAATTATTACATTGATTCTGGAAAGTTGTTTCAAGAAAGTTTGTTTAGATTTACTTTTGTAAACGACTCTTTTCACTGGTCTGCGTTTTAAATATTCGACTCGAACTGAGAGCTTTTTGCTAATCTCGAGCCGAGCCGAATACTGCAATATTTGGCTCGAAAAAGCGCGAAGCTCGAATACTCGCAACACCCCTAATTACAACTGGAAACTAAACAAACAAATTGACTTCTATCGATTTCTGACATAGGAAACTCTTGCCTTGGCAGATGACTCAATTCCGTAAGACTAACACTGGCCCATCCGAAGACTGAACCATCCGAGGCCAGACTAGAGGAAGTCTACTGTGCATTCTTCATCAATTCAATTCAAACTTTATTTATTGATCGTTATACATAAATTCTATCAAAAGGATAAAATAAATGTATTTTAGATGCTCACATACTGCTCATCATTGTGCATTACAGTATTTTCAGCATTTTTAATCTCAATCTAACATTTTTATTTTCAATTTGGATTATTTATGTTATGTTTTTAGCTATGTGGACCAAAACACCACTGTTTTAGTCCAGATTAAATGGACTTTACTGTACTTACAATTCCAAACTTTCTCACAGACTGTGGAAGTAGAGAGCATAGAAGACGTGGATGATTTGAATGGGGAGAGCTGGGATGACTTCCTGTCAGACTCAGTGAGCACGGATGGCCACGAGCAGGTGGACCGTCCTGTGACATTCTCCGATACCCTGACTGTCGGGAAGCTGTCCGTGGACTACCGGATGGAAGCGGACACCATCAACTCTGTCAATGTGTCCAGATGGAAGACGGACGCCATTTACATCAATGAGTCTCATCCGTTGGAAAGTAAGGTTCAATATCTTTTCTACAATCAGAAATAAAAAAATATTTTTTCCAGTGTCTAGAATGAAGGGTCGTTAATTGAACCTACTGGTTCAGCGAAAGTGCTGTGTTTTTATTAATTTCACTCTTCTGGACGGGCGACAGATATATCTACTTACTTGTTGACGTTAAAGGACGAGTGACGGATGTATCCGCGCGGGGGGCGTATGTATCCGCTCACTGTTTGTAGATGTTCCAAATGGGAAGCGGATATTTCCGCCAATTCTTCAGACAGACTGGTAGGTTATTGTACAGTATTCAGACGTTTCATGCCACCAAGACGGTACTTCCCCGCGCTCTGAAGAAACACTGCGGCCTTGAGCACATGACCCTTTCCCGCACTACCCTCCCACCTCCAAGCCAACGTTGTGCCAATTCGACTGTGTTGGCGCCAAAGCCATACAGTTGTCGTCTGTCTAGAAGCAGATGCCCAAGTGATATGCATAATGGCTTTTAACCTAAATAGTCAGTGTTTCTAATGATATTATTGAACTATTGAACAAGAGTTTTTCAGAGTGTGATGTTGTTGAGGGCATGGAAGTGAACGAATGACCATTGTATCTGAGCGTAGTTGTGATGTAGACATTCATATATCAGGGAATTTGTTCTTGTATGCAGATGATACGAATGTTGTAGTAAAAATTCCAACTTTCATTAATTAGAGATTTCAATTTAAAAAAACAGTGAAAGAACTAGAGGAATGGTTCTCCAAAAATGGTCTATTGATGAATAATTCAAAAACACAAATAATACACTTCAAAATAAAAACCAACAATAAAACAGATACAAATGCTTTATTAGACAACACATTGAATTTGGTGGACACTCATAAGGTTTTAGGCATACATATCGACTCTAAATTAAAATGGGATGAACACATTAAATTTTTAACAAAAAAAACTTCTCTCTTTTTGATTTGCAATAAGTGTCATTATTAGGGGTCTGCGGTGCCAAAAATTTCAGATCGGTACAGTTCGGTACAGTAAAATATTTTGTACCTCGGTTCTCGGTACAAATTCGGTATGATACAATGTACCTTCATATATAATAATTTTTATTTATCATTAAAAAATATTGAGTAATATTTAAGGCCATAAACAATTAAACTGTTTACATTATATTCGATTAAAAGAAAAATAACTATACTATGGATGAAAATGTATTAAAAAGTCTGCCACTTTGGAGTGTTTTGTTTTAATGTTTTGATTATTATTATTAATACAAATTCTTGAAATATTCATGATAAATGGATTAAAAACTTCTTGAAGGTCAATCAATTGCATAAGTTGCTTAACTGATTAATTGCTTTCAGTATAAATAAAAACTATTGATTTAAAACATACAAATAGCAATAACTAAAATTTTATAAATAGGCCTACCATAGGCTGTACCAAGCACCAATTTTTATGAAACATTTCTAATAAGTTGTGTTTTAAGTAGAAAATTACTGTATAAATCAGTCATTAATAAAATAACACACATACAAGTAAAACCAACTTCTTTATTATTGCCATATAACAATACGTTTACAGTAATTAAAACAAGTATATCAAGTATAGATAAACCCGTGATAGATAAGGAAAGGCCGGAAGAGGAAGGGAGGTAGGAAAGGGGTTTTCCTGTTGAGACCTGAGCCCAAGACGTTATTGTTTACTTCAAAACATCTATTCTAACTGTGGGAACTACGCGAGAGAAAGGTTGAGTCATGCTATAAAGGTTCCGTAACCCAAAACGGTGCGCTATTGAGGTTAGAGTCGTGAAATAAAGGTTCACTTACCCAAAGAAGCGTGAATTGAGGTGGGAGTCTTGCTATAGAGGTTCATTTATTTAATAAACGGTATCAGGAACTGACACATACTTTCTCCCTTTTAGCCCAACTTTAATGGATAAATTACTTTTTATTTACTAAATATAGAATACAAAGCACGGTCGAATGTACAGAAAATCTCGTAAACAAGTTGTTTTAAAAAACATCCACCCAAATCCCTGCTTTGGAGGCACTACAGAATCCATTGCTACACTCGTGGTTTTAAGAGGGGAAATGCCCCCTATTCCCCCCAGGGTTATTAAGGGGCAACATATTTCAAATTTCCTCTGTTGGTCAATGCTAACTTGACAAGCATATCAAGTTTGATTGAAATTGATCAGTAAATAAGAGAGAAATAGTAATTTTTTTATTCTCCATAAGAATAACATTGGACAACGTACTGCGTTTACCGCAAAATGAAAATTTCAATTTTCTCCGAAACCAGCAATCGTAGAATAGTAATTCAAAATACTAAATTATTTAGTTTTTTGAGTTCTTTTTAATGGTGAATAGTAATATTTTTTATATTTATGTATTTTTATGAAAAATCCAAAAAACTGAATTTTTGATGTTTTAAGTCCTGTAATTTCTGAACCCGAATTTTTACAGGAATGCGGGTGGTGTCGTTTTGTTGGAAAACTAAAGTTCTACAAACGACTAAAATTTAATCAAAATCGTTAGAGCCGTTTTTGAGAAATTTGGATTTTTCATGTTTTTTGGTGGTTTTTGGGGGATAATTACCCTTAAAAATCAAAAATTCAAAAAAATGAAAAAAACGCCTGGAGATATCGTGGATTAGTACCTACATACCAAATTTCATCAAAATCGGCCCATTGGTTAGGGCTCTAGCTCTGTACACATCCACACAGACACACACACACACACACACACACACACACACGGACACACACACATACACACAGACAGACATCACGTAAAAACCACTTTTTTGGGTTCAGGGAGCACCAAAACGAATATTTCCACTAACAACTCAAATTCGAAAATTTTTACGAAAACAATACTTTCTCCATATACTATGTATAGGGGGAGAAAGTAAAAAGGAGTCATGTTATGGAGGTATTTATAAGATTGAGTGTTATGGGAGATTCACGGGGATTAGAAAATCAGACTCATTATCGAGGTTTTCGTGTTATCGAGGGTCACCGTAGCGTGATTCTATTGTAGTTACTAGTCAAATAAGATGTCATTTTGTAGAGGAAGAAATGTAGAGGAATTTAGTTTTGCCGTTGGCAGCACTGCTTGCAGGGTAACATCTGCCCTTACTAATGAAGACGGAAGTATTGCATCACACCTGATCCTTCACTTGTCTGTGTCACTCTGTGTTAGCCGTTGCGTGAAGAACTCAGTGTGTGTGCGCTATCTCTTTCCTGTGAATTATTACTATGTCCTTTATTATTTCGGAGTTGCAGTGTTAGTGAAGGGTTTGTGTGTATACAACAGTATTCTTTATGCTATGTAATCATTATACTATGGATAAAAATTGAGAAATAGTGTTTATAAATAACTGTCAGTGACAAAAATGATAATTTTCAAAAAACTACCAAGTAAGTAACTAGTTTATAATTTTTTGCATAACACATATAAAAATATTAATTCTCCCTAGGCGTTGTATATTTTTATGTACGGAATTGAACGTACTCCATCATGTTTCTATTGTTTTTGGGGAAAAAACTATTGTGAAAAAGTTAATAATTTTTACCATCAAATTTATGACTTTTTTAGATCCCTTACTTCATCAGCTTTACAAATATGTATATACATTATTATGATATAGATATATTATTATTTATTCACAACATAAACTAACACTGTACAGTTCACACGTTTTGCGGTTTTCCGTTTATTATAATATTACGCCCCTAAAACTTACAAAAAAAATTATTTCCCCAAAATTTTATATATATTTCTATGTAGGGTATTAGATAGTCTACAGAATGTATATAATGAGTTTTCCATAAAAAATCTGTAGAAAAATCTCACCGAGGCGGCTTTTGAAATTTAAAAAAAAATTATTTTATTCTTTTCAATATACCGAAAAAATATTTGTCCAAATCTTTATTATTTTAGTATTTATAGATTTTCCTGTTCTTTCCGATCAAAATGAATATGAAGTTCGCTAGGTTTACTTGTAGGGTTGAGTTTATACAAATTTTAAAAAAAGGTCTGCAAATTGGCTAAATCTGCTTGGTAATTTACCACTTACACCATTGGCCACTGCTAGGGTTAATGACGGGCAGCGTATATATTTCCACCATTGTTATAAATACAAATAAAAAATTATTTATGCAATATGACAAGATCCATTGTGTTTATTTAATCTATACAGGTATAAAAATACACAAATAATAAAAATTCAAATATTTAAATTGTTTCATTAATTTTTTCCTATCCTAGGTCACGATCCCGCCCGTCTGGGTGGGGTAAAAGTAGATATGAACAGATTTTGGATTTAGTGGTCGGGTCGGGATGGGACAGAATTTTTCTTTCTTCCCACATTTCGGAAAATTGTAACACACTCATTGGTCAAGGTTACTCACACACACAATTTTACTCATTTTGATTTTATTGCCCCTGAACTGGTGGAACTATTATAGTGGTTTTAAATTACCTTTCCGTCACCAGTTTGAAGTTTTTTGCAGTTTCCTACAACCTCAGGTTTCGACGCGGTTGCGTCATGTTCACGTAGTGCAGGTCAATTGTTTGAAGCTAAATCTGCATTTCGGTCTAGAAGACGTCGTCAAAGTTTTTTTTAAACACGAAAAACACGAGACACACACATTGACACATTTAAACATATAAATAAACTACTTGGCGTATACGCACGACTCGAAACCCGCTATTTGATTCTGTCGCGGTAGGCGGTGGCGGCGCTAGGACACTCGACTAGGACTAGACGAAGACCGCACTGTGGACTTTAATGAAGAAATTCAAAAATTTTTAAACAACTGTGGCTCTAATGAAGATATTTCTGTGAAAACCTTAAACCTATTAACTCCAAGTTCTCCAAAACTCCAATGTTCTACACTCTCCCTAAAATTCATAAGCCTTCAAGACCACCACCAGGAAGACCAATTGTGTCGAGTATCGGGTCACCAACCGAGAGGATTTCTGCCTTCGTTGATGATCAGTTACAACCACTGGTAAAAAATCTGCCTTCTTATATTAAAGACACAAATGACTTTCTGAACAAAATTTCCAATGTAAAACTGCCTCAAACCTCTGAAATAATACTTGTAACAGCTGATGTTGAATCAGCTGTTACACAAATATTTGCTGTACACAAATATTCCTCACGATGATGGTCTGAAGGCTGCCAAATTCTTTCTTAATTCTAGACCCTCTAACTCTAAACCATCAACTAATTTTTTAACCACTCTTATGCATATGATATTGACCATGAATAATTTTAAGTTTTTGGACAAACAATTTTTACAAATTAAAGGTACAGCGATGGGTACTCGTATGGCCCCATCTTATGCTAATCTGTTCAAGGGTCTAGTTGAACAAAATTTTCTATCAAACTGTCCTTTCTCTCCTCTTGTTTGGTTCAGATACATTGATGATATTATTATTATTTGGCAGCATGGCATAGAATCCTTAAAACAGTTTTTGCAAAATTTAAATCAATGTTGTTGCTTAAATTTTACTTGGATTTATTCTAATAAAACTGTCACCTTCTTAGATCTGAACGTTTTGATTGGTAACAACAAACTTAAAACTAAAATCCATGTAAAAGATACTAATAAAATGCAGTATTTGCATTACCAGAGCTGCCATCCTATGTATATGAAAAAGTCTATTCCAAAGAGTTTATCAATTCGTGCAAAATCTCTTTGTAATGACAGCTCTGACTTTGAAAAATACATATCTAAATTGAACTCTGCTTTTATTGACCGAGGTTATCCTCAAAAACTTTTAGATAATCAGATGAGAAAACCAAAGAATATTGTTCAAAACACAAATTTTTCAAACAATCCAAAATTTATCACAGAATATTTTCCTGGGCTTCAAAAAATTAACAATATAATGAAAACGGCTTTCAATGTTTTAAAATCATCCCCTACCACAGAAAATTTGTTTCCCAGACCACCACGTGTCGTGTTTAAACGGCCACAAAATTTGAAAAATATGTTGGTGAGACCCAAAATTCCAAATTCTCGGCCTGAAAACAATTTGGAAACCAATCATGGCTGTGAACCTTGCCACAAACCTCGGTGTGGCATTTGCAAAATTATGTGTAATACAACTGAATTTAAAATCAGTGTCACAAACAAGACTTACCCAATAGTTGGTAAATCAACCTGTGACACCCACAATGTGATTTACCAACTATCGTGTAAACACTGCCCAAAAGATTATGTTGGTCAGACATCGAATTCCTTGCGAGTACGTATGACTGGCCACCGTTTTGATGTGGTACATAAAGACAAACGAAAACAAATTTATAATCATGCAACTCACCACAACCAAAATTTTGAAGGGTGCTATGAACTAAAAGCACTTCTCTAAATTAAACCACATGAAAATTCCAAATATAACCAACTGATATTAAGAAATTCTGAATTGGCACATCAGTTGGTATTGAAGATCAAGGTTCCTTCTGGGTTAAATCTCAGGTAATTTTTCTTAAGTCTAAAATGATTCAATTCAGCTGACTTTAATTTAAATTTTTTTTTACCTGTACCTAAAATCACATGTTTTAGTTTTAAAAGTCAGATGTAAAATATTTGTTTATTTTTATATATTTACTGTTCAAATTCCATTCTTTCTCCTTTATTGCTTGAAAACGTTTGTATTATAAATGAAAATTCGCAAAAAACTTCTTTTTCATGATTTATATCTATCTGTTTTAATGTGTTAGTATATATATATATATATATATATATATATATATATATATATGTGTCCGTGAATGTGATAACTTGAGTAAAAAACGTCCGATTTCGATAAAATTTGGCTCAAATATGTAAAGTGACATTTATGACTTTAAGTTTGAAAACCAGAAGAATCAGACTATGGGAAGGGGGGTTTATGGGGGTTTTAAATTTTCCAAAAATCAGTTTTTTTTCATTTTTTACCCTAAATTGTTTAAAACACTTAATTTTGGTTTAGACCGTGTTATAGAGCTTAAAAAAACAAATAATATAGTATTTTGAATTATTAACCTAGGTTAAGTGGTTGCGGAGAAAATCTAAAAAAAACTGCTCATAAAATCTCCCATGTTAATCTTATGGGAAAAAGGTTTTTGGCTTTTCCTAAGTTAATTTTAATGTAAACTTCACATTTGCTTTTACCATTCAACTCAGCACCACAAAACAATCATTTTGGTGTTTACATTGTGATTCTACGTCCAACCGTTGCAGCGATATTCAAAGTGCTCAACACAGTATGTTGTCCAATGTTATGCTTATAGAGAAAAAATAACATTTGATATCACCATTATTAAAATATAAAATATAAAAAATGAAAATAACTTAAATGTTTTTAAAAAAACTCTGAAGGAATATCTGCTCACTGTATCCCTTTATTCTCTTGAGGAATTTTGGGATCTAAGAAATGCAAAATAAATTATGTTTATAAAATTTGACTAAAAGTTATTTAACATTAATTGTTACATCCTTATGAAAGTAAAATTATTTAGTGATAAGGCCCTTATGTATATATATACTTGACACTATTCAATGTATTGTAAATACTGTTCGATGAATAAAGATGATTTGAATTTGAATTTGAATTATTAATGACTGAATATTGATGAAACTTGTGGCATCACGTAGAACTGGTAAATTTATATTTGCAAAAAAATGTTTTTTTTATTATCCCCATAGCAGCGAACCTGCGTACTCAGCCCCCATGTTATTCTTATGGAGAATAAGTAAAATGTAATGACTCCCTTAATTATGAACATAAATTAATAAAACTTGGTATGTGGCTTCACCTTGTTGAGTTATATTGATATTTGCATAAAAACCCATTGTTTTGTTACTTGTTGCAGCAAACCTGCTTACTCAGCTCCCATGTTATTTTTGTGGAGAATAATTAAAATGTTATATAGTGCTTATTTATGATTGAATATTGATGAAACTTGGTATGTGGCTTCACCGAGTTAAATTCTATTTATATTTGCATAAAAACCAATTGTTTGTGTTCCTTGTTTCAGCAAACCTACGTACTCATCACCAATGTTATTCTTATGGAGAATAATTAAAATTGTATATTTCACTGATATGTGATTATATTTTTATGAAACTTGGTATGTGGCTTTATATGGTATTAAGACATTATGCATTGGAAATTTGCTAAGCACGCAGGTTTGCTGCTACGGGGGTATTCTTTATTTCAGTCATATATTTTGTTTAACATTAGTTAGCGGCATAAATCTGGGAAAACGGCGGGAGTAGCTATGCAATTTTCAACTACTCGACTCGAATTGTCGATGGTTAGCGGCGTAAATGTGGATAAACGATGTGAGTATCGACGAACTGGAATTGATAGAATCGGAATCGACTTTGGGCCATCGATTCTCGATTCCGATTCTAAGCTTGAGAATCAGTGGAATCAAGGATCGAAAATTGGAATCGACTCATCCCCAAGATCACCCAAGATCCCCAATAATATTTACTAAACTCAAATATTTCTATCCAGGAGAGATACGCCTAGAGAGAGCCAGCAGCAAAGGTAATCTGTCAGTTGAGTTTTTTGGAGGACTGGACCTAGAGCACGACGTTATCAGGCTGCACTCGCCCTCCAGTCTGCCCTTCCTGAGGACGAAGGGCGTCACGGTGTTGGGCGATTTTGAGGCCCCAGACAAGGTCAACGGGAAATACTTGGCGCAGGTGGAGCAGAACACCCTAAAGGTAATTTGGTTCTCGCCCCATCAAACTGTAGCTAGAAGTGGTTGGTGGTGGTTGACTAACAAAGGACAGAAGTTTTTTATATCGATTTTTGTAACGGAATTAAACGTCTTAATATTGTTTTTTAATGACACAAGGCTAATGGAACTGAGTTCAGGAAACCTTTTAGGTAAAGCAGTGAATATTTACACTGTGTGAATATTGTTGTGCTTTTCAGGGATTTCAAATTTTGGTCACTTACTTTAAAAATATATATAGGCTTGTTATGTTCAAGTCACTCATCTTCTGAATTTGAGCAAACTTCCTGAAATGTAAGTGAGTAATAAGAGTTTATTGACAAGTTGTTATGCTGTACGTCAGGCTGTAAGACATCTTAGTTAGACAAAAAAATAAGTTATAGGGTGTCAGTTTAATGGAACTATAATTTAATTTAGAAAGATTCCAGGGTTGTCTTGAGATTAGGGTTATCCCTGATTCACAGACACCATGGTCATATAATGGTAACAAATGCAGCTGGTAATTGAAGGATACAGAAACCTGTACTATACCAAAGGTATGTCTACAAAATATTATAGTGGAGTTTTATTTGTTTGTTATCCGTTCACTTCCAGTTGGTCATTGGCACAGATAATCAGGAGCTGACTGTATGTAGAGTACACTGTCGTTTCAGTTGTTAAAACTCTTATGAAAACACTGTTTACCTTAATTGATCACATTTTGATAGGGAATTTTAAAAAATAATAAAAACTGATGTCAGGTTTATTTTTGTGTATCATCAGTCACTCTGTATTCAAAATATGTGTTTGATGGTCTGCTTGGGTGTTGATTTATGTTTGTTACAATTTTTGTGAAATTTCACAGACCTTTGGAGACCAGACAATGCAGTCAGATATGATAGTGGGGGGCTTGGTTGTCGATGGAAACCTCGATACCCGGGCCCTAGTCAACGAACGTGACCTCAGGGATGTCATAACCTTAGCCTCCGACCAAACACTTCATGGTTTGTATAGTTATTTTGTCACCAAGTCCATTGATCTAACTTACTCATGGCTACATAAAGTCATCCGATTTAAATCTGTAGTGTAATCTTATTTGATGGATTCAATTCATATCAAAAATGTCTCCTATTACACTGGATGATTTGTCAGTAATCTGTAAATATGATTATTTTTCAGTTAAATCCAGTTGGTAAACAAGTCTTATTGGAAGGAAGCATTTACAGCTGATACAACTTAAAAGTAACGATGTATCAATAGTGCTTTAAAAAGTTGGCCAAGTAATAGAAAATAATAGAATGATCGTTTAGCGAAATTCCCTTGTAGGAAAGAAGCCTAAGCAGTAGCCTTAACTGGCCATCTTTTAACAGGCTTCAGTGGAAATGACGGCTCACTTAATCCCCATATTATGTACTGACTCATTGACATATTACATCATGAATGAAGAGATGTGAATTAGCCAAGAGTATTATTTTTAAATGATCGTTTGCTTTACTGGTGTCTATATAAAGTGTTGCAGTAGTGTAACTATTTTGTTATCTAAACATGTGACTGTTGGTAAAAGTAAACATGTGCACATTTAAGTTGACATTAAAAGTCATAATTGTGAACTGATATTTTGTAAAATATAGAATGGTATGCCACTATACATAAATTCATAGTAGTAATCTAATGACATTTCTAATGTTCACTATTAAATAAGCACTTCATTATTTTTATAGGAAAATATGAATTTGATTGCATCGATGCACAAGGGAAAGTTGATACATCGGAGTTGATATCTGGAATCAACTTGACATCATGGGCAGATACTGGGGTGATGAAGGATGGACGGTATGAATACTATAGTAACAAATAACTGTATTTTATGGTTTCAGTAACTAAATTTATGGAAAAAATAAACCCAGAAAAGTTACAAGAAAGGATTGGTGATTGGATTGGTTACAAGTAGTTGTGATTGGTGTGTGAGATTGATTTATTACAAACATGAGTCTTATTCATACTTATATGGTTAAAGTTTTTCATATTTATGTCGCTGATCTCAGTTTGAATTAAGAAAAACTAGGGGTGTGCGAATAGTGATTTCTGGCTTGAGCCGAGCCGAGCTTTTTTGATGGGTATTTTCTCTAGGGGTGGGCAATACACCGGTAGTGATTTTCTGACTCGAGCCAAGCCGAGCCGAATTTTTTCAAAGTTCTCGAGCTTTGAGCATTTTTGATTAGGCCATATGGATTCTTTATTTATATTATGTTTAAAAGAACAAACATTTTATCCATTATGGTATTATGAAATAATTTATAATTTTCTATATTTGTCATCTTTCATTTACTTCTATATTAATTATGCCTACGTTCAATAAATAAAGGCCTACCGGTACCGTGGGAAAATAGCTAAATAGGCACTAAAAAGGAAAGTTTATTGAGACCACTTGTTGATAGTAACGAACAATTTTTCTTTAAATTTAGAGTAAGTAACTTACATAGGAAGAAAATAACGTAAATTAACCCTTTGAGTGCCACAACGTCGCTCACAGTGACGCGATGTGTTTACGCTTAAATTGCCGAGCGTCGCTAACAGCGACTCTCGGTATTTTACGTAGTACTTCATATCAAAACAAGGTACTGGCTTTCAAATTATTTTGTTTTGATCCAGAAGCTTCCAGCTATCAGATCTATAGCAATTTCGTTGCCTTTGGTCTGTTAGCAGACCCAAATTTAGTCATCTCTGTCGCAGATGTCGTCTGTATTTGTTGTTGTTTAATGTTATATCGGCAAACGACGTAAATATCACTTATATTATTGTTATTGAAGTTATATTTTAGTGTTTTTTACTTCCTATTTACGTATGAAATAAAAATAAGTAGCAGAATAGATAGAAACAACTTGAGTAACCTTCGGGAATTAGTTTACAATGATCTTGGAAACAGTGTCATTGTCGTAGATACTAAGTTTTTGTGAAAGTAAAAGATACACATACATCTTTTGTTTTCTAGTTTATTGTGCATTTTATTTACTGTAGTAGGCCTAATGCTTATATACTAGTAATAATAAACATGTTTACTGGCAACAAACTAAAAAAAAAAATATTTGTTTATATTACAAAATTGTACTTCAACGTTGCTTAGTAACCACATAGCCACATAGGCCTAGGGCCTTTTTTGAATTGTAACATATTTTCATTTATTTTTGTTGCAAACATTAACTGATATTGATGACTTATACATCAGTTTTGATCAGCATTTTCTGCTCTTTCTGCCTATTGGGTTGAACAATATCAAATGAAATTTTTTAGCATAATTTATGTAAGTCAAAGTTGAAAAAAAATTTTGTTTTATATAAAAAAATATTTTTTAACTCCCAATTTATTTTCTGATTATAGTTACTGTATACTATTTTATAGAGAATTTATTCATAAACAAAATAAATAAAAAATTATATAGATACCTTTAAAATTGTATTTTATATGATATTTTATGTAAACTACTACATTTTCCATTGAAATTAGCCCGGCAATTTATGCATAAGAAATGGCCATGATGCCGCGGCACTCAAAGGGTTAAGAGGACTACAAATGTTTAACT
Organism: Allygus modestus; assembly: GCA_963675035.1. Lineage (NCBI taxonomy): Eukaryota > Metazoa > Arthropoda > Insecta > Hemiptera > Cicadellidae > Allygus > Allygus modestus. Next base: position 101,966,430 of record OY776117.1, read on the forward strand.
AGACTGATGAGCGAGCTCACAGGTTAACTATTGCATTTATTACCGTAATTATTAACAGTCATAATAAACAGACTATATGTCAATATGTACTCTCCATATATCCAAACATTTAGGCCCTAGCCTAAAAATTGCCAAAACCCAGTAAGCCTATCTCTCATTCAACTGTGTTTGTAAATAGTAAATTTTAGATTATACTTTATAAATATAAGTTAGTTAAACCAGTCTTGTACTCACAGAAATAAGTTATCCAATAATCGTAGACCTAGCTTATGTTGTATGTACTACCTAATAGACCAAACCTATTATATCTGCTTCTGAAACAGAAGGGTTCAGAAGCAGAACGTGGAAGAGCATTCAATGCATTCTTCTTCCATCACTGCTTATCAAATAACAACAATTTGATAGCATACATATTCATTAAGAAAATGATATGCTTTCTACTGACGTTTAGTCACACATTCAAACAATCTTGCGGAGTTAACAATATGATTTTAATGGTACAGCTGTAGCGTAACAAAGCACTGCGCCATTTTGATCCTGTCTTACTCTTGGTTAGGAGTACATAGTATATAATCATAGAAATAATATGACCACCGGTATTATAAACATGCGTTACGTGACCAATCAGGTTTTTGATAAAATCCTTAGATTTTAGTGAACCTCGCAATTAGTGATTTTGAAGTGTAAATTATTACAACAGTGATGTGACACTAGATAATTGTTTACTTTAACAACTACAGTACTATGATTACAGTTGTATTTCTATTCGCCTTATCTCAAAGTACTTTAGATTCTACCGTAAACTGACGTAATGAAAGCATTATCATTGTTGAATTATATTTGTTATGGAGCTCTACCGACGATAACTACGAGAATTCTAGCATTGCAGATGGCTCTTTTCACTAGTCGGCGTTTTAAATATTCGGCTCAACTTCGAACTTTTCTGCAAATCTCAAGCCGAGCCGAATACTGCAGTATTCGGATCGAAAAAGCTTGAAGTTCGAATACTCGCATACCCCTAAGAAAAACGAACACATCCTGCTCACCTATCATCAGTCTACTTTTGGAATAAAATGGTTTACAATGGATTTTTAAAAAGATTTGCAAAAATTATTATATTCCAAAACAGTTTTTTAATCCTAGCAGTGGCCAATGGTGTAAGTGGGAAATGGCAGGCTAAATTTGGCGATTTTGCAGATTTTTTTTGAAAATTCGTATAAATTCAACCATAGAAGTAAACCTAGCCAACCTTATATTCATTTTGATCGGAAAGATCAGGAGATTCTAGGAATAGTAAAATAAAAATATCTAGAAAGGTAATTTTTTCGGTAAAGTGAAAAGAATAATACCCCCGTAGCAGCAAACTTGCGTACTCAACGAATTTCCAATGCATATATATATAAAATCCAAAGTGTTGAAAACAAAGAATTAAATGACATGAATTTGAGAACAGTCGAATTGGCTCACCAGTTAGTTTTAAGAACGAAACAACCACATGGACTCAATATTCGTTAATTTGATAATTTTTAGTTCCTTATTCTTTCTACAGTATCAAAATAGTTTTATTCCACATCATCTGATCTTAACCAAATGTGTAAATAACATATGATCTGTTGTTTTTGTTTGTCATTCATTTTTTGTACTTGATAAAGAGAATACCTCGAAATATTGCAACAAAATGGTGTTAATTTCTTAAATGTATATATATATATATATATATCTTAATACCACGTAAAGCCACATATCAAGTTTCATCAATATACATTCATAAATAAACGATTTATGACATTTTAATTATTCTCCATAAGAATAACATGGCGGCTGAGTATGCAGGTTTGCTGAAGCAAGGAACAAAAAATGGGGTTTTATACAAATATCAATATAACTCATGTAGGTACAGCCACATACCAAATTTCATTAATTTATTTTCATAATGAAGGGAGATAACACGTTACTTATTCTCCATAAGAATAACATGGGGCTGAGTACGCAGGTTTGCTGCTACGGGAGCCTTTGGTAAAAAATAGTTTTTTTGAGCAAATATCAATGGTCCACAACCAGATGAAGCCATATACCAAGTTTCGTCAGTACACGTTCACAAATAAGCGAGATATAAAATTTTTATTTTCCTCCATAAGAATAACATTAGACAACGTACTGTGTTTAGCAGTTTCAATATCTCGGTAACCAATTGACGTAGAGAAATGATCAAAATACCAAATTGTGTGTTTTTTTAAGCTGAATCCAATGGGAAAAACTATAATTTGACTATTTCAAAAATTGTATGTAAAAAATTCGAAAAACCCATTTTTGGGGTACAAAACCCCCCCAAAATACCCCTTCGGATAGAGCGATCTGGCTGGTTTTCGAACTTAAAGTCATAAATGTTGCTTTACACGTTTATATCAAATTTCATCAAAATCGGATAATTTTTACGAGAGTTATCGTGCTCACGGACACATATATATATATATATACAGTTTCGAACGAATGGTGTTTTTGGGGTCTGGGGACCTCAAAACGAAAAGTTATCATGGTCCCGGGCCTAGGTCTTACCATGCCGACTACGGTAATAGCTTCTTCCCTATAGGGGAAATTCGCTAAAAAGATTTTAGATTTTTTTTTTATTTCAAAAGCAGCCTCGTTTTTTTTTCTGCAGTTTTTTTATGGAAAATTCATTATATAAATTTTGTAGACAATCTAATTCCCTACATAGAAATATATAACATGTGCGGGAAAGAATTTTTTTATACGTTTTAGGGGTGTTAACGGAGAACCGATAAAAGTGAAAACTGTACAATGTTAGTTTGTGCTGTAAAAAAGTTACATAATATATGTATATACTAATAACGATATATACATATTTGTAATGCTAATGAAGTAAGGAATCTAAAAAGTCATAAGTTTGATGGTAGAAAATTATTATCACTTATAAATATTTGTAAATAAGAGCATGTTTTGATATTTCTGCGTATTTGGAAAAAAACATTTGCACAGTATTTAGTATATAACTTTTTCACCAAATTTTTTTACCCAAAATCAATATAAACATGTTATAGTACATTCAATTACCTACATAAAAATGTACAACACCTAGGGTAAATTGTTGTTTTTATATGTGTTATGTAGCACTAAACAAACAGTCGCGGACTTGGCAAATTTCACTAGGCCTATGTAGGAGTAAAAAACACTTTATAAACACTATTTGCCACACTTCAGTAATATTTATGCATAATATAATGCATAGATAGTACTGTTATATACACACAAACACTTGGAAAAACTAAATTCCTCTACATTTATTCCTCTTCAAAATGACAAATGATTTGACTAGTAACTATAACTTACAATGCACATAAATCCAATTTTCCAAACCCTCCAGTTGCGTCGGTTTGCCATTCATTATAGAAACAAAAAACTCGTGTTTTTATAAAATTATATCATCTAACCAATCAATAATTTGTTTGAAAAATCAATAACACGATGAAGCACATCTGTTTAGCTATGCAGTGGTACCACCCGCAACTTCATGTGGCAAAAATTACCCGAGCTGAGTAATTTCAAAAAATTCATTTTTTGGCATTTTCCTAGTTTCAGCTGCAGGAATAGCGTTGGGCCAAATATTCATTCGATTTCTAATCGTCGTAACATTGTTATATAGCTGCTACACGGTTCGTTTATGTAATGAAATAAAAGTTCAGAATATTATCTTTCGAATGGTATATATACTATTCACTTTTGAGTGGATTATTAATGGTTATTTTGCAATGCAAAATTTTCGGTCATGAACCGACGCTTAGCGTCGGATGTCTAAGGCGACAGGGCGAACCGACACATTGCATCGGTTGGCCACGGCTAGGGTTAAAATTGTGAAATTACAGTCAGTGATCATTAATTTCTGACACGGTTTGTAAAATAGTGTATAAACGATGTCAGCGTGAGGTATTAAAGTCTGCACCAGTAGACCTGGTCTCTAAAGCGTACTTAGGGGTTTAAAACAACATATCAACTAAGCTTAGGATAAAAGTTAGTCCATATCTTCAATTCACTTGATAATAATTTTAAAAAGTAATACAGTAGGAGCTTATACCGACCATATCCTTATCGGCGTTTTGTTTACGTATCCGGTCGTTGCTCTGTTCATGTTGACGCTTGTCGATGACTCATCACTGGCGATGTAAGTCAGTAGGCCGTGGACTGTTGATCCAGTACGTTCTCTTATGTGGTAGTCTCTTATTTTTCATACAGTAGTATACTCATTGAAAGCTTTATGAGTTAATATCACATTTGTTTGTAGTTTGTCAACACATGGCATGAATTGTATAGGCCTAACAGTCCACGTGGCAATATGTTTAGTTTAAACTAGAGTTTTATTACGTTTTTATATGAATAAATTTGTTCCTCTGACAATCTGACCTCTTTTGCGTTCCGACCATGCTCTCGGTCCGGTTGGATTAGCGAGGTTCTACGGTAACAATATTTTTTGATATTTATGTTATTTGTTCTAAGGAACTGAAAAGTTTTGAGGATCTATGACTGGAAAGGTGACGTTCAAACAAATGCTATATATTAGAAGGATTTGATGTTTTATTGGTAAACTATTCACTTGATGGATCTTGATGATTGGTAATTTAGGCTAATGTAGGGAACGTCAAAGCCAGAGTTTAAATTATGATTTTGACATTTAAAAATTTTTGTTTATTAAAGAAAGTCTAGTAGCCTATGCTATAATTCAAAGTTTGTTATTAGAAAAGCACTTTTAAGTCATATTGTGTAAACAATGAACTTTAAAAAAATTCAATCCAGGTGGTGTTTGTTACTTTCTTGAACCTTAAACCTGATGAAACTTTCTTGAACCTCAAACCTGATGAAATACCTTAATTAATGAACGCTTTTTTAATAATCACCTTGTTCTATAAGATTAAACCTGAAACTTAAACTGCCAATGGAGTCGATCCCTAAGGAAATTTCAAAACAGGTTTAGGCCAGTGTTTTTTCCTCTTGGTTGGGCTCAATATTCTTGTCCAATATTGTCCAGGTACAATTCTGCTGTCATAAAGATGATATAATTTAATCATTTCACACATACCGTAAATGAAACAAGTATAAAATAAATGTTTACCATACAGGAAGCAGGTGATGTCAGGAGAGTGGCGAGTGCAAGGCTCTTTGGACCTGAAGGGCCCAGTGGCGGGCAGAGGCAGACTGGGGGGTGTGGACTTGCAACAACTGACTGACAACATCACCAGAGATGTACTGGATGTTCACGGCGAGATGAAGGTAGGTGCGGGAGTGTCAAGCTCCAACTTTATAACTAAAATTGCGAGAGAATTTGTTCTAGTTGGGCTCAACAAGTGTGCCATGGGAAGTTGCTTGAGCACTGTGGAAGGAGAGTCTGACACTTGCATATTCCATGTTCAGATTCTACCTTATATCCCGAATTATCTTTGAAACGACAGAATCATCTCTCGCTACAGATTGCGTTCAATTTGCTTAATTTACTTATTAACTCTTGGGTAAAAACTGTGATACAAGCGAGACCGCCTGTAACGCAGTTGTCAGTGTTTTTACCATCAATTCATTACCACTACTCGTTGTTTTTGGCAAATATAACTTAGGATGAAATTATAGGGAAATATTAGCTGAGGCCAAAGGGGAAATTTGGTCTCAGAACAATGTTGTATCCAGGTGAAAATGAGGCATTTGGTCAAAATAGTTATTTTTTTGACAAGACAATTTTTGAAACCACATCGTAAACAGGTCTTATTATTTTTTTTTACTTTTTCAGATGCAAGGCACTTTCAATTCAACTTTTCAATTTACCTCTGCATCCAAATTTAATCCCAACAATTTTGTTGATTTATCTTTTGCACTTGTTCAAGAATTATATGACTTTGTTAGACTGTAATAAAAATGGAACCTGCCGTTATACTATATTATGGTTTATTTTCTGAAAACTCTAATCATTTACTTTAATTTAGTTTGTTACCAATTTCAAGCAGTGACTAGCTTTAAAAGTTACATCAAGTTTTGGTAGGGAACAATTGAGTGCAGTGTAAGACAACGTTAGAGAGTTCTGTTTTGTTTGCAGAGGAACCTCAGTGAAGCCTGTGAGAAGGCTAATGCTCAGCTAGCCTCCGCCAGGGGTCAGCATTGCAAGCTTCAGTATCTAGATATTACTCAGACATTACTGGTGCCTTCTGGGCCTTCATTGGTTACCCACTTCAAGGTAATTACTGTCTGTCCCATCGGTTATCAAAATTGTAATTTACAGTGATCGGTATTTAATTACAGTTTTAGTCATCCTCAATCCTCAAGTTGTATTCTGTTGGGCGCTATTATGGTTGGAGTATCGCAACTGTGAAAATTGTTTAAATTAGTGTATCTTTGTAAATTTAACCTCAGTTAATAATTTATTTATTGGTGTATGTTAGGCGGAAAGCAAAAAGGGACCTCTTGTCGGCAATTTCCGATTTTGAGTTATTGATATTTTCAAATTAAGCTTTTAATTACAAACAGTTTGTTAAAAACATTAAGTACCTACGATTTATTTGTTCAAGTTACAGACTTTTTGTAAAATAAAAATCGGCTTTGTGAGAAAAACGCATTTACAAAATTTAAAACACCACAAAATCTTATTTTTTTCCGTTTAAGGAATGAATTTGATATAAAAAAAAGTCTAAAATCTATTCCTTAAAATGATGTAAGAAACTTTTCTAAGTCTTTTTTTATTTTTCAAACTGATCGCTTGTGATGCTTTGTCGAAGGGCCAAGAACGGCTGGTGGGTTTCAGGTGGAGCCTCATCAGCATCATGCATGGGTAGATAACAGGTCCTGGTTGTGGGCAAAAAATCCTTAAACTTTTCTTTGCAATACTCCCGGATGTTTTTGAAGAGATATTATTTTCGTTTCTTATTGTGTAATAGAACGATTGAGGACAGAGTGACTGTGATTCTCTGATTGTGACAACGAAAATTTTTAGACGTGGGGTTCTGTAAATAATTACAGGAACCTATGTAAGAACCGTAAAACCAGCGTGATTATTGGACAGTATTAGTGGATGGTAAAGTGGGAGTAGATTCTCAGGGAAGAACGGAGAAACAACTGCTGTAATTAGCTGACTGATAATGCATGGCTGCAAACCTTTCTACTTACAAAATTAGATTTACAAACTTACCACGAATACTGTAATAGTAATTATTAGTGATTATTAATAGTTATTAACAAAAATTAACTCAGTTACCACCAGAGTTTAGAGAAGACTGCTTTTTAAAGTAATGCGAGGTGGACTCGTGTGTTTGAGAGATGGGACCTCATGTCGGCCATGTCATTGCTCCATAAGCGACAAGAGGTACCTTTTCCTAGGCAGAACATGGTCTCCTTTATCGATTATTATGAGTATTTTATCTGTTCGAAACTGTTTTGTAATCGGTTGTGTCTTGTAAACGGCATTATAAAGAGTAGTAATATTTTAAAAAACTAAAATCAATATTTTATACCCGGATGACTTATTACGACTACTGAAATATCTGGCATGAGGTCCCTTTTTGCTTTCCGCCTCACATTCAGGTTCATGCAGAAATTTTATAAATGCTCAATTAGCATTATCAAGCAAAATTAGAAGTCGTCAAGTAAATTACAAAAATTTAGAGCGCAGCTCTTTAAATATATGACACATTATATATAACTTGCGAGCCCCTTGCAGGAATCATTGGTGCAAAGGGTTGTCAGCTAATGGATTAGCAACACTAAACATCTGCCTTCAGTGGTAAAATTAGTGTTTTCCATCATCCAGTAATTTTTTAAAATAATTTTGATATCTTATTTTGAATCGTGTATCGCTGTATTGTAATAGACAATATGCTTTATTCACATGCACATTGAGTACAGTGGTTGCGTCAAAATACATAAATCATACAATTTCACAGTAGGCCTAATACTATTGACTACATAGTCCATGGTAATATCATAACAATTATACTATACAGTCTTCAACTCAGATCCCATAGTGGAATAATTTTAACTAGTTGTCCTGTTGCTCGAATCCGAGCAAGTCTGTACCCAACGAAAGGTTACTTCAGTTGTAAACAAACATAACAAAACATCTGATATTAAAACGGATGATAACAACGTACTTTCAATCAACACATAGTTTAGATTTCCGTCGTCGGATAGCGCCACTGTTCGGAAAATTCAGCTCTTTACTGTATTTAGTGATGCCCTTTCTTAAAATTCTGACACGTATTGGCAAATCTACGTAAAAATACCTTTAATTTTACACCTCAATCGTTAAAATCCGTCCAGCCGTTTTCGAGTTGTGGCTGTGAATAAAAAACCTCTAGCGTATTAATATATACATATTTAAAATCAATGTACCTAGTAGCCCATTTATACCACTTTAAATAGCATACGTACGGACAAGTTTGATTAAATTGCCATGATCAGACACCTCCACTTTCTATAGGATTAACGTTCCTCATTTCTTTGTCCTTCCCCCTTAGTTATATGAATAAATTAAATTGATTTCCCACAAATATTACATTACATTCACATGATATTAGTGTTTATGACCATTAACGTCCTTTTACAAAACAAAGTAAACGTCTGTAAGTTTCTCTTTTGTAGAGCATCGATGAAGATTTTCTCGCCATTAGTGAAAAGAGCTGCACCACGACCATTTACAAGTGGAATAGAAACACGGGGACATTCGCGAGTCACCACAGGGAAATGTTTGGCTTTGCACTGAAAAGCTTCATTATCCTCAACAACAAACAGCTAACTTATGTTTTGACTGAGTCATCAGAAACCCTCTGGGAATGTGAATACAGCGGCAAGCACCTGTGGATTTTCATGAAGGACCACTTTAAGGTCAGTTAGCATCAGTGTAAGGTTAAAAACTAAACAACATTTTGATTAGCTGGCAAAATAAGTTACTTTAACACTGTGGAAAAATTAAATTGTTAATTTCTGTAAGTATAGCCAGATTTCTTAATTCAGCTAGTTATAGTTGGACGTGCATTTTAGTCAGAGCAAATTCCAGCTCATTTATCCCTCTCTTCAGCACATAATAGTCATAGTCATTACAGATCTGCCCCAGTCATTGACAATAATGGCCAAGTGGTAATGATTGCCAGCCAGCAATGTTATACATTGTAGTATTGTAATTGTGCTGTTGCTGGTATTTGTAGCAGTATTTCTAGGTGCAATTGTTGCTGGAACTTGTGTGCAAGTTAACCTGTATAAAACGAAAAAGGAATGTATATTGTTCAATCTCTGTGAGTAGTTAGAGTTGATGAAAATGTTGTAAATAGCCATTATTGATGGTTAAACTGTCGAGCATTAAATTTATCTTAAGTGAAAGGTTTTTACTTTAACTCATTAATCAATCATTTCATTTAAATGGTTGTTAAGAGTACTTTTTCTGGCTGTGGAAACATTTAATGCTGAGATAATCCTGGAATTTCAAGATGTTAATCAAAAGTCAAGCTTGAGTGTTAGCGTAAATTTTTGGTGGCAGTTCTGTTAAACATATCAAAAACCCCACTACATTCCAATCAGGTATTTTCTTATTTGTATACATGATTGTAGTGCAGTTTTTCCGGTTTATTACTCCCTTGGGTTGCAGATGTAGCAAAGGTATAATTTCATTAGCCTTTTCCATTTCATTTACTTGGAAATTTCTTTTCAGCATGTTTCAAATGTTAACTTTTTCTCCGGAGATCTGTTCCAAGGTGAAGGAAGCTCACTGTACGTGGTCAACTCTTCAGGTATGTTCAAATACGCCCTGCAATTCGATACTGCAGAAGGAAGAGCTTTCTTTCAGTCAGAACAGCATCGTTGGAACATCAGCACAGGTAAGAAAGTGATGATACAAACGGAAGACAATGTATTTTGATTGCATGTATTTTTATAAAATATTGTAACTTAATTTTGTGCTGTATTATTTTCAATAGTCATTGACAACCACTGATAGGTACTGTTCGTAAAATTTAAAAACCAAATGACCATCAGAACTTTTATTTACTAAAGATGATTCTGCTGGTGTCATCTTCCCTTGATCTATCTCATTGATGGTTAAAGAAACAGTATTATTCACACACTAGCAATAAAAAGGCTGTGGTAAAAAATGCAAGAGTCTCTAAACAAATTATTACAAACTTTCATATTAGTATATTTTGTTATATTTATACTGTATTTCTTATGGGGAACATTTTATGTTTTCTCTATTTAACATGTTTGGTTAGCATAATTATTTGAACATGTGCATAACTAGTGACAGGAGTCCAATGACGTATTAAGTATTAAAATCAGTCCAATATATCTCAAACTTTAGTTTTTCAAAGAAACCCTTTATACATTGTAATTTTTGTAAAAAAAGCAAATTTATCGTTCGATTGTCATTTGCGGCTATTATTATGGTCCGGTTTGTTTAGAGCCAACATTACATGGTGCGATCGCCATTAACGGTTGATATTATAAAGTACGATCATCATTTTTACGGCTCATATCCACAGGCCAAAGAAAAAATACCCCGGTAGCAGCAAACCTGCGTACTCAGCGAATTTACAATGCATATATATGTATCATAATACCACATAAAACCAAATACCAAGTTTCATCAATATACATTCATAAATAAACGATTTATGACATTTTAATTATTCTCCATAAGAATAACATGGCTGCTCAGTATGCAGTTTTGCTGAAGGAAGGAACACAAAAAATAAGGTTTTATACAAATATCAATATAACTCAAGTAGGTAAAGCCACATACCAAATTTTATTAATTTATGTTCATAATTAAGGGAGATATCACTTACTTATTCTCCGTAAGAATAACATGGGGGCTGAGTACGCAGGTTTGCTGCTAGGGGAATATAGGCAAAAAAAGTTTTTTAGTGCAAATATCAATAGACCACAAGGATATGAAGCAATATACCAAGTTTCATGAGGATAAGTTGATAAATAAGCGAGATATGCAATTTTTCTTATCCTCCATAAGAATAACATTGGACAACTTACTGTGTTTAGCACTTTCAATATCTCGGTCACCAGTTGATGTAGAGCAATGATCAAAACACCAAATTGTTTGTTTTTTTAAGCTGAATTTAATGGTGAAAACTAAAATTGGATTTACTAAAATATTATATGTAAAAAACTTTAAAAAAAATTGTTGGGGTACAAAACCCCCCCAAAATACCCCTTTGGATAGAGCGATCTGGCTGGTTTTCGAACAACTTAAAGTCATAAATGATGCTTTACATGTTTGCACCAAATTTCATCAAAATTGGATCATTTTTACGAGAGTTATTGCACCCACGGACACATATATATATGTACAGTTTTGAACAAATGGTGTTTTTGGCATCTGGGGACCTCAAAACGAAAAGTTATCATGGTCCCGGGCCTAGGTCTTGCCATGTCGATTACGGTAATAGCTTCTTCCCTATAGGGGAAATTCGCTAATATAGACTGGGCATCCCTATTACTTTAGCATTGCAGCTGGTGAAGCCATTTTTGGCATGGCCGCCTTCTTGGTGGTCCAACATTTTATAAAAATACTAGAATATTAATTATGGAGATTTAATAATATTTAGCATCACATTTACGAAAGACTGGATAATGTAAACTAAAGCATTATTTTTTAGAGTTTTAAGGCCTGCAAAACAAATATATTAGTAAATTGTTTTTGTTTCCCATAGTTTGGTATGTTCCTCATTTCTCTTGGGCTGTAACAGACAGCGTTTCTGTACCATCATTGCAATAGGCAGAACGTTGTCCTTACTTTCTTATACAGTTTCAAACATAATTTGTATAATCTCTGGTTTCAAATAATGTTAACTGTTGAAAAATAGTTCTATTTGATTTAGAGTTGTAATAAATTGAGCTTTAACAGTGAAAAAACCATTATTATTAAACACTTAATTTTAGTAAATAAATACATTTATTTTTTATAAAATCGTCCAAAATAAACATATGTTTTGACTTGCAATGTGTATTTATATAAGACCAAAGTCACAACACAAGTAACACAAGTAACACAAGTAAGTATATGTTGGAATTCAGAGAAATTACAAGCTACTATCTTGGTGGTCCAGATTTAATTAGTGCTTCACTTTTATACCCTTGATGCCCAGTCTACTTTTTTCTATGGTCTAAGCTCATGTCAGCGGGCGATCCTCATTTAGGCCCATATTTTTTGTTGAGATCGACATTAACGGTTGATATACGATTTGGTGATCGTAAATGATGGCAAGTATTACTGGTCAGTTCTCAGTTTTGAGTTTTCTCCCAAAAACTCTAATAGTACCAGCAAATCCCGATTTTCTGTTATATTGATGTGTAATTTAAACTGTCTTCAGATGTTCCCAAGGCGTGGTCCAGTGCGGCACAGCACGAGTGGTTGTCAGACGTCCGCATCGCCAGTAACTGCAGCGGAGAAGTGGTCAGTTTGTCTGTCGACCCGGCCAGGCAGTTTGTAGCTGTAGCTTCCACTGAGCCTGCCCAAGTTCCTAGGCACGCTGATTACATCAAGGTACGTACTGATTACATACACCCTTGTGTTATTTAATCTTGTTTACATTTCATAACAAATCCCTGATATTATCTGTGCTACTGGATATCACACGTTGTTTCAAAAGCCAGTTAGTGTTGTAAGTCATTAATAACAGAATCAAATAACTCTGTTGTTGTAACTCTAATTATAACGTTTCTTTTAAATCGACATTCTCTGATAGGCTAAATCTGGTGTTTAGTTCTTCAACAGCTTACCACCAAATCTTAATTAAAACTGAATACAAATTATGACATTACAAAATAATTTAAGACAATTTTTTATCAACAGCTGTTTTAGTGTTGATGAATTTACATGTAAAAATTATAGTGCAACTAGCTGTGTACCCGTCCTTCGTATGGGTTGTATATAAATGGTAGATTAACTAAAAAAATTAACAACGCACTTAAAAATAATTTTACAATATCAAAATTACTTTTTACACTTTTAAAGTAGAATTAAATTAAAGTTAACGAAATATACTATGGCAGATAGTTCGGGTACTGTTGCCAAGTCGAGGAACTCTGTCGGGTAGTGAACGGTGTGGTTTTTGCGACTCCAAATCGGTACACGTAACACTTTGGATTCGAGTTTAGAAATAAAAGAACTCAAGTACAACAAAATATTAACCCTGTTTAATTTAACATTTTAAATATTTTGATACATTAATCTTTACATTCCAATAAATTAATAGTAATGTAACGAAACATTAAACATTAAAAACATGGACAAACCACTTTTAAAATCACCATTCTTGCCAGGTCCTGTTTATAATTGTAAATAAACAATTTAAACTTGGAAAAATCATATGTTTTAAAAACATATGCCTACTTGATTTTATTTAAATAAATTTAAATCAATATATACGAACTGTTCCAACAGTGGTCATGGTTAAATGAACGGTATTAAATATTGTATATGTTCGTTCCTCCCTTTGGAATAGACGTACATTTGTGTTGATCTCTGTTGCTTGTTCATTGGTGGACGTGAGGATGGCACAACCACAGAGCCAGGCACTTTTCAGATTAAACTGTTTATGAACCTCGGTGTAACAAACTGCCAATCAATAAATCCTGTGGTTCATCGATAGTACCGAGTAAAGGATAGATGTTTCTGAGACCTTAATTTGTTTTTCAATGTCCCAATCTCAACTTTTAAAAGCGCATAAGAAAACTGCTCAACCCCTTAATCTTCTCAAATATACATTTTCATATTTACTGTTAAGTTCAGACGCTCAGTGATCGGCTACATAAAATATATTTTTAGAGAGGCGTAGACTCGTCCACTCATGCACACTTACGACAAAGGGTCTGTGTAAAATCTCCAGAGAACAACACCGTGACTCCCCATGATGTTGTTTCTTATTCCCTTTAAGGCATCAAATTTCAACTCTCCTGGTTGAGAAGTTGGTGTGTTATGACTAACACGCTTATATTAAAGGCCAGTGGGCCAGAGTCCTTGAGTATATTTTTATCTGGAGTAGGTAAATGTCTGCACTGAGCTATCAGCTACATTCCTACTGAATTTCAGATCCATCAGTCCAAGAATATGTGCAAGATTGTTAAAATATTGTATTTTGAAATTCCGGGGGGCGAAGCCCTTAAACATTTTCGTAACAGGAATAGGCTTGCGTTTTTTTCTGATGAATTAGTTATGTTCCTACCGAAATTTAACATACAAAGGGCCAGTAAATACTAATACTCATAAAATTGCCATAAAAGTAAATTAGCGAAGAGACCCATAGGACTTTTTTAAACGTATTCTTATTGTGAATCTGCAGCATAAGGGGAACCACCATCCAAAATTTTATCTTCAATAGACTTTGTCGTTTCTTAGATAAAGTGATCACTATGTCAGTGAGTGCATGAGTCTGACAAATATAGATTTAGATCATATATCCACTCTGTATACTTATGTTATTTATTGCCAATCTTCCCTCAACGTTTTAAAAAAGAACTACAACACCTGTTTATAGAATAACTATGTCATCATCTGGTTCAATATAAATAAATGCTTTGTCCATAAGAATAGCATAGGATCTTTAAAACCCTATGGGGCAGTGTCCTAAGGTAATTTAAACAATCCAGTTAGCCTAAAACCTTCTAACGCACATATAGAACATAGAAAAAAGTTGCATAAAAATCGGTGACCCGTTTTCCTGTGAAAAGCGAACAAAACATGACCAAAACTGCGCAAAATCACGTTTTTGAGCGGCCGCCATTATTTTGTTAAAAGGCGTATGCCAGTTTAAAGTGCCCTAAAACCTTCTCACGCATATATAACAAAGAAACAAAGTTTCATTAATGTCAGTGCACCCGTTTCCCTGTGAAAAGCGAACAAAAACCCGTCCTTGAGCGTTACCGACAGACAGACAGACATAAATTGAGATAAGACTTGTTTTGGTTTCCCTAGGGTGTAAAACGTGAAAATATGCAACAATTTCATAATTCCAAGCGATGTACAGACACAACTCTAATTTTTATTTTATAGATTAATTATACGATGTATTGAAATAAATATATATATACTTGACGTACCCGTTCTTCGCACAGGAGTTTTCTCTACCCGTTCTTTAGTCAATGCAATTTGCATTTTAGTTAGCTTGAAACAGCTGATCTTGCTTCTGCTCCTACTCTTTAAGCTGTCAAATGTAAGTATCCACAGCTGTTCGCATTACAGTTTCTGAATGTTTACTTTCTTCTGAAATGTAAACATTGAAACTTAGGACGTTCACGGGGCGTAGCCCGAGGGGATTTTAAGGAAGTGAATAGGCCTATATGTTGCATGGGTTCAAGATCTACTTTTGTGTAAAGTTTCAGCCCAGTTGTTTCAGTAGTTTTTGTGTTCACCCGGAACATCAGACAGACAGACAGACAGAAACCACCTCTTCTTTACAATATTATAGATAATAGTTTAGTATAAAACTATCACTTACGTCTTAGCCGAATTGTAAGAAGCCTTACGTCTTAAGAAAATTCAACCAAAACTGGAATGTTGGAGTACTTACACATCATTCCAAGTACTCTTTTGATACAGTCCAAGTATTCATTTGTACCAATAACTGCAACCATACTGTGCCATTAAGTGCAGTTTATTCATCTCTTGTGTCATTGTCTTCAGTGCTTGAATGTTACATTCCTCAGTAACTGGTAACGTTATTTGTGCCAGGTATACCAACGCAACGGTCAGTTGTTTGACAAGCTGCCAGCCCAGAGAGTCAACCAGCTACAATGGTTGTCTGTGCCGGCCCAAACCTGGCTAGTGGCTTTGCAAAATCACTCAACTCTCAACCTTTATCAGCTGCAAGGTAATTACTTAATAAACTAAAGATTCTGTTCCTTATATTCTTGTATTCTCAGTTAATAAAATGATGTAATACTTTATCCATAATTAGACCAGCTACGGTACTGTAACGTTAATCTATATTGCTACAGAATTTACTTAGGGATACTACAGGTGCTCTTTGAAACCTCGCTTGTATATTGAATCATTGTTGGTGAACCTTTGTCAACGATAACCGACTACTAGAATTTCCTGAATATTTCTAAATTGTTACTATTTAGCTTTAACTGTTTTAGTAATTACAGATTGTAGTCTAGATTTAGTGTAGGGTGGTATTTATAGGTGGTCTAGTACAGCTCAATTACTTACATGACCATTTCAGAGAATTTTGAGTAATTTGTCTTAGGTCTCAAAGATTTTCTTCTTGCTGTCTTGTTTGTGAATGGGATTTTTGTTACAAGGTCGTTAGGCATTGTTTGAATGATTGTTTCTAGTTGAAGGCCTAGAAGTTTCTTGTCCAGAAGGTGTAAGATTTGGCTTGTGGCTTTGGCCAGGCGCGTAGTTACCTCTTATTCTGTTCCAGATTGGTAGCCTTACTTGCTGCCACGAGGTTTCAGAGCTTATGGCTAGGGGTGTGCGAGTATTCGAAACTTCGAGTTTTCAGCCGAGTATTTTAATACTCGAACTTGACTCAAAGCTTTGAAAACTACTCGAAAGTTCGAGCGAGTATTTCCCGCCGATTTCCGAACGATCGCCAACGATTGCGACCAGCCAAAACGCATAGTAACGACCGCAAAAGGCAATCACATCACGTAAAATCGACTGAAAATGACGACTGTGACCGACCAAAACGCCTAGTAACGGCCGAAAAAGGCGATCACATCATGTAAAATAGGCTGAAAATGACGATCGCGAACGATTGCGAGCGACCAAAACGTGTAGTAACGGCCGTAAAAGGCAATCGTATCACGTAAAATCGGCGGACAATGACGATCGGACCACGCAATTTCAGTCGTGACTAACAATTTCGTCATTTAACCCTAGGAGTGCTGTTCCGCCGGTTTCCGGCGGGATTTTGTGTCGCCTACTGTGCTGACCGCCGGTTTCCGGCGGAATGTGACCGAAAATTTTGCAACGTAAATAAACCTCTATTAATCAACTCAAAAGTGAATAATATATATATCATGCGAAAGATAATATTCTGAACTTTCATTTTATTACATAAACAAACCCTGTAGCAGGTATATAACAATGTCACCGCGATTAGAAATCAAATGAATTTTAGGCGCGACACGATACTTGCAGCCGACACTTGGGAAATGTCAAAACATGACTTTTTTGAAATTACCCACCTCGGGTAATTTTCGTCGCACGATGTTGCGGGTAGTACCAATGCACAGCCAAGGAGTTATATTTCATTTTGGTATGGAGTTTTAGATCGATATATTGATTTGACAGATAATATGATTTTATAAACACAGATGATTTTTGTTCTTCTGTAAAATGCTGAACCGCCGTAAACCGGCGGAATGCAAAATCGAATATATATCCAGTGTAATGTTATATTTGCATGACATATAATATCTTATTTGAAAGAAGAAAGAATGGCGAATAATTTGGTGTCGCGCGATGGCAGCACTGAATGTAGCCGCACTCGATAGAGTAAACGTTCCATTGTGTTATATTTGTTCTGTCAACAGCTTGTATCAGCCATTTTGAGTTTCGTTTTATGTGCGTTGTGATATTTCTATCCGTGAGTTATTACTAAATAATTTAGTATTTCGGAGTTTTAGTGTTAGTGAAGTGTTTGTGTGTATATAACAGAAATCTTTATGCATTATATTATGCATAAATATTACTGAAGTTTGACAAATAGTGTTTATAAAGTGTTGTGTTTACTCCTACATAGGCCTAGTGAAATTTGCCAAATCCGTGACTGTTTAGTGCTACATAACACATATAAAAACAATAATTTACCCTAAGTGTTATACATTTTTATGTAGGTAATTGAATGTACTACAGCATGGTTATATTGGTTTGGGGGTAAAATATTTGGTAAAAAATTTATATACTAAAAACTGTGAAATTTTTTTTTCCAAATACGCAAAAATTCCAAAACATTATTTTATTTACATGTATTTATAAGTGACAATAATTCTTTACCATAAACCTATGACTTTTTTGGATTCCTTACTTCATTAGCTATACAAATATATATATATCATTATTAGTATACATATATATTACATTACTTATTTACATCACAAACTAACACTCTACAGTTTACGCATTTTTCGGGTTTCCGTTTATTATTACATTATGCCCCAAAAAACTTATAAAAAAATTCTTTCCCCAACATGTTATATATTTCTATGTAGGGAATTAGATTGTCTACAAAATGTATATAATGAATTTTCCATAAAAAATCTGTGGAACAAATTTTACCCTGGCTGCTTTTGAAATTTCAAAAAAAAATATCAAAATTTTCTTATTCTTTTCACTTTACCGGAAAAAAAAATGTCTAGATCTTTATTATTTTAATATCTCTAGAATCTCCTGTTCTTTCTGAACAAAATGAATATAAAATTAACTTGTTTACTCTAACGGTTGAATTTATATGGATTTTTAAAAAAAGGTCTGCAAAATCGCCAAATTTAGCTCGCCACACTACGCGTTAACATGGCGCCACTCCTAGGGTTAATATTGATTATAAGCGAAGTCTGGACCAGGTGAAATTGGCAAAATGACAACGGGGCCCTGTTTCATCGGCCGGAAACGAATATCAAACCTTGTTTTGTTTGTCAATACGTAATCCAGTTTGATTGTACTGGCCAAAACTTTGTATTTCTACTATGTATTAGTTAGAAACCATGTTTAGATTATCAAATCTAGGGTGGTATCCAAATCCCATTACACTATTTTAAACTACCAACTGATGGCGAATACTCGCTCGAAAATACTCAAAACTCGAAAATAATTGGCACTACTCGACTCGAATAAAAAAATCACTACTCGCACACCCCTACTTATGGCACAAGAACATTGTGACTCGGAAGTTCACAACTTGAGGGACATTGCTTTGAAGAATCATATGTTGTTGGGAAAGACACCAGTCTGGTTAAAACTGGCCAAAAGTTTCATAAATAACTCTTTAATGTCATAAATTCAGCGATCCTGAATTTCAATAATAAAAAAGGCCAGGGTAGAATCACCATTAACTTTGAAGCTCTTCCTATAATTAATTTTGCTCAGTTTGTTGTTGTCACAGTTCAATGAAAACTATCAAAAATATGCTGACTACTAAAAAACAGATGACAGTTTAATTTTCTTTCCCTGCATGGAATTGGTATTTATCTATGAAAATTTATTCATGATGTTTTGTTTTCAGGTCCACTATTCGGGTTTCAGTTGCAAATCTCTGCCCCCACAGATGCCACCGGTGTGGCAACCGTTGTCTTGCCTATGGCCGTGAAAGTCAATTTGCAACCGTTCATTATCCTACAAACCCCGTCTGCTGTCAAAATTGTGCGAGCCTTTGTGCAAGGGGACCCTTATTTAGGTGTGGATCTCACTTGCAATTTTGATCAAGCTTTGAACAGAGTTCCTAGGAAATAGTCACTAATTTTAAGTTTTATATTTCAATATTGATTGAAATATCCACGTTTTGATTCTTTGAGAATTGTGATAACTGTCCTAATTCAGGATGATTGTTAGTAATATTTTACTGTAGTCTTATTGTGTATTTTTCTATTAGTGGGTTTTCTCAGTGAGAGTAATAACCAAGTCTATGGATCTCATGTGTAAGCCAGTTTTTTGTACCTAGTAATTTTTTAGATCCATGTGTGCAGTAAGAGTTAATGTATGAGGAATGTGCCTTAAGAACGCTAATATAAGGTTTTTTTCCATATAAGTACCTATTTAGGAAATGTAAGACTGTTTTTATATTACGATTATTAGTGTCATTATTAGCAGTAACTTTTGTGATATGAATACAATTGTTGTGATATAAAGTGATATAACTTGTTATGTAATTATACTATCTTGCAAAAATGTTATTTTTAAAGTAATTTATATCCTATGCCATACTATACAGGGTGTTTCCAAATTAATGTTGCTAACTTCGGGATATTGTTCCTTATGTCAAAAATAACGTAAATCATTGTATAATCTATTACATTGGGGTCTATTTATTTTTGTTTACTGTCTGTCTGAATTTATGTGATTTTTACTTCAAAATTTATATTTTAAAAATGGTTTTACCAAATTCAACCAAATTTTTGTTAAATACTGTTCTTGGTAGGTTCTTTTTTATAAAAAATTATTTTTTCATTACTATGACTATGACTGAAAAACAGAACACATGGCTAAACTTTGCTATAATTTTGATTAGTTATGTTAGCAAAATTTAGCCATGTGTTTCGTTTTTCAGTCATAGTTAGTTGATTTAAACCCGATTTTCAATTTTATAGCAGATATAGATTTGCAATTGCATTTTCTAACTTTTTATATTCTGGAAAGATTTTTGTAAAATTTCTAGTTTTTTAGATATTTGAGGTTAAAAGTTTTCAATGGCCGCCATTTTTAAATGTAAAGGTTTGATGAAAAATTAATTTGTTGTAAAAAAGAACCTACCAAGAAGATGTATTTAACCGAAATTTGGTTGAATTTGGTAAAACCGTTTTTAAAATATAAATTTTATAGTAAAAACCACATACAGACAGACAGGTAGTAAACGAAAATAAATAGCCTTTCCCCCCCCCCTGCGGTTATATAATGATTTATGTTCTTTTTGGCATAAGGAACAATATGCAATATGCCGAAGTTAGCAACATTAATTTGGAAACACCCTGTATATTAAACAAAGCATAGCTGCAACGGAGTTTTATAATAAGTATTCTTGTAAATAGTCAATACAAAGACAGTTTTAAAATAAAGCCCAAATCAACTTTTTCGTGAAACTCTATGGGAAAAACAGTTATGTTTAACTCATTAACTTGTTACGTTTTCAGGATTATTGTTGTAATCTAATGGCCATGGGTGTAATTTAGGGGTGGAAGGGGGGACAGTTTTGCACCCCCAATAATTTGTAAAGTATTGTTGTAATATATGAAATGTCAGAATAATTACGATTACAACCGATTTCGCCCCTCCCACCAAAATACTGAAATTACGCTTATGTACAAGGCTGCCACAAACTGGGAAAACTAGGAATCGAATATGAATTTAATTTGAGTGGGAAAGAATTTATATATTATTTGTTTTATAATTTGTATCCATTTTAGCCCCTGAATTGTTTTTTATATAACAATTTTGGTTACATACTTTTTCATTATTTCTCTGGTAAAACTATGAATTTGATTTAGCAACTTGGTTTGTGACCGTAGCAACTTTCGCTTAGTTCAATTTTTAGTCACTTGGATTAATTTTTAATTTTTATCACCTCCACGGTGCCTCCTCAAGATATCATACAACCATAATAGAAACCCCTAATATTTTTCTATGCAGAAAGCTTTAATACTATTTCACTTTTAAGAAACAATTTGATCAAGGATGATGTACATAAACATACTAGGGAGATACATGAACTAATCATTGTATTGTACTATATTCTGTCATAAGTTGGGACAACAGGGCAGTTTCTACACTAACTTGTACACTACATCACCAGTAACATATTCTACTCAGTCGATCTATTCTGATTATAGATGGCTTGTATTCGTGTGAAGGCTATGTAAAATGATGCCATTGAATTCAGCACCTGTAAAAAGATAATCATTTAGTACTTTCTCGATCATCCAAGAAGGATAAAATGAAATACGTCTCACAACACAAGGCGATCTATTTCACCATTCACACTGGTCATCATCAGGCCCAATCAGAGAATGACAGAAACAAGACAGAGGTTCTTGCAGCCAAGGAAGCATGACAAGAGGTTCTCTATTTTTGTTCTGCGATTTTCGACCCATAAAACTATTATTTTATATAAATATTCGGTAAAACAAAAATTTTACACCTTTTCCCTTAAAATGTTGTGTTTTTAACCCAATTTTATCATGTTAAAATTTCTGGATTCAATTCTGGACGCCCGCGACAGCTACATTTTGAGCGTTTTTTGGCTAAAACAACTTAAATTGTACACCTCTCCCCTTAGAAATGTTGTGTTTTTTAACCCAATTTTGACATGTTCTTACCTCCAGCATCTGCGACAGCTGTAACGACATCAAATTCAACCTGTGAAGCCAATTTTCATACTCATACAGCATGTGGATGTTTGTGTAAAAAGTGCATTTTCGAATTTTTTGAAAGCGAAAATTCAATTTTATAGCTATAAGAATCAGCGCCATTAGGTTTATGAAAAAAAGTACATTTTCTATTTAATAGTCCAGTTTTGAAAGCGAAAATTCAATAAATATCGGTCGAACTACAAGTGATGTCAGTGCGGCTGAGGTCTTGTCAGATACTTACCCACACAAACGTTTGAAGTGATAGTTCGGCTGTGTAACTCCGTCTAGGGGTAAGCCTCACTGGTCGACGACAAACGCTGCTAATCATCAGTAAAGCTGTTTTGACGGATCGATTGTGAGTGTACCAGGGTGCATGGAATGCGTCCTGACAAACCACCTGGCTCTAGACAGTACAAGAGTTATAATTAGTCATACAAACAAAAGTTATATTAGTTATAAAAAGTCATATAACAGAAGAAAACTAATGTCATGTTCAGAACTCATTACTTATTTTCCGTATTGTGCGTTCAGTACTCATCATTATAGGCGTAGCGTGACCCTAATTTTTTTTGTGGGGGGCACGTTATCCAAGTATCTGGAGTTACTGAGATACTAAACTGTGAAGTTGTGGAGTAACTAATCACAGCAAAAAGAATAGTCTGTTTTCACGATATCTGACAACATTCTCTTTAGATGTGTTAAATACAAGATTTTTTGTTCTAGCGAATTTCCCCTACAGGGAAATTTATATACAGCTATTCGTTCAAATTTATATATATGTGCGGATGAATGCGATAACTCGAGTAAAAAAGTCATATTTCGATGAAATTGGGCTAAAACTTGTAAAGTGACATTTATGACTAAGTTCGAAAACCAGAAAAATCGGACTATGGGAAGGAGGGTTTATGAGGGTTTTAAATTTTCCAAAAATCAGTTTTTTGCATTTTTCACCCTAAAATTTTTAAAACACTTAATTTTGGTTTGGACCATGTTATAGGTCTTAAAAAAAACAAATAATATAGTATTGTAATTATTAACCTAGGTTAAGTGGTTGCGGAGAAAATTCAAAAAACCTGCTCATAAATCTCCCATATTAATCTTATGGGAAAAAGGTTTTTGGCTTTTCCTCAGTTAATTTTAATGTAAACTTCACATTTGCTTTTACCAAACAACTCAGCTCCACAAAACAATCATTTTGGTGTTCATTGTGATTCTACGTCCAACCGTTGCAGAGATAGTCAAAGTGCTAAACACAGTACGTTGTCCAATGTTATCCTTATGGAAAATAGATAAAGTTTGATCTCTCCATTATTTATGAATGTATTAATTGATGAAACTTGGTATGTGGCTTCATGTAGTATTGGTATATTGATATATCAACAAAGTTGAATTTTTGTTGATTATCCCCATAGCAGCAAACCTGCGTACTCAGCCCTAATGTTATTCTTATAGAGAATAAGTAAAGTTTTATATCTCCCTTAATTATGAACATAAATTAATAACACTTAGTATGTAGCTTCACCTGGTTGAGTTATATTGATAATAATTGCACAAAAACATATTTTTTCTCTTTTGCAGCAAACCTGCATACTTAGCCCTGATGTTATTCTTAGAGAGAATAAACAAAATGCTATAGATCACTTATTTATTTATTTATTTCTATGAAACTTGGTAAGTGGCTTTATGTGGTGGAGAGAAACATATGTATGAATTGGAAATTTGCTGAGTACGCAGGTTTGCTGCGACGGTGGTATTTTTCCATCAAGGTTGGTAGAGCTTTCAGACAAGGTGTGCTGAGTCGATCTATTTAAGGTTTTCTGCTTTACCGGAAGAGACCTCGTAAAAACAGCTGGAAGGTCACGTGATCACCAATCCAATCTGCAGTGTTGCTGGAAACACGATATTTATCGTACGAGTACCATATTTTACAAAAATTATTCTGCTTAAAGCAATAGTTAGGGTACCATAATAATGTGTGTACAAGGCTGTTCAGGTTGTAATATTTGTATTTAGTTAGGTCCCATACTAACTTGTAAGTTCAACTTGAAAAACTAACTTATTAACTTGTAAGTAACTTGTAACTTGAAAAAGGTCATATCAAGCCTTATGTAAGTTCTACTCAGTAATGTTCTAGAATTTATATTAATTTATTAACAGACAATCCATTTGTATGTTGGTAGGCTAAGAACAAATAGCAATAAAGATAGTAGTAATATTTTAAATATACTCTATATTAAAATATATAATTGGTAAATGAATAAGTTTTATAGGATATATGTTAGTCAATTTCCGAACTTTACTACATACTATTCACATTCTAGTGATAAAATTAATCTTAGGCCTATAATTATTTACTCATAAAGTGATGTAAAATTAAACTAAACAAAAGCTAATAATACGTTGTTAAATCTAGTTTGAAAAATGAATAAGCTCAATTTATTAAAACAATAAGGAAGGCCTAATAATAACAATAATATTATTTTTTATTACTACCCGATGTCCATGAACAATAAATTGTATTGTTTAATATTAGGTACCAAGTTTAAGATGAATTCCATTTACAATGAAGGCTTCAAATTATTACACTTAGACAAGATTGACTAGTTAACTTAGTTATTTTTTAATTCTTGGACACTTATTCTTGTAAACAGTTCTAAATACCAACAGCTTTTAATTCAATTTGTTCTGCGATTGTAATAACAATTACCTAATTAACATTATTCAACTAAATACGTAAAAGTCATGTACCGAAAGTCCACTGTCTAGTGGCTATTTAAAACTAACTGTAACTGTACCAGTATTATACTCTGTAAGGTTGGCTACACTTTATGGTATGTTGTGGATTTATGAATCAGCTGGACGACCTCGCAAGACCTCTTTGCTGCGAACATTGCTCTTATGTAAATCAGCACACCTTGTCTGAAAGCTCTACCAACCTTGTTTTTCCATAACCCTGGGAAGTTAATGTTTTTTCAGTGGTGAACAATTAATACAAGTTTGGATGTAGAAGGTATTTACTTGTGGACATGATCTTAAATTTTTACATTTATAACATTCAACCACAATTTTTTAAAGCTCAGTTAAAATCTAGCAAGTTGTTCCTGTAAATTTCCAGTAAATCACTAATTAAAATTAAATGGGTTTCCGAAGACATGGCCTCTTTGTTGTGTGATATCGGCTTGTAAATTAAGAGATCAACTTCATAAAACCAGCAGGAAATTACGGTATAATCACATTATTGACCATAATTGGCTATCAAGCAACGTAATATTGGCTGCAAATGATGAGTGTATCACTTAATAATCGCTGTAAATTACGACTTAACCGTATGTGTAATACCAGTTGTAAGCAACAAACACACCACATGATTTCGACCAGGTGGAAACACAACAGGAACTTCTTTAAAGTTGGAGTGGCACTTGCCACCCCGACTTGACCCCGCCTATGCTCATTATGCACTTCAGAACTTTCCCTCCATAGTTGTATTCTACACTAAAGACACTGACAACTGGGTCCAATATCGGACCTTCCCAACATTTTCAGTTTTGATCATGATTGATCTCGCGAAACTTAAATCATGAGACGAGCACTCTAACCACTACGCTAACCAGCCAGTAATTTTAAATGGAAAGCATGAGATGTAATTTAGTTTTGGTCAAAAAACTATAATCAATGTCTAAAATTGAATGTGACTACAAGACAAATTTTGATTGTGCAAGATTTCTTTTACTAAATCAGTTGGTTTTAAAAATTTAAAAACAAAACTATATTAATTTGTTTAATGTTTTCTTTCAGAACAAAAAATATTGGCCTATTGCAAACCAATGTTTAAATGTTATCATGAAGCATGCTAAGAATCCTTATATATTGTGAGATATTCCTGTGGCTTATTTTTGTACAACTAGATTTATATGTGGCTTGCAGTGGCTGTATAGCCTCTAAAGTACTGTGAAAAACACAAATTCACCATTTTTATCAAATTACTTATTAGCATTACTTTAATTTTTAATAACTACATTGTAAATGTTATTAATATACGAGATACATCCAGAAAGTAAGTTCCGTATGGTAATAAAAATAAATGAAAGACAGATGCAGGAAAAGAATTTACTGTACACAAATCTACAACTCTTACTCCATATTTTGGCCTAACCCCTGTGATTTTCGAGGCAATGTTCGTAGTGTGGCATTAGTTATTATAGTGGCATATCGTAGTATGCCCTCTTCAAAGAGCTTTGCCGCCTGATTCTTTAATCATGTGGTAACATGTTCTTTTAGCACTCATCGTTGTTGAAGTGTTGATCACCATGGAAACATTTCAATTGCAAATAGGGATGAAAGTCAGTAGAAGCGAGGACAGGGCTGTACGGAGGATGGTCTAACACGTCCCAGCTAAAGTCCTTTAGGAATTTCTTTTGTCTCATTTGCAAACTTTTTTGTCACTCTTGCAGTGTATAGTCGGGCGTTGTCATGAAAGAAAACAACACCTTTTTGATAGCACTCCTCTGCGCTTATTCTGTATTGTGTGACAATTTTTTTAAACACATCTTATTAATTTGTTGACCTTGCAACAAAAGACTAATCAGTCTTGTCTATCCTAAAACAATGTTCAACTGACTTTTCGAGGTGTCAAGACTTGCTTGGGTTTAACTGTTGATACGAGCTTCCATCGATTGCCGTGTGACTATTCTCCATACAGCACTGCCCTCGCTTCTAGCGACTTTCATCTCTTTTTGCATTTGAAATGTTTCCATGGTGATGAACACTTCAACAACGATGATGAGCGAAAGAACATGTTACCACATTGTTAAAGAATCAGGTGGCAAAGCTCTATGAGGAGTACATACAAAAATGCTTGCCACGGTACAAAAAATGCCACGAAAATCAAGGGGGTTAAGTCAAAAAATAGAGTAAAAGTCGATTTTTTACAATAAATGGTTTTCCTGCAACTCTCTTTGATTAATTTGTATTACCAAACAGAACTTACTTTCTGGACACACCTTGTAGTTATATATAGTAAACAAAATCATATGCATTGTTACCACTTACCTCTTCTTGTAAGTAAGTGCCTGCCATGCATATGAGCATAAATAAAGTCACGCTTCCCACAAAATACACTAAAATCATGATCTTTTCCGACAGACTGAACAAATCAGCTTGACCCTAAAATAAAACAATTGTAAAAGTTTTAATTCATTTTTGCGGTTTGTGTTAAATTTATTGATAACTTATTTCTAGTAAAGTTGACTATGTGTGGTAGTAGGGGGCATTAGATGGTTCAAAACCAGCAAAGGCGCGGTGAGGATGCGAGGATGCAAGCCCCCCCCCCCCGTGACGTCAGCCCCCCCCCCGTGACGTCAGCCCCCCCCCGTGACGTCAGCCCCCCCCCCGTGACGTCAGCCCCCCCCCCCGTGACGTCAGCCCCCCCCTCTTCTTGTAAGTAAGTGCCTGCCATGCATATGAGCATAAATAAAGTCACGCTTCCCACAAAATACACTAAAATCATGATCTTTTCCGACAGACTGAACAAATCAGCTTGACCCTAAAATAAAACAATTGTAAAAGTTTTAATTCATTTTTGCGGTTTGTGTTAAATTTATTGATAACTTATTTCTAGTAAAGTTGACTATGTGTGGTAGTAGGGGGCATTAGATGGTTCAAAACCAGCAAAGGCGCGGTGAGGATGCGAGGATGCAAGGCCCCCCCCCCCGTGACGTCAGCCCCCCCCCGTGACGTCAGCCCCCCCCCCGTGACGTCAGCCCCCCCCCCCCCGTGACGTCAGCCTTCCCCCCCCGGCCGCCAGCAGCACTTTTCGTGATGACCTTGAACATGAGGAAAAAACTTTCGAAAATTAATAATTAGCCTATTTTTCCACCGATTCCCACGGGACTTTTTCCAGAGTGTAGGCCTATCCCCAGGGAAGCGAATGACGTAAGAACCCCATAGATCCACCATTAAACAAGGCCGCTATTAATTTATAACCGCGTTTTCCTTATGGGATCTCAGCTGTTTACCGACTGATTTTGACGAAACCTCACCACATGTCAGGCCGTGACCTAAGAAAACCATCGCTTAAAGAAAATTGAAAATCCACTGTTAAACGGGCCCGCTATTAATTTTTAAACGTGTTTTCCTTATAGGATCTCGGCTGTTTGCCGACCGATGTTGATGAAACTTCACCACATGTTGGGCAGCGGCTTAAGTAAACCATCGCTTAAAGAATATTGAAAATCCACTGTTAAACGGGCCCGCTATTAATTTTCAAACGTGTTTTCCTTATGGGATCTCAGCTGCTTGCCGACCGAATTTGATGTGACTTCGTTACACGTTGTATGCCGGCTTGACTAAACCAACCTGCGAGTGGCTCCGCGATGTCACGTGTCGAGGCGCGTGCTAGGGCCTACGTGACTGTCCCAGCCTGTTTACTCATTAGCGGCCTTCAGGACCCCTCCGTTCTAGAAGGTTCCGGCAAGTGCGTCGCATGAGGCCTCCTCCTGACTGGAGTGCTATGTATGAGCATGTCATGTGTCGAAGCGCGTGCTAGGGCCTACGTGACTCTCCCAGCCTGATACTCATTAGCGGTTCCGAGAATTGTTTACTACTTTCACCGCTTACTGTACGGTACGTAGCTATGTTACTTCAGTGATTGTCATTGCTTCCTTCATTCAGTTTGTGTTTGGAGCTCAGTGTATGTAGATGTTCTACTTCAGTGCTGTGCTAGTCTTTACTGAACCATATTCCGAGATTTTTTAAACGTAAGTATATGTAGCTCTTATAAGTTGTAGTGTGGAAGACTATTACATTTCCCTTTATAATAAGATTCTCATTTAAGGTATGATCGTTCAGCAATTTTGAAGTCATAATGTGTAAAGAGAGGTCTGGCCCATTAATAGAAGTTGAATAATTCGCATTATGTTTTAGGGAAAACGATTCGTTAAATGTTTGAGCGAAATAATTATCTAACATTAATATTTAAACTTTTACATATCCCAGTACACTGAGCCTTGTCGTTGTTTCTTTTCAGATGGAGACGAGTGGATTTGTAATGACCTTAGAACAGTTATGTTTTATAACGATTAAAATTAATGAGTCAAACTTTAAAAATTTAAAATAGATTCATTTCCACTCTTCTAAAATTTTTTGAGGGAAATAAAATTAGGTTTTTGCTTTCCAAGCCTTTGTGGTGGGTGGAGAGTATAGACACCCGATGTTGTAGATGGCTGTTCCTCGTATGTGTAAGGTCTGTGGACGCGTCTTCACAAACGTTGGAAACTTGGCTCGTCACGCTGCATCCGCCCACAACGACCGTCATTACGAGTGCCATGTCTGCGGTAGACACTTCGGGCGAAGCGACAACTTGCGACGCCACCTCACCGCAGTTCATCCTCCTACTCCTCACGACCAAGCGCCAGGTACGGTTTTTATGTTAAACAAGAAAAGGTGGATTGCTAGCCTCTGTGTAATTCCTCAACTTTGTATTTACTGGACCTAGGTAAACTGGCGATTGAGATGAGGAAGAGAACCGCTAGTACTAATGACTTGTTTTCGAGAGAGTAAACGGCTTTAGTCGAGTAAACAGATTCAAGTAGTAAACAAGGGGCTGCCAGCCTCTGTGCGATTCCTCACTCTTGTATTACCGGGCCCGGGTAAACTGGCGCTCGAGATGAGGAAGAGGTCGCCAAGCCTCTATACAATTCCTCACCCTTGTATTTACCAGGCTCAAACTGGCGATTGAGATGAGGAAGAGGTTGTCAGTTCCTCACCTTCGTGTTTATCGGGGTCACTAATAGGACTTGTTTTCCTGTTCGCAGGCCATCCGTGCCCGTTGTGCTCCGTCGCCCTGGCGGGTCCCGAGGATCTTCGCCACCATATGGAAGCGGTCCACGGTGCGAGCCCGTCAGCTTCAACTTCCTCCTCCTCCTCCGCAACGCCACCCTTCAGAGACCCACGGCCCGAGTGCGACGCGTGCGGGCGGCGATTCTCCCGCGGGGACCTGCTCCGGCGTCACGTGCAGCTGGTGCACGCCAACGGGGTCCGCTGTCCCGATTGCGGCGCCCTTTTCCGCAGGGCAGCGTACCTCCAGCGGCACATGGAGAGCGTCCACCGCGGCATGAGGTTCACGTGCGCCTACTGCGACCGAGGCTTCACCCGGCGCTACAACCGGGACCAGCACGAGGCCCACAACTGCCCCGTCGTGAGGAACCTCGTTGTGGACGAGATGCCGCGCCTGCCCGTTCTGTCACCCGAGCCCCGGCCCAGCCGCGAGCCCCAGCCCGGACCCAGCCGCGAGCCTCAGCCCGGACCCAGCCGCGAGCCCCAGCCCGGACCTAGCCGCGAGCCCCAGCCCGGACCAAGCACGGCACCTGATGGGATGGTGGGTGGTGGCGGACTACCCACGTTCCGCACCATTCAACGAGGGTTCCGTGGACGCCTCCTGACCTTCGGCCTGTCCCGGCCCATGGAGGACTTCTTGACCGTGGAGGACGCGCTGGTGCTGCTGTTCGACAGCGTCCTGGAACTGTTGGCCGACGTCAGGACTCGACACCCTAACATCAAGGTCAACATGTTCCTGGAATGTGAATTCGCTAACGTCCACGGGGCCACCTGTCTGCGGGCCTTCAAGACGAAGAACGTGCCTCTCACCGCTGCGTCCAACTTGGAGGACTTCCTGTCGGCGTCCTTCCACAAGTTGGAGGAAGAGAAGGAGCAGTGCCTGCTAGTGGGTAGCGGGTGGAGCTATCTCCGGATACGCGACCTGGAGATCCGCGTCAACCTCTACACCCCGTTGGGAGAACGCGGAGCCAGGTTCGTCCAGCTTCCCAGGACCATCTGCGAGACGCGTGCCGTTATCAACGTGCAAAACGTCGATGACATGTGCTTCGCGTACGCCATCCTGGCCAAGTTCGTCGCGCAACACCCGGAGAGGCCCACATCGTACACACCGGACGTCATGGCACGCTACGACTGGGTCGGCCTACGCTTCCCCGTGGCCGTGAAGGACATTAAGGTCTTCGAGAGGAGGAACGCCATCAGCGTTAACGTGTACGGGATCGAGCGTGCTATAGTGGGGAGACGCCCCGACGGATCGCCAAAGTTCCAGGACCGCGTGTTCCCGCTGAAGATCTGCAAGCGGGAGTTGGAGGATCACCGGGACCTGCTGTACGTGACCACCGGCGGGGACAGTCACTACGCCTACATCACAAACATGAGTAGGCTTGTGCGACACCAGCTGACGTCCCACGTCAACGCCATCCACGTGTGTAAGCGATGCTTCGCTTACTTCGACAACCAGCCCAACAAGCTGCAACTGTCCGGTGCCGAGCGTCTGGAGGAGCACATGCGATACTGCACCGCCAAGGCTCCCCTCCGCTTGGACTTACCGAAGAAGCAGCATATCCGCTTCGCCCACCCCGAGTACACTCGGCGCGAGCGCTTTTGCGTCTACGCCGACTTTGAGTGTGCTCTGCAGCCCGTCGCCGCTGACCCTGCGGAAGCGCCGCCCGGCACAAGGCCCCTGCAACTGCACGTCCCGTACGCCTTCGCTTACCAGATCGTGGACTCGCTCGGCCTGGAGGAGTTCGAGCCCCGCGTCTACTTCGGGGCAGACGCGTCCAAGGTCTTCATGGAGAGGCTCAAGATGGACGTGTTGGCGCTGTGGGAGTTCCTATTCGGCATGAGAGCTCTGCACCCTTCTCTGACCCGGCAGGAGATGGACGAGTACCTGGCAGCGACTCACTGCTACCTCTGCGGGAAGGAGTTCACGGACCAGGACGTCAAGGTGCGGGACCACAATCACGCCCCGCCCTACGAGTTCCGAGGAGCCGCCCACCGCTCGTGCAACCTCAGGTACCGGGAGCAGCGACACATCAACTGCTACTTCCACAACCTGTCCAACTACGACGCCCACTTCGTAGTGCGCGAGCTGGCCATCGACCCCGGCGACGTGGACGTGTTGGCCCACACGGAGGAGCGGTACATCGCTTTTACCAAGCGATTCCACTTTGGTCAGCCCGGGGACAACCAACGACAGAGCAGTTTCGCGGTGCGCTTCCTGGACACCTACAGGTTCCTGTCCATGAGCCTGGCCAACCTGGCGGCGGGACTCCCCACGGACAGGATGCGCGAGACGAGGAAGCGCTTCCCCGACGACCGGCTGTTCGACCTGGTGCGCAGGAAGGGCGTGTTCCCCTACGACTTCGTGACGTCCTACGACACGCTGTACAGGACCAGGGAGTTGCCGCCCAAGGAGGCGTTCAGGAACTCCATGACCCTGGAGGACATCAAGGACGAGGAGTACGAGCACGCCCTCAACGTGTGGCGAGCCTTCGAGTGTCACAACCTCAAGGACTATGCCGACAAGTACCTGCGGTGCGACATCGCCCTGCTCACCGATGTCTTTGAGCAGTTCCGCGACACCTCGCTGGCAGAGTACGGGCTGGACCCCGCCCACTACTACACCCTGCCGTCCTACGCCTGGGACGTAATGCTCAAGACCTGCGGTGTGGAGCTGGACACGCTGCAGGACTTTGACATGTACCTGTTCGTGGAGCAGGGGATCCGGGGAGGCATCTCACAGGCCATCACCCGCTACGCCAAGGCCAACCACGACAGGTGCCCGGACTACCGCCCGGACGAGCCCACGCGCTTCCTCCTGTACCTGGACGCCAACAACCTCTACGGCTGGGCCATGTCCCAGCGCCTGCCGACCGGAGACTTCGAGTGGCTCAGCCGTGAGGAAATACAGGCGTTGGACGTCGCGGCGCTGGACGCAGAGGCCGATCGAGGCTACATCTTGGAGGTGGACCTCCATTACCCCGCGCGCCTACACGACCTGCACAAGGACCTTCCCTACTGCTGCGAGACGAAGCGCCCGCCAACAGGGAAGTTCCCCAAACTGTTGACGACCCTGGACGACAAGACGCACTACATCTGTCACTACAGGGTCTTGCAGCAGGCGCTGCAAAACGGATTGGAGCTGGTCGCGGTGCATCGGGCGATCTCCTTTCGCCAGTCGCGGTGGTTGGAACCGTACATCCTGATGAACACGGAGCTGCGGAAGAGGGCCAGGACGAAGTTCGAACAGGACTTCTTCAAGCTCATGAACAACGCGGTCTTCGGCAAGACCATCGAGAATGTACGGAAGCGCCTCAACGTGAAGCTGGTGTGCACCCCGGAGAAGTTTTCCAAGTACGTCGCCAGATCCAACTTCCTGGACCGGACGTACTACACGGAGGACGTGGCCCTGGTGCATCTGTCCAAGGTCAACATCGTGTTGGACAAGCCCGTCTACGTAGGCATGACAGTCCTGGAGCTGAGCAAGTGGCTCATGTACGAGTTCCTGCGCAAGATGAAGGAGCGCTACGGCGACCGCCTCACCGTAGACTACATGGACACGGACAGCTACGTCTTTGACATCGTGTCCCACGACGTCTACGCAGAGATGAAGGAACACCTGGACGACTTCGACACCAGCGGCTATCCGAGGTCCCACCCCTGCTACAGCCCCGTCAACGCCAAGGTCATTGGAAAGTTTAAGGACGAGTGCAACGGCCTGTCCTTATTCGAGTACCTCGGCCTGCGGTCCAAGCTGTACTTTATGGACATCGAGGACGCGGCGACAGGCGGCAGCAAGGCTCTCAAGCGAGCCAAGGGGGTGGCGAAGGGCGTTGTCAAGAACGTCCTCACCCCCGACGACTACAGAGAGTGCCTGTTTGACGGGGTCCAAAAGCACACCACCAACGTCCGCTTCCAGTCTCACTTGCACCGGGTCTACACCGTGGAAGTGGACAAGCTGAGCCTCAGCCCGACTGACGACAAGCGGTGTGTCCTCCCCGACGGCATCCACACTCTGCCGTGGGGACACAAGGACGTCCCGCCACTACCGCCAGCCAGGAGAGGAGATCGACGGATGGAGGTGGACGGTGAGGAGGAGGAGCGCCAGGACGAAGACGAGTAAGAGGAATTCCCTGTTTAGTTTTAAATATTAATTTTAAGAAAAATTTGTAAATAGTATTTGTAAGAAAATATAATAGCTTTATGTACAGCACGAACCTGAGTTGTTTATTTCCTCCCCTTTGCTCACTCAAAAGCCGTTAGGCTTAAAGTGTGTGAGAAAGGCGTTATGGGCCGTTTGGCCCGAGCCGTGCAGCTTAAAAAGCCCCCGCCAACCGGGAGCGGTTGGCGGCGCGTGTCGGGGGACGGTCCTGAAGGAGTTGCCCAGGAAGGAATTACTCAGCGGTCTGCTGACGCTCAAGGTTGCACCCTCGAATTGCTCAGCGGTTTGCTGATGTCCGAGGGGTCTCGTGACGCGCCCTCTTTGGCGACCTTCACTGCCGCTTGGCGGGGGCTCAGCCAGTGACACGCGCCGCTGGTATATAAACCTGAGGTCCAGCCCCGCTGCCTCAGTTTTGCTAATTTTTTTTAAATTTAGTAAGGAGAAAGGAGAAATGAAAACACAAGCTTTATCATTATGAGGCATGTATTGAACAATAATAAGGTTACATACTACAAAAACCTTACAAATTAGTTTTAAGCGAATATGGAGTGGAAGAGTCTGCGGACGAGAGCGTCGTTGGCGGCGGGAGCGGCAGGGTCGAAGAGCTGGACGTAGTCGCTGAGTGACGTGCGGAGAACAGCCCGGCAGTACAGGTAAGTGAGGCAGTAGTAGCCGCAAACAGAGGTATCGTAGCCCTGGAGCCGATACCTGTTGTAGACGTAGTGGCGGTGATGAGGATTGCGCCTCAGGAACCTTTGAAAGTCGGCCTGGTATGGCGGCCTCCCGTAGCTGTCCAGGTACTCGAGTCTGTCCTCTTCCGAGCAGTAAAACGCCACCCAGTGTTCGCCGCTCTCGGTGTGCGCCACTGTGTTGGACACGATGGCGGTCAGAGGCTTGACTGGCGCGTCCGGTAGTTGGTCAGAGGCGTAGACCGCGACGTTCCTCAGTCCGGGGATCTTCGCCAGGCATTCTCTGATCTGGACGGTATTCATCGTGGGCGGAAGCAGCACAGGCAGCTCGAGGTGGACGAGTCCAGTGTGTCGTTAGCCACGAGCCAGTCCCGCAATACTATGCAGTTATGAAGGGCGCAACGGTTGTGGGAGCTCTTATGGTGGCGACAGCGCAGGGTCCGGTAGGTGGGCGGACCGTTGAGCGACCCACAGCCCAGATCCTCCATGTCCTGAGCGGTGGTGGCGGCGGGCTCGGTTATGAGGTGGCGTTGAACAAAGTCCCTCTTCTGCGATCCTTTGACGTAGACCAGGGGGCGGTGGATGAGGCAGGAGCGCAGCTTGTCCAGCAGGGCGACGTACGCGATGTCCCCCTGGTCCCACTCCAAGCCGTGGCAGTGGCGAGTGACCCAGACGCTCTCGCGCTGTTTCTCGGAAGTCAGGAGGTCCTTACTGAAGGGCGGGCGGGCGATGTGATGTAGGAGCAGCGTGCCGGTAGTCACGTCCACCACGCAAACCTCTTTCAGTAGAAAGTCATTATCACTGTCTTTAAAACACTGCATATCCATCACCACGCTTCCGTGATGACAGCGCGCTGGCGGCGGCTCGATGTAGATCGGTGGCGGCACGTCCATCCCGTACGGCTGACTGAACTCGACTGAGCGCTGGCGGGAGCGCGTCTAGCGGGTTAACCTTGGGTGCGCGCGCCGCCATCACCTAACGGTCCGCGGTGACCTTGAGCGCGCGGCAACTCGTTTACCCGCCAAAACCTAACGGTGCGCGCGCGCGGTGACCTTGAGCGCGCGGCAACTCGTTTACCCGCCAAAGTCGACTGTGACGTTGCGATGACGGTCCACCTCCACGACGTTGTCCAACTCGGCGTACACTATGCAGTTGAACGCCTCCGCCAAGGCTTCGGAGAACCCAATCTCTATGCGCAGGTTACCGTTGCGCACCAGGTTCCAGTGGCTGGATTGAGAGGCCGCCATATCGGGCGTCAGATCAAACGCCATCAGGCAGTATCCGTAGGGGTATTCGTTGCGACTGACTTCGTTACCGCAGTCTGAGAAATTGATGCCGGTGCTGGTGTACAGCGTGTGGTAGGCGAGCACGCACAACTCCTTACCGAACGTGTAATCCGGTTGAAGCGGCTTACATGGCACTTGCTCACCGTCTATGTACAGCGCGAAGAAGTTCACGTGGCTGTGGGTGAAGTTGAACGGGTTCTTCTTGTAGTCCCCGTTGAACGCCTGATTGCTGACCAGGCCAACTATAACGCGTTTCGGCAGTTGTCCCAGAAACACACTGTCCAGAGTCTTGCTGCTGATACCGGAGGGTAGCGTGAAGGATTTGACTTCCACGCGCGTAATGGGATATTTGGCTGTACCCGACTCCAGCGTCCTGCTGTGAGCCAACAGCACGCTCGGGTTGATCTTACAGCGGCGCATGAACAGGTTGACTTCGGCGATGTCCACTTTGTAGTCTGTCACGGTTTTGGACATGATGGAGAATGAGTTCTTTGACCTGATCAGGCGAAAGCGCATCTCCACGCCGTTTAACATGAACTTCTCCTGGTTGCACAGGTCGACGTGCAGATGTCCGACCATGTCCGCGTACCGGCTGGCCTTGACAAACTCCCTCCGGTTCTTGAGCCCGGCATTATCCTCCTCAGTATTGTCCATGTACCCGGCATAGTCCTCGTAGAACAACTCCGCGGTGAGGTGCGATGTCTTGGCATCACCGCCATAGGACAACAGGTTCTCCAGGTAGGCGCGATAGGCGTACGTGTTGTTCTGAGGAGACACCAGTTTGTTGTTCAGGTACAGGTCCACTTGACTGAACAGCGAGTGCAGCCAGTTGTTAATCGGACCCACCTCTTTTATCGCTTGATCACCCGTTACAGCGCCTCCGCTAGCCGTTCTAATGGTAGCCTTCACATGCAGTAGCGTCTGTGACAGATCCGTGTACTCGTCCCCGTGACCCGGAACTATGAACTCCACGGGCGAGTCGTCTGTCAGGGAGGAGATGGGCTTGTACTGCACCCATTTACCGCTCTCTATACTGGTCTGCGTGGGCGGCAGCGAGAACAGGTCCAACTCGGTCTTGACACACTCGCACGACTTCTGATGTAGAAACGCCATTATCCGAAAATGTCCTTCACGGTACTCTCGCTCTTCTTGCTTCTCCTCTTCTTAGCGACACGTTTTGAGGGCTTCCTCTTGGGGGCAGCGCTCTTCTTCCTCGCTCCGAGGAGTTTCGCCAGAGACTGAGGAGTAACCTGCTGTACACGCCTCTTCTTATAGGCGCCACCACCGCTCAGCACGCGATCCAGTTTTTCATCAGCCCTGCGTTTCAGCGACCCGGTAAACTGTCTGAGTCGGGCGTTGGCTGCGACTCGGGGGTTGGCTGTGCCCGCCGCCACGTCGCCCAAGAAGCCCACACCGGACCTCAGCGCCTCCTTGCCCAGCGCCGATGCGCCGGATCTGATCAACGGGACCACTGTACGCATCAGCCCGCCTAGGAAACTGCCGATGCCGTGTCCGCGTTGGAAAGCGGCTCCTCTGAATACGGAGGATACGCCATGGCCCGCCTGCTGGTGGCGGTAATACGCCAGATAGGGATCGCTCGGATTCATTGCCGCTGCCTCTCTTTCCTGAAATGAAGCTTCATGCACGTGGTCCCGAAGTGGAATGGCAAGTGTCGCCCTTGGTTGTCCCTTAAATCGATTTCCACGCTCTCGAATGAGGTTTTAATCACCGGCACGTAGTGCGGGTCTATTATATACACTGTCGTGTTGGCACCGTACGTGTAATTCCTGATGTCGATGTTGAGGATCTTCAGTAGTGGCGCCACAGCGTCGCCCACCAGTTGGGGTTCCACCAGGTCGCAATACACGTACATGTGTGATGGTAGACCTGCGAAAAGGTTAGCCGGCCTCACGGACCTGTGACGCTTGACGATATCCGTATCCACCTCGTAGCCAAACTGTAGCGCCAAACCGGGGCTCAGTTTGAGGCTCTGAACGGCTGAAGACGTCGACATCAATTCCACCCTGGAGGACCTCTCGTCATACGAGAAGGCGCACAGGTTACTCTTCATTTGAGGGTGGTTGTTGATTGCGTCTACGAGTTCCTCGGTACTACTGTAATTGCCCGGCTCCACTTTGATTAACAACTTGTCCACCACGACCAACCCGCCTTTCGAGTCCCTCATTCCCAGCACTAGTTTGATGTAGGTTCCCTCACCGACGGTCAGAAAAGAGAAGGGGTAGTGCGCCTCCGCCAGAGCGACCTCCCACTCGCCGTCTGACAGATCAACGGTCGAGGGTAGATGGGTCGTGTAGTTTGTCACCATGTTGTTGGGATAGTAATTCATTGAACTGTTACTGGGCAACGTCAGGTAAAACTGGTCGTGCCTCGTCATCGCAGCTGTTGCACGTCCGCTGCGGGTACCCACGAATTGAAGTCCTCTCCGTAACCGGCCCACTTGACTAGGTAGCGCTTACTGGAGCCTCGCCCTTTAGTGTCCAGTATTTTATCTATTTGATACAGGCGATCCGGGGCGATCGTCACCTTTTGCATCTCGTGCTCGTAGAAGCGCCCTTCCAGCGGCGTCCCGTTCAGGTCGCGCAACACGTACAATGGCAGAGGATGCGACCCGTATACGTGGTCCACCACGAACAGCTCCTTACTCCAATTGGTCTCGTAACCTTTGGCGAACGTGCCCTTCTCCTTGGCTATGCGCACCGTGTCGCCCGGCTCGAACCTGGGCTTGTGTCGCCGGATCGCCTTTCCATACATGTGACGCCACACCTTGTACACCGTTTGACCATCGCCGCTGTCCGCGTCCACGGGTCGTAGGCCACCCAGGCTCTTGTGCGGACTGCGGTTGTAGGCGTCCACAAGCCTGTCCAACACGTCCACGTAGCGATACGTGTTCTTGTAGGTCAGGTAGCGCCACATGCGGGTCTTGAGCGTGCGGTTGACTCGCTCCACCACCGCCGCCTTCACGTCGGGGTTCTGCGTGGTGAAGTAGTTTACACCGTGACTCTTGAACACTCGCTTGGTCGCGGCCCCGGTGAACTCCGTCCCCTTGTCGGTCTGTAGGCAGCGAGGAGTCGCCTCAGCGAATATCCTCTCGAACGCAGCAGCCACCTCAGACCCGCTTTTCCTCTTCAGTGGTACCGCGAACAGCCGCTTACTGAATACGTCTATCACAGTCAGCAGGTAGTTGACTCCGTCGTTGTACCGGCTCAGGCCGCGCATGTCGTTCAGGTCCGCCTGCCACAGCTCCCGGGGCCCGAACACGGCGTAGCGGTTGCGGGGAAACCGCTTGCGCGCAGGCTTGTGCAGCGTGTAGGTGTCCTGGGCGCGCAGCCAGTCGGCTACCCGACGTTTCGGTAGGCGCGCGGCTCTGGCCAGGGCGGCCACCCCGCCGAGGGAACCGGGCTGGCTCGGGTCGTAGTACAACTTCTCCATTACAGTGTGAACAGCTCCCAGTTGTCCAATGACGATTCCCGGTCGGGTTCCTCGGTTATTATCCTTCTTCGGGCCGCGGTCTCAAGCGGTCCAGTATCGGCGTCAACCTCGGTGAGAGGGGTGTCGACGAGGCTGTCGTCGTGTCTCCCCAGGGGCTCGATGCCGAGTCCAGTCCCACGCCTAAGTAACGCAACGCCGTGGGATTGCTCACGTATTCTTTGGGCACGTTCATGTCCTTCAAGGCGGCCATCACTTGATGCCAGCCGGTAGGCAATCGGTCCGCCCTTCGCGCTCTCACTATGCTGTGCGCGATGTCCACTATATTGGAATCGGGGATCTTCACCTTGTTCACGTACACCGCCCCACTGGCGTCCCAGGCGATGGGGCTGCCTTGCCGGGTCATGAATCGCAACAAGTTGCGCGCCACCGACCTGTAGATTTTTGAGAACGATTCCACAATGTCCTCCTCCGCCGAGGCGCTAGACTCGTGCTTCATCTGACTCGGACCTCCCGCCGCTTCCTCCTCCTCCCTCTCCTCACCCTCGATGATTGACAGACCTATGGGTTGACGTTTAGCCGCGGAAAAGTGCAGGAACCGCTGTAACACCTGCTGATATTGTTTCCATTTCTCCGTATCGTCCAGCCGCTTGTCGCTCAATATGCGATGCATCTCAGCGTCCAGGCTGGCTGGCTTATTGGCGCTACCTGCTCCTCCTCTTGGTTCCGGCCCTGGTCCCGGTCCTTCTCGCAATCTCTCGATGAGCTCCTGCGGTACAACCACCATTTTCCTAGCGTACTCCATGTCCGATTAGCTTCTGCGCTAGAACGGGCAGAACAGCGTTCAACAGTAGAGGTAGGAGGATCCCTCCGCCCCGTTGGACGAGGTAGTGTCGCTTCTTGGTCCAACCCTCGCCGCGTTTCACCAGCCGTCTGAGCGCCTGTTTGTGTTTGCTCAATTTGCGTTTGAGGCAGGGAGAAAGCGGTACGTTTCCGCGTAGCACGTTATACGCGCACTCGCACAACGACTTGATGCGACTCTTGTCACACACTTTTAACAGGGCCTTGCGTTCTTTGGGCGTAGCGTGTATTAGGGCCCTCAGCAGCGCCGCGTCCTTCTTCACGCGGTGTGACATGATGACTGACGCTGGCGCGCGCTCGGCCTATTTATCACTTCTTCTTGGGCAGGTACACGTAGTTCACCGGATCGTCTGGGAAAATGGTTGAACGTACGCGCATCTCTTCAGGCGTGGACTGTTTCAAGTCTATGAGCAGGTAGGCGTGCGGATCACGCGTGGCGTCCGCGTAAGCCTCCTCCACGAATTTGGGGTTCTCCGGGTATACTTGACGGGCCAGGTGTTTGATCTGAGCGCGGTCCCTGGGATTCTTGAAGCACACTATGTAGTGGGCGTTCAGCGATATGTCGCGCTGCCCCCTGCCCTGGTGAAACAGGTTTTGCGTGATGAAGAACACGCTCATGTTGCGGTGGTGCGAGCCCTTGGTGAACAGGTCCGCCACGCCGGGGCCGGCCTCGCGCATCATGTCATCGACGATGACCAGGGCGGGCTCGCTACCGTCATAGTCGTCCAAGTCTGGCAGGCCGGCTACGTAGCGCACGGCAGAGTCCGCACGGCTCTTGCCGCCACCGCTGCCATAGTGCCAAGTGATACGGGCGAATCGCGTATCGCACATGCGGTCGGCGTGCTCTATGAAGCGAGCCACGAAGTGCGACTTGCCGCTGCCCGAAGGCCCGGCCACGATGGCGGTGAACGGGTG
Source organism: Allygus modestus (assembly GCA_963675035.1). Classification (NCBI taxonomy): domain Eukaryota; kingdom Metazoa; phylum Arthropoda; class Insecta; order Hemiptera; family Cicadellidae; genus Allygus; species Allygus modestus. Next base: position 102,007,682 of record OY776117.1, read on the forward strand.
TTTCCACCTCAAGTCCATGGCGTCTACTGACCGCCGTGCACCGCCACCTCGGCTCTTGTAACTAAAGGTTCTTTTCTTGCTCTTTTTTATTTGATTTTATTTTTCAATTTTGGAAGGAAATAAGGGAATAGGAAATACCGTTTATTTTATACAAATTCCAGGAAAGGAGATTTGTTGCCAGGAGGGCCGCTCCTCTTTACAAGGCTCGTCCTCGGCCCCACGCCAACGTTGTACTGGGAGATGGCGTTGTCGTCCAGGACCGTGAGGAACCGTCGAGGCATGTAGATCCGTATCGGGTCGTCGCCGACGAGACCCTCCAAGGTGGCCATCACCGCCTCGCCGTACGGTGTATCTACCCGCTCGAATGAGCGAATCGGGTACACCGCGTTGTCCCGCAGATCCGCGATGCGAGTGTAACCCGCGGCCTTGCAGCTGTTGAGGGCTGTCCTGAGGTCCATCTTCTGGTCCGTGTTGAGCATGGCGCAGCGGCTGGATGCAGAATGACCGGCTCTCGCCACCGAGTCGCCTTTTATTGGCGGTGTCTACGTGCCGACTCACGCGTATCAACAACATGATGGCATAGTTACTCGCTCAATTCCAGGAAGGGTGATGTAATGGAAAGCTTTACTGCGTAAACAAGTGGATTGTTCTAGAAGCGTCTCGGTTATCAACTGCTTAGTGGAAGTTTCCACGCTCAATTCCAGGAAGGCTGACGTAATGGAAAGCTTTACTGCGTAAACAAGTGGATTGTTCTAGAAGCATCTCGGTTATTAACTGCTTAGTGGAATTTTCCACGCTCTCTCGTTTACTGGGTAGCGCGCTTGGAGTGCGCACTCCTCTTGGTTTTCCCTGAGATGATGCAATCGGTCTTTCGCAGTACCGGCTCTAGGGCAGTGCGAGCCGTGCTCCAGCACGGGGCGCGGCGCTTTTGGGGGGGCGGCACTCGGCGCTCATGACGGGCCATGGGGTGTGTGTGGGATTGGGGGCGTAGTCCGTAGCGCTAAAATAAAGTATTTGAAAAAAATATAAATCCGACTAATTTTATAAATTTGTTGTATATTAGTATTATAAATTGTTAAAGGCATTATTGGGAAGTATGTTGTGCATTAACCATGTTGCACATTCATTATACTTAAAATATTAAATTCACAAATCAGATAATCACAATCTCCGCTCCCCTCTATTCCGAATCGAAAAGTTGTTTTGACCTCTGTCGTTTTGTGACATTGAGAGTGTGAATAATACTCGCAATACGATGAAAGAAAATTGAAATGTTAAAATATCAAGTTACACGATTCAACTAATTAATTTAATCCGCCATCTTCGATTATTTTAAACTACTTCCTAGCTGAGGAAATATATGGTTTGGGGATTGAAGAGTATTGAGTCGGCATTTCATCTTTAACTGAAGTTAAAATGATTCGAGTTTTATATTGCTATTATATTTAATAAGAGGGGAAAATATGATACGCCCCCTCAGATTTTGGCGCCCCCTTCCTTCGGTACTTGTATGGTCCTTACTTTGAAAAATATAGTTAATAGTTCCGTCTCTGTTTAGTATAATTTCAATCAAGTTCTTATTTGTTAACTGAGCCATTTCGGGGCATTGGAGATGGAGTGGACAATGTTAAGAATTAAAAATACTTCTCGTCATCACAGATTAGTTGTGTTTTCGTCGTGGTTAATTGATTAAACATCTATATTTCTTCCAAAGTGGCAGTACCTTAGATGAGTTTCGTTTGTATTAACGAAAAAAACATGTTTACAGCCAACTTCAGTTTTTGGAGTAACTGGTATCAAACTTAGGTGATCAGAACACTTTTAGAAGATAAGATTCAATATATCAGAAAAATTAACCTTTATAGCTACAAAAATCCTTAAAGACCAAATACTCGAAGATAGAGTTTGTATAACTGAAAAACGTGTTACACATTAGAAACAATAATCAGAAATCTATATTCATAAAACATTAGTTTCGTCAAAAACAAAAATAACTTTAACAGCAAACTTTGCTGTTTTTGATTGCAAACTTCAGCCTAATAAATTCCCGGAACCGATAGAACCTTGGTCGGTTTTGATGATTTTTTTGGTTCCCCCGGAAGAAATCTTTTTCCCACGCTCAGAACAGGTGTACTGTTATCAGTTTGTACTCCTCCCTTCCTTCTCAGTTTTGAGGTTTGTTTTCATTATTAGTGAATTTCCTATGGAAAAGTGAACTATTAGCATGGTGAAACTTAAGCTCGGGGACCACCATAGAAGTTCCTAACGTGACCCCCTGAACACGTTTTGGGGTGTCGCTAACATATATATACACATATATATTTACATATAATCGGACAACTCCAACCCCCCTTTTTTGGAGATTTTAATTTTTCAAATTTTGAGTTTTTTGGTCCAAAAAGGGTCAGAAAAGCTCCAAATGTAAAATTAATGGAAATAAGAAGGCGGAGATTAGTAAGGCGAAAGTTTTAAGCACTCTCTCATCATTCTAGCACAAATATTTACCGAGTTATTAAAGAAAATGTCAATAATTGTCTTAACACAGTACGTTGTCTTATGGGGATTTCACACTGGAAAAGGCTGTTTTCATATATTTATGTAGTTTATCATCCCCAATACCCCTTTACCAACTTGTTATCCTGACTATACCTCCTCCTAACCTCATAATGTACAACATTGCCATCCTAATAGTCAATTTAAATATAACCAGAAGCATCAAAACAGCCAACAAATTACATTTTTCAATTTTCAAAAAAAGTTACCAGTGTTGTTTTAAACCCTTTATTTTATTTTTTCAAGATGTTAATGCGGAAATTCACTTCCCTCACGTCAGCGCGCTGCGTGCGAACTCGTTATTTTTCTTAAACAAACACATAATTGTTTCTTGATACGCAGAAGTCAAAGAATAATCCCCTGCGTCAGTGTGAGGGAGCCGTGCGATCGTAGCAGGTAGCTTACCACCACGACGAGCGCCGCTCCTCGAGATCATCCTGGACAAGATATAGTAGCCGAAGCAACACATAAATAAATGCACGACAAGTCAGACCTAGAGTAGAGTGTAGACTTGGCCTTACTAAATTAAATTTAAAGTTACTTAAATTAGTTAAATTTGCTTAGTTGTTTCCCTTTTTTAATTTTAGGTTTTTCAGAACAGCCATGCAGATGTGACTGCTGTATGATTTCAAAGTTATCGTGACTCAGCATTTCCATGTCGATACTAAATGAAATCAAGATTTTGAATTACTCAAGTCTCTGAGCTGACAGTGCTCCATAGCTTGTCATTTCAGGTGATCAGTATCGCACGGAACCAGAAACAACGCAAACGCAACAAGCGAGGGAGCGAGGCGCATACGTCAGACTTATTTCAGAGCTATGGTGGGGGGGGAGGTTTAAGTTGTTATGGAGGGGGGCGGCAAGTTTGGTCTTTGCACGGGCACTGAAAATCTGACGGGCCGCCCCTGGTCTTTCGCCAAGTGGGTAGAGGAGTAGCGGTCCTAGTGATCCCGTCGTATCTTGACTCTCCCGTCTCGCTATTTGCCAGCCATAGGTTTTGCAATCTGGATAGCAGGTCCTCTAGACATATGCAGATTTCATCGTTTCGCTCCTCGTCCAAGTACAAGCCGCAGCTGAACGTGGGGCGACCTCCTTTGAACACATTCATCTTCAACAGTACGTTACCGCTGTTAGTAGGGTTCTTCACAGTGTACTGATATCCGCCAGCGGACCAGCACAGTGCCGGGGAATCGATAGGCACTTCCTTCCTCTTTACAGTCCACCCATCGAGCTTTTTCTTCTTTGACGCACATCCCTGCTGAACTGGCGGTGCGTTGGCGTTCTCATCGTTCATTGCGTTCAGCTCCTCTAGGAAGGAGCGGATCGTTTGGTCCACTTCGGCTGCGCTGACTCCGCTTCCGTTCATGGTGACGTCTCGAACAACACTGAGGTCGCGCGGCTCTGCCTCGGTTTTATACCCAGGTTGCACGCTTCAGCGAACCTTCTAGAAGCTTCCAGAAACGTGAGAGGTGGTCCTTCGCTAACGGGGAGCACTCCAGTCAGGAGGCCTCATGCAACACACTTGTCGGAACCTTCTAGAACGGAGGGGTCTTGAAGGTCGCTAATGAGTAAACAGGCTGGGATAGTCACGTAGGCCCTGGAACGCGCCTCGACACGTGACATGCTCATACATAGCACTCCAGTCAGGAGGAGGCCTCATGCGACACACTTGCCGGAACCTTCTAGAACGGAGGGGTCCTGAAGGCCGCTAATGAGTAAACAGGCTGGGACAGTCACGTAGGCCCTAGCACGCGCCTCGACACGTGACTCCACGGAGCCACTCGCAGTTTGGTTTAGTCAAGCCGGCATACAACGTGTAACGAAGTCACATCAAATTCGGTCGGTAAACAGCCGAGATCCTATAAGGAAAACACATTTAAAAATTAATAGCGGGCCCGTTTAACAGTGGATTTTCAATTTTCTTTAAGCGATGGTTTTCTTAGGCCACGGCCTGACATGTGGTGAGGTTTCGTCAAAATCAGTCGGTAAACAGCTGAGATCCCATAAGGAAAACGCGGTTATAAATTAATAGCGGCCTTGTTTAATGGTGGATCTATGGGGTTCTTACGTCATTCGCTTCCCTGGGGATAGGCCTACACTCTGGAAAAAGTCTCGTGGGAATCGGTGGGTAAATAGGCTAATTATTAATTTTCGAAAGTTTTTTCCTCATGTTCAAGGTCATCACGAAAAGTGCTGCTGGCGGCCGGGGGGGGGGCTGACGTCACGGGGGGGGGGCTGACGTCACGGGGGGGGGGCTGACGTCACGGGGGGGGGGCTTGCATCCTCGCATCCTCACCGCGCCTTTGCTGGTTTTGAACCATCTAATGCCCCCTACTTGTGGTACATACACTCAGGTTTACACATTAAAGATATTTTATCAAAAATAATATTCAAATGTATGAGTTAAAATCAATTGGCAAAATGTGAAATGCAACTGTAACTTACATAAAAAAGCGCCTTTCATCCCAGGATGACCAAATACAAGGAACATTTGTTGGGGGAACGTGTTTTGGTTTTACCTACTCATTGTTGTGATTTTCCATGTCTCATACTAAGGGGCCATTTTAATAGACCTCTAGGGGTGGGAGGGGTCACCTAGTAAGGACTACCTCAGATCTACTACAACAATACAAAACAGGTCAGTATCATCAGCCTTTGATACCTTATCCCTTACAACCAGCAATAAAATGTAGGTACTTTATATTTATTTAAATCTAAGTATATAAACTTATCCCCTGAAATAATATTTGGTGTGCATTTTATACTAATAAATCAGCTTGACTTAAAATTGAATGTCCACAATTCCAGCCATGACTAGTCAATAGTGTTGAGGGAAAGTTATCCAGTGCTGACAAGGGGATTGGGGGCCTGAGGCAAACATTCTTTGGGGGCCCCCAGAGACCCCTATTTTACTATGTTGTTACTTTCTTCTTTTGACCGAGGGTTCCTAGAATTCGGGAACCTGGGGCTAAGTGCCCCGGTTGCCTCGCCCTCGTGGCAGCCCTGTCATCCACATTCCCAATCTGCAGGGCCGGCGCCCAGGTGAACTGGGCGACTGCCTAGGGCGCAAGGGACTGAGGCGCCTGTGAAATGACAGCCCCGGGCGCTGACGCCGTTAAGGTAGGGCACATGTAAAATTGGAAAATATATTTTTCCAGAAAACCAAATACTAACTTAATTATCATAAACTTATAACAGGCTCAAAGTTGTAATATATCCAGGAAGTTTGACGTTTGTAGTTGGCCGTAACTATTTTTTGTAACATTGTCAAACTATAGGAAAAAACTAACCTCTAGCGGCAAACGATATGTAATAGGAGGCTAGGGCGCTGCTTGCTTGAAGTGGCTGGACGCAGTTCAAATAAAACATGTCTGGATTGGGAGGGAAGTTGTGGAGTTAGATTATGCGTTTCTAGGGCTATACGTAAGGTGACCAGATTTGGAGACTATGAGAACGGGGCGTATGAAACCCCAGGGGGGTGTTGGGGGTACTCTATGCTCCCAACAAACGGGGTGGAGGGGGGGTCCACCCCCGAAAAAAACTTTTATAATTGTGAGCAAAACAGTGAGTTTTGAAGAACTTTAGCAGTAGTTTTTTAAGCTCTGTGGTTATTAAAACTCACTGTTAAAACTGTTACTTTTAATTTGCACTTGGATACAGTAATTTGTTTTTGAGTTGAGAAGCTAGAGAAAACTAAGGGATGAAATCAAAGGAATCAGGCCAAACTTATTCCAATTTTATTCACAAAGTTAATAAATTAATACCATTGATAAGACAACGACATAGCATAATAAGACAATGTTGGAAATAAATCAAATTCTTTCATAAATGGATTGGATGCTGGAGTTGTCCGATTGTGCACAAGCAATGCCACAAACGGCCTAGCATGCTTGCTTTGGAACATGGGATTTGGGAAGAACTCAATGTTGTCGATTTTTTAAAATTTAAATTAGTACAATCTTTTATATTTAGGAAAAGGCGACAGAACGGCCAAACACAAGAGAGGGGTTTAATAATTTAAAATTATTTCAGATGAAAAATATAAAAGATCAATCCGGGTATAGGTAAGCGAAAACGGGACAAATGGGCGTCCCAAGACCCGAGAGGGTTGGTTTGGACAACGGGACAAGTCTCCAAAAAACGGGATGTCTGGACACCTTAGCTATACAGTAGAGCTGGCTTACGGAGCCGCTGGAGTGGCCCCCGCCGCGGCACCATCACATATCTGAGACGTCTCGCAGTAACATCCACTGCGCCACCAAGCCACAGTTAATGAAGGTTTCATGTTGCAAATAATTCCTATAAAGCTGAATTTCCAGCAGGTGGCAGAACACCTTCAGACAAGTATTCACAGTCCCCTGGTTTCCTTCTTGTGTCCCCATCCCCCTCAAAGTCAGAAAATGCAAGCTTTTAAGTGGTTAAAACGTTCTAAGCGACAGGCGGTTAAAACGTTTTTTCACGGACTCTACCAAGGCTTTAAACTAAAACTATCATATTTTTAATTAATAAATGGTTTTTAACTCCGTCACTATTTATAAAATAATGTGACTAAACTTGGTGATTTGTGCATTCTCTATAACATATATCAAGTGATCGTTTATGATCAACTCACTACATTTTTTACAATTTAGTGCGATTAGGCCTAGCAAACTTTCACAAATTTTCATGGGAGTGTTTTATATTTTGTGCTCAAACTTATTTAAATATCAAAATATTTTAAAACTTCTTCTTAAAAGGTCTAGACAATTTCTTCCAAAAAATGGTCTTTTGCATAAGTATGGGTTAATGTTAAACATTTTGTAGGAAAAGTTAGTTAAACCGGTCAAACGCATCAAGATTTTGTGCGCCCAGCGCGGCGCGGTCAGGCACCCCATCACGGCAGCATATGGACTATTCAAAAGGTATTACCTGCTGTCTGAAAAATAGTATTAAGACGAAATAAGTTGTTTTAACAGTTTAAATCAGTGCAATTAACGTTTGTAAATAATTGTGAACACGTAAGGGTTGTCTGATTTGTGTAAGTATGTCAAAAATGTGCTTGGAGTTTGAACACTTTATTTTGAATATTCGTAACACAGGAAATACAATAAAAATGTATATGTAAATTTAATAAAAACAGTTTGAATAAAGTATAATATTTATCATCACACTTAAAAGCGAGGCTTACAATTCTTCATTGCAGTGTTACTTTCCTGAAACCATTTGTTCATTTTTGTTTACTTTTGTGGCTTTATTATGCCATTTTTTATTTAAAATATACCCAATAAATAATTGTTTGTTTTTATAATCTACAAAACAGAGTAAACACCATAAATAGTTTATTTTTAGCGAATCTCCCCTATAGGGAAGAAGCTATTACCGTAGGTCTCATGGTAAGACTTAAGCCCGAGACCATGATAACTTTTCATTTTGAGGTTCCCAGATGCCAAAAACACCATTCGTTCAAATTTTTATAAATGTATATATATATATATATATGTGTGTGTGTGTGTGTGTGTGTGTGTGTGTGTCCGTAAGCACAATAACTCTTGTAAAAAAGGTCCGATCTTAATGAAATTTGGCACAAATGTGTCCATAACCATTTATTTGAACGAGTTCGAAAACCAGACGAATCGCACTATCCGAAGGGGTTTTTTTGGGGGGTTTTGTACCCCAAAAATGGGTTTTTTGGGGTTTCCACATGCAATTTTTATTTAAATCAAATTTTAATTTTTACCATTGAATTCAGAATAAAAAAACAAACAATTTGGTATTTTGATCATTGCTCTACGTCAATTGGTTACTGAGATATTGAAATTGCTAAACACAGTACGTTGTCTAATGTTATTCTTATGCATAAAAAGAAAATTTGTATATCTCGCTTATTTATGAACATAAACTGACAAAATTTGGTATATGGCTTATCTGGTTGTGGTTCATTGTTGTTTGCACAAAAAAACAATTTTTCGCCTATGGTTCCTGTAGCAGCAAACCTATGTACTTGGTCCCCATGTTATTCTTATGGAAAATAATTAAAATGTTATATATCGCTTATTTATGAATGTATATGGATGAAACTTGGTATGTGACTTCACTAAGATAAATTCTATTGATATTTACATCAAAACCCATTATTTTGTGTTCATTGTTGCAGCAAATCTGCGTACTCATCCCCAATGTTTTTCTTAAGGAGAATAATTAATATTTTAAATATCGCTTGTTTGTAAATATATTTCTTATCAATCCTGTTAAGTGTTTTAATGTGTTACGGTATTTTATATATTCATTGGAAATTCGCTGAGTATGCAGGTTTGCTGCGACGGGGGTATTATTTTTATTGTTACTTATGAAATATCCTAAAACGATATTTTACAACTATTTAAAACCCTTTTCTCCCACCATCCATTTTCTCTTGTTAAGTCATGACAGTAAATCCTGCCTCACACGTTCAAACTAAAATTAACCAAAATCGAAAGATTCCGTCAAAAGTTAGTGTGAACAGCTTCATATCCGAAAATATGTACACGTATAAAATAGGTCATATACAAAATAAATATACAAATTCTAACAACTAGTATGTATTTCAGCTAAGGTTATTGAAACGAAACGTTATAATGACCCTCGAGCCCAAGTCTTAACATGCTGACTACACTTTAATAGCGTATTTTCTGCAGAGTAATTAGAAAAAGCCAGAATATATAGCACTAACATTTCAACAGACAGGCATAAATCCCTTTACAATATTTATATTAACGGTGAAAGTAGATTTCTTTAAATTGACACAGTCAAAATCAAAATCTTACCACAGATATAAGTTATTAATGTTTAAACCAAACACTGCAACTTTTTTCGTCCACCATTTTGATGACATCATCACAGGGGGCCAGGGACCTCTGGGAGAGTGTCTTTTGGCAGATTTTGATAGCTAATGGAATTTTTGTATTTAATTTCTTAAAGATATTTTATTAAGAGTTTATTTTGTTTCTAGAAGGACTTCATCAAGTAAACATAATCTTAATCATAAATAATAAGCGTATAAAACAAAACCTTAGTAATGTAAAAGATGCCCATTGAACCGTTAATGAACACAAAGATGAAAAATGCCACCATCACTGGAGTGTAGAGCTGGGTAAATTCTCTGCTCAGTCTGGAAAAAAACAACAGCTAGTTAGCCTAAATAATACAACTGACTACACATAAACTTTAGGAATTTATCTTTACAGTTTGTTTACCAACTGCATTATGGGCATAAATCAGGGGTGGCAGTTGCCCCCCTCCCACGAAAATATAATTGTAATATATGAAAAGTCATAATAAAAACAATCACAACCATTTTTGCCCCTTCAATCAAAATACTGGTTAGGTTTTTGTTCTGCATGCCTTTTTTGGCCTTTACAAATTGCATATTTGTAGGTATTGAGACATTTTGACAGGGACCTTTTTCGAGATGTATTGGGAAAGATCGAGGTTGTGGACAATTTGCCGTAGAACAAATTTGAATATTTTTTATGCTGTTTAAATTACAGAATTTGTCACTGTAATTGATCAAATATGTATTATTTAAATGATAATTGGTAAAAGAAGGCATAACTTAATTTCAGTAATGGTTATTACTGTTGCTGAAAAACATGTTAGCCCAGCACTAAGTTTTTATTACCAAATATATGAACCATGGGAAAGGAAACACTTCTCATCACCATCTCTTCATTTTGCACAGCTGTAAGATGTGGTGAGGGTCTTCCCTTTAAACGCAAATATTTTTCATGCAGGTTACCGTAAAAATAAGTCAGTGATCTTTTTGAAATCGGGGACGATTATTAATCATTTTTAATTATAATTCCTGTGATAGTCAATGCTGAGGATTTTGAAATGTATAAGTATAGATTGTAATAAATCTAGAGTAATAAACAATATTCTCTTCAATCTAGATGGAGTTTTTAATAAAGTCAATGATAAGTTTTGTTTGCTAAGGGGTCCCTAAAATATCTCAAAAGTAGGGTATGATTCCTGAATCAAAAGAAAACCCAAATAACGCGACCCTTATATGAGCTTTATATTTGCCTCATGTATAATTTTAATGTAGATACCTTACCTTAGCAGATAATCGTGGTACTGAACCCACAACTTTAGCCTTCCTTCTACTGCTTTCAAATCTATTTGATTTTGTGGTTTTTCAGTTGATAATACTATATGAGGGTTACGAAGCAGTTTCAGCTGGAATTTTGAAGTCTGTTTATGAGTGTTTGTTCTCTCAGGATCAGAATTAATAATGGTCTTCAATTTCAATCGTAAATATCTAAAAGACAAGATTAATGATAGCGTGACGTTGAGGATATACAGGTCGTTGACACTATGCATGACTATGATGACGTGTAGTGCTAAGGTTTCAAAGATTACAGTCGGCCAAAAAATAGCCGCACTCCTAGTCACATCAAAGTAGTACACTGGATAAAGCAGCGGGTTGCTTTTTGACAGAATCCGATTCAGGTACTCAGATTCGTAAGCCAGAATTTTCTGTAACACGTTAATTGGTACCAGTGATAGGTTAAAGAAACAGAAATACTTGATGAAACGGTTTATTCGTTTCATTTGTTTCCCAAACACTTCTTCGTACAGGAGTGAATCTTCTGAGGACAAACAGAATAAATCTGTAACGTCCAAAAAGTCTTGAAGATTTTGAAAGATTTTTTCTCCTCTGACAATGTAGTATGATGCTAGAATGCTGCCGTAGATATTCATAACACTGACTGTGCAGCTTGAACCCCCTCCTTGACTAAAATCCCAAAACACAGATGAAATCAGTATCGCATTGAGAGTGAAGAGAATGATTGAGGCTAACAAATACATGTTTCCCAACGTAGACAGTGATTTTGAAACTCGTTTTGTACTGATACACATGATTCCTGAGACCTTGGCGATGGATGAGATAGACTGGAAAATATGCTCAGAGGACTGCATAATACCCGTTGTGCTTACCAAACACAGAAAAGATGTGAAATGCACAGAATACTTAGTTCAAAAGTATTTGAGAAACTGTGTGAAAAAGGTGTTATAATGGAGGGAGTAACCAATGATTATATGTAATTTGGTCCCATTCCAAAGAATTACAAAGTGTTTAATCGGCTAAATTATAGGTTTTAATAATACACAGAGCCCATAAATTCCTGGAGTGATTATAAGTTGTGCAATGCCAGAAACAGTACCGGCTCTAGGGCAGTGCGAGCCGTGCTCCAGCACGGGGCGCGGCGCTTTTGGGGGGGCGGCACTCGGCGCTCATGACGGGCCATGGGGTGTGTGTGGGATTGGGGGCGTAGTCCGTAGCGCTAAAATAAAGTATTTGAAAAAAATATAAATCCGACTAATTTTATAAATTTGTTGTATATTAGTATTATAAATTGTTAAAGGCATTATTGGGAAGTATGTTGTGCATTAACCATGTTGCACATTCATTATACTTAAAATATTAAATTCACAAATCAGATAATCACAATCTCCGCTCCCCTCTATTCCGAATCGAAAAGTTGTTTTGACCTCTGTCGTTTTGTGACATTGAGAGTGTGAATAATACTCGCAATACGATGAAAGAAAATTGAAATGTTAAAATATCAAGTTACACGATTCAACTAATTAATTTAATCCGCCATCTTCGATTATTTTAAACTACTTCCTAGCTGAGGAAATATATGGTTTGGGGATTGAAGAGTATTGAGTCGGCATTTCATCTTTAACTGAAGTTAAAATGATTCGAGTTTTATATTGCTATTATATTTAATAAGAGGGGAAAATATGATACGCCCCCTCAGATTTTGGCGCCCCCTTCCTTCGGTACTTGTATGGTCCTTACTTTGAAAAATATAGTTAATAGTTCCGTCTCTGTTTAGTATAATTTCAATCAAGTTCTTATTTGTTAACTGAGCCATTTCGGGGCATTGGAGATGGAGTGGACAATGTTAAGAATTAAAAATACTTCTCGTCATCACAGATTAGTTGTGTTTTCGTCGTGGTTAATTGATTAAACATCTATATTTCTTCCAAAGTGGCAGTACCTTAGATGAGTTTCGTTTGTATTAACGAAAAAAACATGTTTACAGCCAACTTCAGTTTTTGGAGTAACTGGTATCAAACTTAGGTGATCAGAACACTTTTAGAAGATAAGATTCAATATATCAGAAAAATTAACCTTTATAGCTACAAAAATCCTTAAAGACCAAATACTCGAAGATAGAGTTTGTATAACTGAAAAACGTGTTACACATTAGAAACAATAATCAGAAATCTATATTCATAAAACATTAGTTTCGTCAAAAACAAAAATAACTTTAACAGCAAACTTTGCTGTTTTTGATTGCAAACTTCAGCCTAATAAATTCCCGGAACCGATAGAACCTTGGTCGGTTTTGATGATTTTTTTGGTTCCCCCGGAAGAAATCTTTTTCCCACGCTCAGAACAGGTGTACTGTTATCAGTTTGTACTCCTCCCTTCCTTCTCAGTTTTGAGGTTTGTTTTCATTATTAGTGAATTTCCTATGGAAAAGTGAACTATTAGCATGGTGAAACTTAAGCTCGGGGACCACCATAGAAGTTCCTAACGTGACCCCCTGAACACGTTTTGGGGTGTCGCTAACATATATATACACATATATATTTACATATAATCGGACAACTCCAACCCCCCTTTTTTGGAGATTTTAATTTTTCAAATTTTGAGTTTTTTGGTCCAAAAAGGGTCAGAAAAGCTCCAAATGTAAAATTAATGGAAATAAGAAGGCGGAGATTAGTAAGGCGAAAGTTTTAAGCACTCTCTCATCATTCTAGCACAAATATTTACCGAGTTATTAAAGAAAATGTCAATAATTGTCTTAACACAGTACGTTGTCTTATGGGGATTTCACACTGGAAAAGGCTGTTTTCATATATTTATGTAGTTTATCATCCCCAATACCCCTTTACCAACTTGTTATCCTGACTATACCTCCTCCTAACCTCATAATGTACAACATTGCCATCCTAATAGTCAATTTAAATATAACCAGAAGCATCAAAACAGCCAACAAATTACATTTTTCAATTTTCAAAAAAAGTTACCAGTGTTGTTTTAAACCCTTTATTTTATTTTTTCAAGATGTTAATGCGGAAATTCACTTCCCTCACGTCAGCGCGCTGCGTGCGAACTCGTTATTTTTCTTAAACAAACACATAATTGTTTCTTGATACGCAGAAGTCAAAGAATAATCCCCTGCGTCAGTGTGAGGGAGCCGTGCGATCGTAGCAGGTAGCTTACCACCACGACGAGCGCCGCTCCTCGAGATCATCCTGGACAAGATATAGTAGCCGAAGCAACACATAAATAAATGCACGACAAGTCAGACCTAGAGTAGAGTGTAGACTTGGCCTTACTAAATTAAATTTAAAGTTACTTAAATTAGTTAAATTTGCTTAGTTGTTTCCCTTTTTTAATTTTAGGTTTTTCAGAACAGCCATGCAGATGTGACTGCTGTATGATTTCAAAGTTATCGTGACTCAGCATTTCCATGTCGATACTAAATGAAATCAAGATTTTGAATTACTCAAGTCTCTGAGCTGACAGTGCTCCATAGCTTGTCATTTCAGGTGATCAGTATCGCACGGAACCAGAAACAACGCAAACGCAACAAGCGAGGGAGCGAGGCGCATACGTCAGACTTATTTCAGAGCTATGGTGGGGGGGGAGGTTTAAGTTGTTATGGAGGGGGGCGGCAAGTTTGGTCTTTGCACGGGCACTGAAAATCTGACGGGCCGCCCCTGGCCAGAAAAACTAAACTTTTGTACAAAAAAAATAACAAATAAATTAATAATTTACAGGCTCAGTACTCCATCTACATGTGTGCAGTCGATGGCTCAAAATATATTTAAAGCTCCATTATTCAGTTTTTTTCCAGAAGTTGGCCAATATTGTGTTAATCGTTCATTTTAATGTCACATAACTAATAGGTGTAACATACTCAATGTAAATTAAAGCTATGCTATATCTAAATTTGCTACTTTAAAATCTATGGATTATTATTGATTCCTTAATGCCATTTTTATTTTACCATTTATTAATGTAATTAGTAAATCACTCGCTTTCATACTAAACAAATATATTAAGGACGGATATTTTGCTAATATCCCATCCCAGTGCTACGCTTCTGAAAGAAGTAGTTGAATCTGTGATGTCTTGTTGATTTTTTAAATGTCTTGAACGCCTGAACAGTTAAAATGTTAAGAAAACTTGCTCCCACCGGACACACACATTAAAGGATAGGTAAAAAGTAGCAAAACACCTGATCATATGTGTAACTCACAAAGAATCCTCCCAACCCGTCAGCATGGACCCGAGCCGTCCCCCGCTTGTTTAAGGTCCGCCTCCCCCTTCAACTCTGCCACAGACAGGTGAACTCGCCATCAGGGCTGTACTCAGGGAGGCAGGGGGGATAACTGCCCCGGGGCCCGGTCCGTCTGGGGGGGGCAACAAGGGGTCACACCACCAGGCCTGCCCAGGGGACTGTGAAAGCAGATTAGTAACTTTTGGAATTGGTTGAATAATTGTCTCAGATTCTCTACTAAAATGCCAAGCCTTTTCAGATTGGAGATAAATTTATACTTTTGCTTTCCATATTTAAATATTTAATATAAATAAACCGTATCAGGAAACTGACACATACTTTCTCCCTTTTAGCCCAGCTTTAATGAATAAATTACTTTTCATTTATTAAATATAGAATTCAAAGCACGGTCGAATGTACAGAAAATCTTGTAAACAAGTTGTTTTAAAAAATATCCACCCAAATCCCTGTTTAGGAGCCACTACAGAATCCATCGCTACACAAGTGGTTTTAAGAGGGGAAATGCCCCCTATTCCCCCCCACCCCTCAGGGTTATTAAGGGGCAACATATTCCGAATTTCCTCTGTTGATCAATACTAACTTGACAAACATAAGGTTTGAACAAAAAATCAATAGGAGAGAAATAGTAATTTTTGTATTCCCCTAAGAATAACACTGCACAACGTACTGCGTTTTCTGCAAAATGAAAATTTAAATTTTATCCGCAACCAGTAATTGTAGAATAGTAATTCAGGACACTAAATTATTTTGTTTTTTGAGCTCTTTTTAATGGTGAATAGTAATATTTTTTTATATTTGTTTTTTATGAAAAATAAAAAACGGAATTTTTTATATTTTAACTCTTGTAATTTCTGAACCCGAATTTTTACAGAAATGCGGGCAGTTTCATTTTGTTGGAAAACTAAAGTTCTACAACTAAAGTTCAATCAAAATTGTTAGAGCCGTTTTTGAGAAATCTAGATTTTTTCATGTTTTTTGGCGTTTTTCGGGGGGATAATTACCCTTAAAAATGAAAAATTTTAAAAAAATAATACCCCCGTAGCAGTAAACCTGCATACTCAGCGAATTTCCAATGCATATATATGTATCTCAATACCACATAAATCCACAAACTAAGTTTCAGCAACGATTTATGACATTTTTATTATTCTCCATAAGAATAACATGGTGGCTGAGTATGCAGGCTTGCTGAAGCAAGGAACACAAAAAATGAGGTTTTATACAAACATCAATATAACTCAAGTAGGTAAAGCTACATACCAAGTTTTATTAATTTATGTTCATAATTAAGGGAGATAATAGGTTACTTATTCTCCATAAGAATAACATGGGGCTGAGTACGCAGGTTTGCTGCTACGGGAACTATCGGCCAAAAAATGTTTTTTAGTGCAAATATTAATAGACCACAACGATATGAAGCAATATACCAACTTTCATCAGGAAAAGTTGATAAATAAGTGAGATATACAATTTTTCTTATTCTCCATCAGAATAACATTGGACAACGTACTGTGTTTAGCACTTTCAATATCTCTGGAACCATTTGACGTAGAGGAATGATCAAAATACCAAATTGTGTGTTTGTTTAAGCTGAATCCAATGGTAAAAACAAATATTTGACTTTTTCAAAAATTATATGTAAAAAATTCAAAAAACCCATTATTGAGGTACAAAACCCCCCAAAATACCCCTTCGGATAGAGCGATATGGCTGGTTTTCGAACTTAAAGTCATAAATGCTGCTTTACACGTTTATACCAAATTTCATAAAAATCGGATCATTTTTACGAGAGTTATCGTGCTCACGGACACATATATCTATTTATATATATATATATATATATATATATATATATATAGGGTCTATATATATATATATATATATATACAGTTTTGAACGAATGGTGTTTTTGGGGTCTGGGGACCTCAAAACGAAAAGTTATCATGGTCCCGGGCCTAGGTCTTACCATGCCGACTACGGTAATAGCTTCTTCCCTATAGGGGAAATTCGCTAAAAAACTGGATGTATTATGGATACATACTAAATTACCTACATACTGGATGTATTACCTACATACTAAATTTCATAGAAATCGGACCATTGGTTAGGGCTCTAGCTCTGTACACATCCATACAGACAGATAGACACAGACATCATGTGAAAATCACTTTTTTGTGTTTAGGGAGCACCAAAACGAATATTTCCACTTACAACTCAAAATTTTTACGAAAACAATACTTTCTCCATTACTATGTATAAGGGGAGAATGTAAAAATGTTAGAGCTTAAATATTATAAAAATATTGCAAACATTATTGTGGACAGGTCTGACCAGAATTGATATGTATCTAATATTAGTACAGTTTATAACCTCATTCTTAATTTTTAAGGATATTTTGGTTTGGTTTTCAATAAAAAATACGTTTTTGTTGTTTTTGGACTTTTCCATGGGAGCTATGAACAAAAGGTACACAAATATTCATGAGTGATATTTACGCTTAACACTCTAAAAATTCTCTCATTGTACATAAACTAGAGTGCTGTATCAGGGTGACTGGTCTAAATATATTACCTTGTACTCTCTCATAAGTCTATTTACCATCTTGTATGTAAGTACAGTGCAAAGGTAAATACTCCCGTCGCAGCAAACCTGCATACTCAGCGAATTTCAAAGTTCCTTTAATACCAAACTTCCTGACTTTCCCTGATCTTCCCTTACTGATTTTGCCTTATTCACACCTTATTCACTTCATCATCGTTGCATTATAAAAACCATAAATTCGTTGCTTATTTCGTTGATTCGTTGCTTATTCATAAATCAGCAATATGTAGCTCTTTAATTATTCTCCATAAGGCTGAGTACGCAGGTTTGCTGCAACTAGGAACACAAAATATGGGTTTTTATGCAAATATAAGTAAAACTCAACTAGGTGAAGCCACATACCAAGTTTCATCAATATACATTCATAAATAAGCGATACATGCTATTTTAATTATTCTCCATAAAAATAACATGGGAGCTGAGTAAACAGGTTTGCTGTAACATGGAACAATAAAAATGGGTTTTTATGCTAATATCAATAAAACTAAACTAGGGGAAGGCACATACCAAGTTGTATTAATTTATGTTCATAATTTAGGGAGATATAATAGTTTACTTTTTCTCTATAAGAATAACATGGGGGCAGAGTACGCAGGTTTGCTGCTACGGGAACGATCGGTAAAAATTGTGTGTGTAATAATAGTAGAGACCACAACCAGATGAAGCCATATACCAAGTTTTGTCGAGATACGTTCATAAATAAGCGAGATATAAAATTTATTTTATTCTGCATAAGAGTAACATTGGACAACGTACTATGTTTACCACTTTTAATATATCTGCAACCAATTGACTTAAATAAATGATCAAAACACCAAATTTTGGGTTTTAAAAGCTGAATTTAATGTTGAAAATTAAAATTTGACTTTTTAAAATATTACATGTAAAAAATTTCATCAAAATCTGATAATTTTTACGAGAGTTATCGTGCTCACGGACACATATATGTATATATATATAATTTAGAGTTTCAAGCGAATGGTGTTTTTGGCATCTGGGGACCTCAAAACGAAAAGTTATCATGGTCTCGGGCCTAGGTCTTACTATGCCGACTACGGTAATAGCTTCGTCCCTATAGGGAAAATTCGCTAAAGTATCTTAAAGTGTTTCATTTGATTTTGCGTATGTAAGAATTAAGAAGGCAATCACAAAGTTAATTTAACTGTCTGTATATATCATATCCAACAGTACATAAGGGTGTATTCATTTTAAAAACAGAACAGATAAACTGTGAGTAGTTGAAATATGAACTTTTTTCACAACTATTCTATTTTTTATCTATACTTTTTCACCTGACTTTTGCTTTTCCTCATAATCGTGTCTACAAGTTGTCCAAACAAAATTCATTTTCTGAGTGATTGCTACAATTGGGTTACTCTATTATTAGTTTTTACTTAACACACTTTAGTTATATATTTGGATAAAAAAAGTAACAATTTTAGCCAATGGAAAAAGTTTATATGCAGTGGAGTGGATGAAAATTTCTCATCCCTTACCCCCTCCCTCTTGCAAATAAAAGATCTAAGAAAAAGTAATGACTTCAAAAACTGATGGTTGGTTATAATTGGGTTTACCAATGAATTATTGAAACATGACTTGCACTAATGAAGACATTACATGTTACGTTTTTCTGTTAGATTATATGGCCCAAGGTTTTTAGAGCTTTTAGTCAATTCTCTCTCTGTAACCAGTAATTTAACGAAATAAACTTTTTACGTTATTATTTTTGTAATGTTAAAAACTAATTTGCGCAAGCAACAATACTAACTAGGTTTAGAAAAATATTGAAATTTTAAATAAGAAATACCCACGTAGTGCATTCTGAGCAGATAGGTTAATGTAATTATTTGTACACATCCTCTCTGAAGCCCTGATTCCATTAGGACAAATATGCGTCCCAACATAACTCCTCACAAGAAACTGTAATATGTTAGAGCGAGTTGTTAGAGTGGAAACACCTCAGACAGATTTTGTTGCAAGTGACAACTCAAAACATCCCTGGGCAGTTTTTACCGCAGACATGTTTGTCTCATTTGTTCCAGGATGATGGAAACGGCCTGCATCTTGTCCATGATGCAACATTTGTCCAGAAATCGACCTGAACCACCTGACCTGACTGAATTGTCATACTGACAATTAAAATATGAACTGTTTTTTCTTGAAATTTCTTTTATATTTAACTCAAGGTCGGATTCAAACTATTAGTTCAGATTGAAATGAAATGGAAATGTTCTTTATTTGACATAATAACTGCACAAAGTATGATAGGAATAATACTCCCGTTTCCTAAACTGTTGCATGTACAAAATTAAGAAGCCACAAATGTTTACATAAACATCATTGACTGAATTCAAAGGATAGTATTTGCTTGTCAAAGAAGACTTAAGTTTTGGCTTTACTTTCATTTTGACTTCAAGCGATCAGGTAATTTACAGATTGGTAGAAATCACACATCACAACACCAGCGAAACAACCATCACATCGAATTCATCAGTTTCTTTTCACATAAAGATTTCTACTTGCTGTCATACTTTACCACAAGTAGTCCCTACCTCAGAATTACCTCATCACTGGACAGAATTGTATAATATCTTTAAATATAAATTCTCTTGTGATACTAGCTCTGTTCCGATTCCATTCAATGGTAGCGTTCTCCAGGTAATTGCAACCTGCTTGATCTGTGGGTAACAGTTAGACACAATACTTTGGGAGTGTGAGGAAATTCATATAAAAAAAACAGTCAACCAGCATTTTTTTATTATAATTGAAACATACCAATTTGTAACGATTGTAATATTTTTTATAGGCCTTCTGTTATCATCAGACAAACTAACAATGTTTAAATTTTTAACGTTTTATTTTCAAATTAGTTAATTGAACCAATATTATGGCTCCTCACTGATGTTTCTCAGAATATTGTTTTGAAACTTTATATTTTAATTCATTTTTCCTACTACTGGATATTGATGGATCAATTGAAAATGAAGGTATTACCTTGTTCAATATCCTTGGTGAGGTGTGGTCACTACATGTTTCGTGGCAACTGCCACGTCTTAAGGTGATCCTCTGTGGTAGGTGATCGTCATTGAAATTTAAAATTTGAACTCAAAACAAATATACAATAAACGGTATCAGGAAACTGACACATACTTTCTCCCTTTTAGCCAAACTTTAATGACAAAAATATTTGTTATTTACTAAATATAGAATATGAAGTATAGATAAATGTACAGAAAATTGTCTAAAATAGTTGTTTTCAGAAATATCCACCCAAATTGCTTTTTTGGAGGCACTATAGAGTCCGTTGCTACACACAGTAGTTTTGAGAGGGGAAATGCCCCCTTGCCCCCCCAGGGTTATATAGCAACACATTTCGAACATCATCTGTTGGTCAATGCTAACTTGACCTGCATATCAAATGAAATTGATCAGTAAATAAGAGAGAAATAGTTATTTTTGTATTCCCCATAAGAATAACATTGGACAACGTACTGTGTTTACCGCTAAATGAAAATTTCAATTTTCTCCGCAACTAGCAATCGTACAATAGTAATTTAAAATACTAATTTATTTAGTTTTTTGAGCTCTTTTTAATGGTGAATAGTAATCTTTTTTAACATTTATGATTTTTTATGAAAAATCCAAAAAACTGAATTTTTGATGTTTTAAGTCCTGTAATTTCTGAACCCGCATTTTTCCAGAAATGCGGGTGGTGTCATTTTGTTGTAAACCTATAGTTCTACAAACCACGAAAGTTTAATCAAAATCGTTAGAGCCGTTTTTGAGAAATTTGGATTTTTCATGTTTTTTGGCGGTTTTTGGGGGATAATTACCCTTAAAAATCAAAAATTCAAAAAAATGAAAAAAACGCCAGGAGATATCGTGGATTAGTACCTACACGCCAAATTTCATAAAAATCGGCCCATAGGTTAGGGCTCTAGCTCTGTACACATCCACACAGACACACACACACACACACACGGACACACACACACACACACAGACAGACATCACGTAAAAACCACTTTTTTGGGTTCAGGGAGCACCAAAACGAATATTTCCACTGACAACTCAAATTCGAAAATGTTTACGAAAACAATACTTTCTCCATATACTATGTATAGGGGGAGAAAGTAAAAAACAGCCACAATACACTTACACATTCTTGGTAACGGAACACGAAAAAACAACCGGGTGCTTGTCGCCGCCGGCCCGACCTCATGCGTGCACGCACCACGACCGATTCAATGGTTTTTCGTGTTTCGTTACCAAGAATGTGTAAGTGTATTGTGACTGTTTTTCATATATTCGTTTGTGTTTTGTGTTCAAATTTTAAATTCTAATGACAAATCTACTCTAGAGGATCACCTGAAGATGTGGCAGTTGCCACGAAACATGTAATGACCACACCTCACCAAGGATATTGACCAAGGTAATACCTACATTTTCAATTGAAACTTTATAATTATTACTGTCCTCTCTAAATTCAGAGCCAACCTATTTATAGATTATTTGATTAATTAATTGAACTATTGATTACTTCATTTGATAAATTATGTAATCGAACGACAATATATCATTGTATTTTTAGGATAGGAATTAATATTTTGTGATATTTTTTCTCTCACGCTACACTCCAAATTACAGACATTCCTGGTACTTTTGGGATATACCCTTGCGAAAACACTGGAACTTTTGTTTATGACCACTAAAAAAACTCTGGTACTCAAAAGGGCTAGTTTTAAATATGGAAATATCTTCAGTATGCTGATGACGGCTGAAGATGAGTTTACTTATTAACTCGAAATATGCCCTTTAGATTACAGCGTATGTTACCCGCAGCTTCGCTCGCGATAAATTAAAATACATTAAACTGTCAAAGCATTTTCATATCCTTGTTAGTGAATTTCCTGTGGAAAGTGAACTATTAGCATGACCCGCTCGGGGAAACTTAAGCCCAGGACCATCATAGAAGTTCCTAACGTGACCCCCTGAACACGTTTTGGGGGGTTGTTCAAAATTGTATATATATATATATATATATATATATATGTATGCACTCTAGCGGTCATATTTTTTGTCCGATTACTTCAAATTTGGTAGGGACGTTCCTTTCTATAATCTGTTGGACAGGTTTGTTGGGCAAAACAATCAGAAAACTCTAAACCCTTTTTTGGGGATTATTCTTTCAAATTTTGGGTTTTCAGGCCCAGAAAGGGTCAGAAAAGCCTCGGACATAAAATTAATGCATGTATTAAGATGGGAATTAGTGAAGCAAAAGTTTTAAGCCCTCTTTCATCATTCTAGCTTAAATATTTCCCGAGTTATTAAAGAAAATGTGTTTCGACTAGACACAGTACGTTGTCTTATGGGGGTTTTACACTAGAAAAGCCTGTTATTCCTTTGTTAGACTAATTTTATCATCCCCAGCAACTCACGCCTACTTTCAAGCCTGCCTGGACCTTCTCCTAACATTATAATGCGCAAAATTGTATTCCCAGCTTTGCAGGTAAATGAAACCAGGAGCATCAGAACAGCCAAAAAATCAGTGTTTTCTGATTTCAATAAAAATTGGAATACATGTATGTTTTTACACATATTTTGAGTTTTAAAAGTTTTTTTGTGGAAATTCACCTCCCTCACGTCAGCGTGCTGCGTGCAAACTCGTTTAGTTTTACTATATGATTTCCTTTGCCCTAACTGGCAAACAACTACAGCTGGTAATTTTATAAATGAATATTCTTATAAATTATATCCTCCCATAAGATTTGCATTAGAGGGTCCCGTGGGGCGCCGTGGGGGCGTATGGTTGGATGCAGTGGCGGATCCAGCCAGAAGTCGCAGGGGGCGCCCCCTCCCCCCCTTGGACTCAGAAAATGTTTAATTAATGGGTCGCTGTTTAATTAATGGTGTGACGCTGTCTGTCGCTGTACCCATTTTTGTTTTCAATATTTGCAAATTTACCCCAAATAGACACTAGGCTGGTGCTGCGGTGTGTGCCCCTAGGGCAGCCAAAGGCAATCGGCCGGTGCTGTGGTGCATGACCTTAGGGGATGCTCGGCCCAAGCCCCTAGGCCGGTGTTGCGGTGTGTGTCCCTAGGGCAGCCAAAGGCAATCGGCCGGTGCTGTGGTGCATGACCTTAGGGGATGCTCGGCCCAAGCCCTTAGGCTGGTGCTGTTGTAAGTACAGTTATTGGTTTTATTTTAAACCCTTATCATGTTCACTAAACAGCTTCATTTTCATTTTATTTATAGCAAAAATGTTGTCCATAAATAATTTAAATTCTCAAGTGCGCCCCCCCTCAACAAATTCCTAGATCCACCTGGTTGGATGTGGACATTATCAGGTCTATGTTAATGTAATATGTAAGCTACGTTCATGAAAGTTTTTAGCTCAATCGGTCCAGTAATTTATGTGTGATGGAACTCCAAATATCCAAACATCCAAACATACATCCAAACTTTCACATTTATAATATTAGTAGGATTTACAGTGATGAGTAAGAAAATCAGTTTGAATAAAAGTGTTTAATATATCTATTATATTAAAACATTATAAAACATGCAAATAAAAACACAACATTTTTGTTATTTCAGTAAATTGTATTGTTGCTAAAATAACATCCTTGGATTTGCTTCACAAATGATAGGGTTGGATTAAGTCCAGGTAATTTTTACAGATATTTTTTCTAAAGAAAATTCACTTGAAAGCTAATTTAGAAACATCTTATTTGACATCATTATTGGTGATTGCCAACATTGAAATGCCATCTTGTATGATGAGGTGCTCATTAGTATAGGCAAAACCATAATTTAACTGTTCATTAGAATAATTACATGACTCCTTATATCTACATCAGCCTTTCGGATGTATAATCAATGGTAGTAGTCAGAGGCTATTGAACAGGGAATAGGGTGACATGTTTGTATCAAAAACTATTTTTAAATCTGTTTTGAAACTAAGCCACTATGCTGGGTTTCATGTGATAGGTAATACAAACAGCTCAAATTTTTTGAAAATCATGATCAATATTTACCTGATCACTTTATTTGCCATGTTCTTTTTCCAGATCATAGGTCTCGCAATAACACTTATATTCAGATTAAGCAAAGACGACGGGACAGGAGTTTTCTGTGTCTTGGTCATAATGGTAAATAATATTATTCTTATCATTTTCTACACTTTGAAGGGGAAAAGAATATCAAAGAATTATGAAAATATGGCAAACTTTGTTGAGACGATATTGAAAGATCCTGTGTCCAAAGAATTTGTCGAAGGAGTCAACAAGTACGCTAGGCTTGTTAATGGCTTTATTCGTCATTACATGATGAGTGTGTATGTTCTGTTAGTGATTGAAGTTCTCATGAAAGGTCTATCATATGTGAAAGTGATCAAGCTGGTAACTGAAGAAAGCGTTTTGATCTACAATCTACCCTGGGATGTGAACAACGTCACATTTTGGCCCACTTTGATCTTCCAGATGATTTCAACAGCAGTGATGACAGTGGTTCAGCAAGCTAACCACTATTACCTAATGACGATGATGATTCTACAAACTCTTTGTTTCCGGCATCTTAGAATAAGTCTTACTCATGCCCTCGAATCAAGGAAGAAAAGATCTGTTAAGTTTGACCTCTCTGAACTACAACTTCTGAGACCTCTTCGTGAAAGTCAAAATACCAGTAAAAACTGTTCTTGGCATAAGAATTCAAGTTCAGAAGAGTGTGTCAAGAAATGGATTCAAATGCATGTACAGTTACTGAGGTAAGCAAGTATTGAGTAATTTGAACTTAGAATAGAATATATTTATTTTCTCATAACAAAATACATAGTTTTAACTTTAATCTATAAAACCGATTTGTTTCCAAACAAAATTATGCAGCTTGTTTACAATTTTAAATAAATAATAAATGTCCATTTCACTTGTCAGGCTGACATAAAATTGAAACAAGTTCGCACGCAGCACACTGATGTGAGGGAAGTGAATTTCACATAAAATTTAAAAAAATCAAAATGAGTGTTATAACATCAAATTTTTATAAAAATCTGAAAACATGTCCCTTTTTGCTGTTCTGAAGCTCCTGGTTCAATTCACCTGCAATGCAATTTACCTGCACATTATAAGGTTAGGAGAACGTCCAGTCAGGATTGAAAGTATGCGTGACCATACTGGGGATGATAAAAATATGAATAAAGGCTTTTCTAATGTAAAACCCCCATAAGACGACGTACTGGGTTTAGACGATACACACTTTCTTTAATAACTTGGTAACTATTTGTGCTAGAATAATGAGAGATGGTTTAAAACTTTCGCCTCACTAATCCCCGTCTTTTTACATGCATTAATTTTATATCCGTAGCATTTCTGACTCTTTTAGAGCCCAAAAACTCAAAATTTGAAATATAAAATCCTAATAAGGGGGTTAGCACTTGTCCAACTAATTATTCTAAGGAATGTTCTACCAAATTTAAAGTAAATCGGACAATAAATGTGACCACTAGAGTCACATTTATATATAACACATGTATATATATATATATATATATATATATATATATATATAAAAACACACACACACATTTATATATTCTTTATAAATAATTCTGTAAGCACAATTTTTAAGTCAAAATTGTGGAGTTTGGCAAACCGCAGGATAATGGGAGACGCCTCAAATTAAAGGTCTTGATCCCAGGGACTTGGGAAAAATAGCAGTATTTCGAAAAAGTTACCAGCTAACGAGAAATAACGTAAAACATCCCCCATAAGAAAAGCATGGGGATTTAAAAACGTCTGCTCTTTATATGCATTAAAACATGTGATTAAGAATCTACTTTGTTTACAGTTTGATTATTTGAAAAAAAAATTAAAAACACAAAATATAATATATTTTATATTTTAAACATATTAAATATGCATTACTAATATAATACACAACAAAAAATTAATGGCCAAAAAAACACCTGGCACGTTTGGGATTCAAACCCGGGACTCCAGCTATGAAGACCGTTCTCTTATCCACTACAGCACTAGCATTACTTGACATAAGAAGAAGAGAAGCAATTATCAAAAAGAGAAACTGTATAGGAACACAATTTAAGTTAATAACACTCTATTTTTTCCGTAATTATGAACGTAAAATTGTGTATCAACTTATGCCAAAATAATTCCTTACAGTTTTTATTATTTCAGCTGCACGTTAATATTAAAATCATCCACCTAACTCAATGTACTCATTGGCAGGAAATTGTGCCATACTCCTAGCAGGTCGTGGAGGATCCCGCCAATATTAAAGTAGCTTATCTTGTCAGTAGCGGCTCTAGGGCAGTGCGAGCCGTGCTCCAGCACGGGGCGCGCGGGGCGCGGCGCTTTTGGGGGGGGCGGCGCTCGGCGCTCATGACGGGTAGCGGAACGGGGGGCGGAGGGCTAAACTGCAGCGCTAAAATAAAGTATTTGTAAATATATAAACACCTGACTGATTTTGTAAAATTGGTGTATATTAGTAAGTTGTTGAAAGACATTATTAGAAAGTTGTGTATTCACCATATTGCACCTTCATTATACTTAAACATTAAATTTACAGATAAGATATTTTCCGCTCCCCTCTATTCCAAATTGAGAACTTGTTTTCACCACTATCGTTTTGTGATAACTTCAGTGCTTTCTTATTCGTATTGAGAGTGTGAATAAAATTCGCAATATGATGCAAGAATATTGCGAAGTTAAAATATAAAGTTACACGATGCAACTTATTGTTTCAATCCGCCCTCTTCAATTATTTTAAACTACTTCCTAGATATGGTTTGAGGATAAGAGAGGATTAAATATGGATTTCAATTATTTCATATTTAATTGAAGCTACAACGAATCGAGTTTAATATGGTTATTTTATGTAATAAGGCGGAAAATATGATGCGCCCCCTTCGATCGTTACTTGTAAGGTTTCCTCCTTTGGTTTACTTTGAAAATATCGTTTATCGTTCCGTCTGTTTAGTACTATTTCAATCAAGTTCTTATTTTTTAACTGAGTCATTTTGGAGCATTGGAGAAGAAGTAGGAAATGTTAACTATTAAAATACTTCTCGTCATTACAGATTACTGTACTTGCGCTCTGGTCGTGATTAATCGACTAATCATCTGTATTTCTTCCAAAGTTGCAGTACATAAAATTAGTTGCGGCAGCATATCACAGTTTTGTACTAACGAAAAAAATATGTTTTCACCTTGAGTTTTTAGTCACTGGTATTAAATTTAAGTGATACAAACACTTTTATAAGATAATACTAAATATATATTAGAGAATCAGACAAATTAAGCTTTATAGCTACACAAAACCTTTAAGATTAAATACGCGAAAATAGAGTCTGTATAACTGAAAAAAGTGTAATACATTAGACACAATTGGGCACAATAAACCGAAATTATATTTAGAAAATATTAGTTTTGACGAAAATAAAAATAACTCTTAACAACAAACATTGCTGTTGTCATTGTAAACTCAGTCTAAATTCCCAGAACCGTCAAAATCTTGGTCGGTATTGATGATTGTTTTGTTCCCCTGCACGAAATCTTTCCCACGCTTAGAACAGGTGTTCTGTTATCAGTATGCACTTCCCCCTTCCTACTCAGTTTTGAGGTTTGTTTTCATTGTAATTTTCTTAAATAAGCACATCGTTCTCTGTTGATAAGCAGTGTATTGTGATACGTTGACTTAAAGTGTGCGAGTCTATCGTTTTTAAATTTTTAGATTGTTTTAATTATTTGAGATTTTGAGTTATTTGTTATTTTAAAATGTCAAAAAAGTTTAGTGGCGCGGAATATCGGAAACGGAAGAAGGTAAAAGAAGAAACGGAACAAAATCTGTTAAAAAGTGTCAAAAAGGTTTCCGAATATTTTACATCTACTCCAAGCTGTTCATCGTTTACAACGGATCCTAAGGAAGCAAGAAAAGATGCAGGACCATCAAAGTCATTAACTGAAATTAAGATTACTTCCAATGAAAAGGTAATTTTTAGTTTAGTAATTACCATAAAAAGGAACTAAAGAGTTTTGGTTTCATTTTAGGCACTTCGCTTATTAACTATGAGCAGACTTTCGAAGTTCTGTTCCTATTCTCTGTTAGAATTGTACTTGCATATACAAAAATATTATTTTAATGTTCTAAAATACCGACTAAAGTAAATTAACTAAAGTTGGTTCCTGGATCTTTATTATTTTTTGGGTAATTTCCTCCTAGAATATACAAATACAGCCATTCTGACGTAAAATTCCTTATTAAATCCTAACATAAAAATTAATAGAGTTTTAACGAGCTCAGATTAATTACAACTTATCAAAGAATTTGTTAAATGAATTAGTATCGCATAAAAATACTTCAAGTATTGCTTGTTTTTGGGACAGGGATTTTTATGAATTGTCCCAATACTTACAATTTAAACATATCTCACGTTAGACCGCCAGAGCATTGGCATTGAAGATGTTAGTTTATTTAATTGAACTCTTTGGATTTGTTTGTATAGTGTACTGGATATTTCTTATTTCTCTCCGGAAACTGTAGGAAGTTTTCCTGGGCTTAAAATAAACAAAAATGTCCCATAAATATATGGTCTATATTGTTCGGTTTGGTTTTGTATCCCTGTTTCCATAGTGTTTGAACCCAAATGCTTTTAATTGTGTAATCTTGAATCGTTATAATGCACAAAATTGTACGTGCATCTTTTATATAGCCTACCCAGTAAAACAATTTCTAAAATTTACAGAAATTTTAAAACGGCTCAATCTGTAAATTTCAAATTCATTTTCAATTTAGACTTTAAAATTAATAAATGTATATGCCAATTTTCTGGCCACTATCTGAAGTTATTCTTTAGATTTAGTATGCTTATAAAAAACACAAACACACAGGCGGGAACCTTTATGTTATGAACGTAAGGGACCATTATGTTTATGTCAAATGGTTTGTTATATAAAGTATTTTACTTACGAAAACCCCTGTATAGTATCTAAAAATATATAATTATAATTAATATTGCATTAACTATTAACAAATTTTACTTGTTTTCCATGTTTTACGACTCATCATTAACCCTCTGATAGAACTACCTTAATAATTTTTTAAGTGTTAAGGTTGATTCAGATAGTTAAACATATTCATAGTTTAATTGGGTTAACCCTCATAGTAATGGGTTATTGTGGTTTTTAGACTGAAATGCCAATAACTTCGGTTATGACAACTATTGAAGCGGAGTGTAAATCTAACGAATATGACCTACAAGCGGATTGGTCTGATATGGAGGACCAGAACGAAAATGACAGTATGAGAGAAGGTTGTAAGGTGTGTGTTCGTATTAATTAATGTATATAAAACAAGTCTCAATATGTGGGTCAGTTAAATGTGTGTAGTTTTATTTAATTCGATGTTGTATTTGATATACAAGGGTATAATATTAACTGTAGATAAATGATAAGTAAAAACTAGAAGGAATTATGTTAAATAGTTCATTATTTATCTAAACATGCATAAAATAAAACATTGGGTAGAACGGTAAAGGCAATTCGGTTGAATTTGCTATCCTTGTAAAAGTAATATAATTTATAAGCCACGCATTGTGTTTACCTCAAAGTTAGGGCCTACTTAAAAAGGACAGTTATCAAAACCAGATTATTTTTATTACATTACTCAGATTAGATTAAGTATTCTGTTTTTTATAAATTTTCTTTAAGTGACATGAAGCTTCTACAGATTTTAACTATAGTGTAATTGTTACAGTATTAAAAACCACAAATATTCAAATTTATTATTTAAATGTAAAATAATCTCCGGGGGGAAATAAGCACCATATATGATATGGAATAAACGTCAATGTTATATTTAAACACATTTTCGTTTTTAAACTAGCTAGTTGTTCAGTGTTCAAAAGAAAATTCATCTGATACTAACATAATTTGGTTCATATATTAAAAACGATGCAAACGCAATCAACTTTTTACCTTGACACTATCTCATCAAACAAAATAATAATCGGTACTGAGTCTAGATATATTTTTCAGGAATTTGAATTTAATAACACTCAATCCACTACTCCTCCTGACGACGGCAACGATCCTGGAAATTGGCCTGATGTTTTGACCGAGGTCGACCGCCAAGTAATTGTGACTCGCGGACCAGTTTATGTAAAAAATATCATATTTCCCGCCAACGAAGATGGACGTCGGTTTTCGCCGGCCAGTTATGAAAGGAAACTTCCGAATGGTGAGGTTATCAATAGAAGTTGGCTCATATATTCAGTCATAAAAAATGCAATATTCTGTTTTTGTTGCCGATTATTTGGCTCAATAAAAATTTCACTGACATCAACAGGTGGCTACTCAGATTGGGGCCACACGTACCAACTGCTATCACAGCATGAACAATCGCCAGCCCATATGAAAGCTTTTCAAGCATGGATGGAGCTGAGTAAGCGATTATGCAGTGGAAAAACCATAGATGCTGAAAATCAAAGGATAATTCGAAGCGAATCTGAACGCTGGAGAGAAGTTTTAAAACGTTTAGTGTATGTAATACAATTCCTAGGATCACAAAATTTAGCTTTTCGTGGTAAATCAGATAAGATTTTCAAGAGAAATAATGGAAATTTCTTGAAACTAGTAGAATATATATCAAAATTTGACGTTGTAATGGCGAACCATTTAAGCAAAATAATGTCGAAAGAAACTCATGTACACTATCTTGGGAAAAACATCCAAAATGAATTAATATGTTTGCTCTCAAACGCTATCCGAAAGAAAATCTTATCCGATTTGAAAGAAGCAAATTATTATTCCATTATTGTAGACTGCACCCCTGACATTAGCCATGTTGAACAACTGACATTAGTTGTTAGGTTTGTTAAAACTGTTGCTGGTAAAAGCCCCGAGATAAAAGAACATTTTTTGGGCTTTTTACCTCTTGATGAGACGACGGGGGAGGCTCTAACGGAATGTGTTATAAATCAACTAAAAGACCTGCAGATTCCTGTAGAAAATATGAGAGGTCAAGGCTATGACAACGGAGCCAATATGAAAGGAAAACATGTTGGTGTTCAAAAAAGGATAATGGATATAAACCCTAGAGCTTTCTTTGTGCCATGTAGTGCACACTCGTTAAATCTAGTTGTTAATGACGCCGCTTCATCTTGTGTTGAGGCCGTTTCGTTTTTTGGTACCATACAGGAAACGTACAACTTTTTTTCTGGATCGCCACATCGTTGGAATGTTCTTAAAAGCCATATAACTAGCTTGACTGTCAAACCTTTGAGCCAAACACGGTGGGAGAGCAGGATTGAGGCCATCAATCCTTTCCGTTACCAGTTAGGCGAACTATATGATGCATTATTTGAGTCATCTCAGGATCCTAGGTTAGATGCATTTGGCAAAAACAATGCTTTAGGTCTTGCCAAAAAGCTAAAGTCATACACGTTCATTTGCTGCCTAGTCTTATGGCACTTGATCCTTTTTCGCATTAATTTAATTAGTAAAA
Source organism: Allygus modestus (assembly GCA_963675035.1). Taxonomy (NCBI): domain Eukaryota; kingdom Metazoa; phylum Arthropoda; class Insecta; order Hemiptera; family Cicadellidae; genus Allygus; species Allygus modestus. The sequence continues at coordinate 102,039,697 of OY776117.1, forward strand.
TCCTACAGGAAGAACAGGTGAACATCGCCAGGGCGATGGAATTGATTGTCAAGGTTAAAACATATTTCAACGATATCAGAACGAGTGAAGGACTGGAAAAAATGTTAGTTGATGCTCGGGAATTAGCAGACACTATGGAAGTTGAACATTCATTTGATCAGGAACGCCAAGTACGTCCCCGCAGAGTAAAAAAGCAGTTCAGTTACGAGTCGTCTGATAACCCTCCCAACGACCCAAAAGATGCATTTAGGAACAATGTATATTTCTATGTCCTAGACCAAGCAATATCGTCCTTAAATGAGAGGTTTGAGCAACTCACCAAATACAGTGACATGTTTATTTTTGTGCATAACCCAACTAGCTATGAGGAGGATGAGCTCCTAAAACATTGCAAGGATTTACAGCTCTCCTTAAGTGACGGTGATCATAGCGATTTAGATGGGATGCAGTTATACCAAGAGCTGGAGATTTTTAAAACTATTATACCTGATGAAGAAAGGAAGAATATGAAAACCCCCATAGACATTCTAAAGTTTATAAGTTTGAACAAATTTATTGAAAACTTTCCCAATTTAACTATAGCGCTGAGAGTCATGCTGACTCTGCCAGTGACTGTGGCGTCTGGAGAAAGATCGTTCTCTAAACTTAAAATCATAAAGAACTATTTGAGGTCAACAATGTCGCAAGAACGCTTAGTTGGTCTGGCAATCATGTCGATTGAGTTTGAAGAACTCAATAATTTAGATATAAATGTTATTATTTCAGAGTTTGCAGAGAAAAAAGCAAGGAGAATTCATTTTTCATAAGAGTAAAAACAAATCAAAAATGTATTGTAACATGTAAGCACTTTCCGATAAATAATGTAAGCTTGTAATAAATACATTTTTGTTTATACGGTCAAAATGTTATCAATGATTTCCTCTTCTACATTTTTAAAAGCAATGGACAATAGTACTTTATTCAATATCTATTATGACTAATAATTTTAATTTTAATTTGGCAGAGTATTTACAACTTCCAAAGAAATTAAATAAATCCAAATCAAATTTTCTTTTGATCAGAAAAAATTATTTAGTACTATTGATTCCTATGTGTTTGTATACCTTGTACAGAATATCATGCTCATGGCGATAGGCTACCTCCCTACGAGCGAATCTAGTAGGCGAGTTACATTGCATGAGGGCGGCCGGGAGCTAATTCCCAGTCTATCCTTGTGTCGGTCAGTGTGAGGGAACCGAGCGATCGTAGCAGGTAGCCTACTGCCGCGTCGCGCGCCGCTCATGTCCATGACATGAGATCGTCCTGTACAGGGTATATTGTAGTCGTAGCAACACATAAATAAATGCACGACCCGTCATTTGTTTATAGTGTGTGACCCGACATAAATAAATAGTCACACATAAGTTAGTGCAGACCCGGCCGTTCTTGTTAAATTTGCTAAATTGTTTCTCTCTGTTTTAATTCCAGGTTTTTCAGAACAGCAATTCAGATATGACTGTTGTAACAATTTATATATTATCGAAACTCAGCATTTCCTGGGCGATAATATGAAATCAATATTTTAATTTACACAAGTCTCTGAACTGAATGTGTTCCATAGCTTGTCATTTCAGGTGATCAGTATCGCACGGAACCAGTAACAACGCAAACGTAACAAAGCTAGGCGCGCACGTGTCAGTCTTATCTTAGAGCCATGAGGGAGGGAGGGTTTCGATGATGGGGAGGGGGGAGGGTTCGGACGATGGGATGGAGGGCGGGGGGCGGAAAGTTTGGTCTTTGCACGGGCGCTGAAAAACTGACGGGCCGCCCCTGTATCTTGTCTTAATTATATAATGCCTCACAAATCAAGTAGTCCTATGTGGATGCAGCGCAGGAATATGGTGTGTAGGTATTTAGGTATTTAGGTATTTATATATGTATAGGCCCCTCTGAAATGGGTTTTAACACTTATTGTTGTTGATTTAATAGACAGGATAAGGTTCCTAATCATGTTCTAAAAGTTTTACATTTTTTGACAGGCCTCGTCAAGTCATTTGACCTAGTCTGATATCAGGCCTAATCCAAGACACTTGATCAAGTCCGACCAGACCTGAATGAACTTGATCAGGCCTGATAAAATTTTATAATGCCTGATCAAGGCAGTTTATCAAGTTTGATCGGGCCTGAACAAACTTGATCAGACCTGATACAATTGTTGATAATGCCTGATCAAGACAGTTGATCAAGTTTGATCGGGCCTGAACAAACTTGATCAGGCCTGTCCAACTATTTGATCAAAGTCATTCAAACCTGATCAACTCTGTTCAAATTTGATTAATTTTGATCAAGTCCGATCAAAACATTTCATGGGGGTATTTATCAGTAACTATTATAAATCCAGTTACGGAGTCTACGATTAAAATATAAGGCTCGCAAAGTGAAAGTTGTTAAAAAAAACATAATTTCATGACAGTAACTTATTATACTGTTTCAGCATGTGCAAGGAGTTTGTGGACATCTACAGTCCGTTGCTGGTCACCTACTTCCTCGTCATGTTTCTCATTCTCATCAGTGGTGTTTTTTCCATAACTCAGGTATTTTTTTTAATTCTAGCTAAAGAAGGTTGTACGAGTTTCAATCTCTCCAACAGTTTTTTTATTCAATCTGGTTAAATAAGCAAATCTGAAAAATTGTATCTTTTACTATTAATGTTAAATTGTATTAACTGGTAGCAATAGAGATATATCTAATTTATATTTTGTTATTTACCAATTTTGAAGGTGTTGAGTGACAAAACAACCAACATGTAGCATGTCGTATATGTTCATTGTGATCTCTTCATGTGAATCAAATCTCAGAAAATATTAGAAGACCACACCGGCCTTTACATTTTCAAGTTTCTATTGCAGAAGATGTTTTTCTTGGTTGGTTTAAGTTAGTAAAAATCTTTTTTTAGTATGAAGTGTAATTGAAATAATTCCCATTGTTTATCATATGGATAAAGTACAAACTTTTAGGGTGGTCTAGAGCCTCTTATGTTTGATTTTATTTTAATAGAGCGCAACTTACTCAGGCTGAGCTCTATCAAGCGACATCACAAACATCAAAATCATTTAGAATCTTAGGAGGAGTTCCAGACAAAAAACCCCTAGCACATTAAATAGGTGTGGATAAGTTTTATGTTCAATAACAAACATCAAATTGAAATTATTACAAGACCCATAGAAAATAATCTATATTATTACAATGGACAATTTGTATAAGAAAGTATTTTTTCAATATTTCTTGGATAGGAAATATTGAAAGAAGGAAACAAGGAGCTCTCTAAGATAAATCATTGATACTCAATGTACGTGGGAAATTGTGTTACAGAACCACCATTATTATGGACTCGTGGAGGAAATTATCCTGGGCTTATATTTTGCTGGGATCATTTTCAACTTGTTCATGCTCTCGATAGCCGGTTCTAACCTTAGCTTTGAGGTAAGTTACAAATGTTATTTTAAAGACGAAAGCAGTACAGTTTTTAATAGTAAAGACTTTTCTTTACAACTAAGCCATTCCTGATATTTTCATAGTGCCCTGTTGTTTTTATATATATTAATTGTCCCATTGATGCTCTTCAAAGAAGTCTCAGGTCTACTGAGGCACTGTTTTAGAACCAATGAAGAAGAAGAATGTATAAAGTAGGACCAATAGACACTTTTGGGGGGGCGGCGCTCAGCGCTCATGACAGGTCGCGGGGTGCGGGGTGGGGAGCATAGTCCGTAGTTCTAAATATATATAAACCCGTCTGATTTTATACATTTTTAATATATTAGTACTTTAAGTTGTTTATTATTGGGAATAAAGTTATGTATTTACCATGTTGCACCTTCATTATACTTAAATATTAAATTTACATATCATAACGGGATTTCATCTTTAATTTAAGTTACAATGATTCGAGTTTAATATTGCTATTATATGTAATAAGGGGGAAAATATGATGCGCCCCCCTAAGATTTTGTTGCCCCCTTCGATCGTTACTTGTAAGGTCTACCTACGGTTTTGTGTTAACGAAAAAAAAGTTCTTTTGATCAGAGAAAATTATTTAGTATTTTCGATCCATTAATTTTTCTTTGTGTTTGTATACCTTGTACAAAATTTCATGCTCATGGCGATAAAGGCTACCTCCTACGAGCGAATATATAAGAAGATATATATCTATATCTTCCTGAATCCAAACCAAAATGAAACATTTTTTTCCGATTTCTTTACTGAATCATTTGCCCATCAGCATGCCGGAACTGTGACCATCTCCTAATCACCGGCTCCGGTCTTCCCTACGGAAAAATCTGCGCCGTCGAGTGAAAATACATTGTTACGATAGGGAAAAGGAGCGTTGCGGAGATCCGCAGGATCCCTGTTTGCGGCTACGATAAAAGTGTTACCAACATTATTAATGGAATTGGACAGAAGAAAGTTAATTCTACTCATTCTCGTTTTTAAAATTTCAAAATAATGTCTGTGACTTAAGTTTTTATACTTTGGAAAAGCTCATTTGTGTGCATTTAAAAGGGCTTGTAAATGTAACTCAATTAAACAAATATAAAAGGGACATTTGTGGACAATATTTTTCTCTTTAATATTATAATTTAACTTTAATTAAAGGTTTATATAGCAGCTGTTAAGAGGGATCCTAGCGCTGCACGGAAAGGGGTAGTCCGGAGCCTTAATAAAACTTGGTAGTTTCTCACGCAGATTTTATGCCGTAATTCAATAAAAAAATCTTAAGTTTGTTAATAAAGTATAAAAAACTCTTATTAATTTTGTATTACAACTATGTGATGCGTGGACTTAATTTTGCGTGGAAGATTAAAGAGATAGAATGATTCATACAACATGACATTCATAAATATCAGAGCTATGAGCTGAATCATGAAGTTTTATACCTGCACCGCGGGTCGTAGGCGTTGAGTTCGTGAGTGCGCGTGCGAGAGTAAAGGGTCATCCAGCCTAGCTCTTGGGGATTTTGAGACCCATTATCGAAGCCATTGCAATTGCGTTTTTCTTGTGGGGATTTTGAGACTGTTTTTACCACTTTCAGGCTTGGGGATTTTGAGAAGTAACCGTTATGTTATTAGAGCTATGGGGGGGGAGGTTTTGGTTGATGGGGAGAGGGGCGGGGGACGGCAAGTTTGGTCTTGCACGGGCGCTGACAAACTGACGGGCCGCCCCTGAGTAGGACATAAACTACTGAGCTTACCATAGAAACAAAAGTTTTTATTGACTTAGGCTATAAAAGGGAGTTTTACTTGATACAGACCCAGTTGGTGTGCTCAACCAAAGCATGATGAATCAACTAGACACACTGTGGCTGCATCTTGTAACATCTCAAAACGAAAATATTTTACACACACACACACACATATATATATATATATATATATATATATATATCACATTTCTTTAAGGGACACTCATGCTAAAAATCTAGGCAAATTGGTCACACTTGATGAAAGCAAGTGGACAATTATGTATTTCACAAATGATTTTTAAATATGAATATACCATAAAATTCCTTGATTTGTAGTAGATGTTCAAAGGTTTTCTATGCTTTACTAAATAGTTTGAAATTCTTGGATGTCAAAGTTTATTTTTGTGAAGCCAAAGCCGAATTTCAAGGTACACATGAATAACAGACAAAATTTTAGTTAATCATAAAAAATGTTATTACCAAACAACTTTGTATGTGTTGAGCAGAAGGCCCTATAGAGGTAGAAAAATCCTGTTTTCTTCCAGAGTGTCCGCACATTCGAGGAAGCGTTTCATGCACCATGGTACGTGTGCAGACGCCAAATCAAATCGACCCTCATGGTAATCTGTGAGGCAGCCAAACGACCAGTGCATTTTGCGGCTTTCGGCTCTCATTTCTTCAACATGTCACTCGACAACTTTATCTGGGTGAGCTTTTTCCCTTTTTATATTTAATATTATAAAATGGGTTTTCTGAACTTGAACACTGTCTTACTATTCAATCAATCAATCAAAACTTTATTCAATGAAAGTACAAAGTACATTCTTAATGGTGTAAAATACAATACGTTAATATACATTTCATATACATCTTAACTACAACTAAACAATGGTACTATTGGTACAGTCCCGGCAATCTATGGAGAGAAAGGGTCCAGGTAGACCCGGCCAGGCCTAATCCTCTGTTGACAAAACAGCTATTGTCGTGAAGCTGTGGGGCGCGCTACCCGTCCCAGTGGTCATTGCCAATGCCTTCCTTTATTTTTTAGAAATAACTCGGCCCAGTGCAAATTCAATAAATTGATCGGCTGATCGCATATGATTTAGTGACGGGTCATTTTATTCTCCAAGTGATGACGAATATCACAAAACTTGAATCACAATTCTACGGCGCTCCGTCGATTGGCTAGTCGGTGTTGAGAATATGCAGGCTTGCCGCTCACATATAAAGTAATCTGTTCTCCTTCAAAATAAAAACAGCTCGCTCTATGTGATAAGCGACCAAAGCCTTTGTCAACTTTAATATTAACTAGAATTTATATAAACTTTTAATAATTAAGTATGTTAATTTATATACTTCGGAAATTGTTTTGAAATTTTTATGTTTGTGTATAATTTGGATGTTTGTATTATTGTATATTTTTATATCATTTATGTATTGTATTGTAATGTATTTTACTTTTGCTTTTTTTTATTAATTTGTATACTTTGTAAACAGTAGTTATTGCTATTTTTATAATTACCTTGGGCCTTGTAATTTTAGAAATGATATATTATTGTATATTAAATATTAAAGTTGACAAAAGGCTTTGGCCGCTTATCATATAGAGCGAGCTGTTTGTATTTTGAAGGAGAACAGATTACTTTATATGTGAGCGGCAAGCCTGCATATTCTCAACACCGACTAGCCAATCGACGGAGCGTCGTAGAATTGTGATTTAAGTTATGTGATATTCGTCTTCACTTGGTCAATAAAATGACCCGTCAGTAAATTAGAAACAATCAGCCGTTCAATTTATAGAATTTGTACTGGGCCTAGTTATTTCTAAGAATTAAAGGGAGGCAGTGGCAATGACCACTGGGACAGGGTTAGCCGCCCCACAGCTTCACGACAATAGCTATGTTTTGACAAGAGGATTAGGCCTGGCCAGTCTACCTGGACCCTTTCTCTCCATAGCTGGCCGGGACTGTACCTGAGGTAGAGAATGTTGGTACCTGGGGTTTATTTTGGTTTTATAACTGTCAAATGCAATTATACAGATGTTAATTAAGTAAAATAGCTGTCATATATATGATTAAAAAAAGCTGCAAAGACAAATTCAATTGCAATTGAGTGTTTTACCATTTTAGAAAGATTATAGCTAACAGAATTTTTGTTTTTAAAACTAAAAAATGATAAGACATTTAAAAACGTTCCCAGCCAGCAGGAGAAGTCAAGGGAACACTGAAATGTAGTTTTAACTAAAATTACACTGAATGCAGAATTTAAAAATATATTTCATATGAATACAAGATATCGTTTGATATCGTTTTAACAAGATATCTGTTAAACATTTTGCACAGAAACACAATTTAGTGTTATTTAAATTATTAAAGCTATGTCAGCATTTATAAATGGGTAGCATTTATTTTTCTAAATGTTAAAATTCTGGGCCCTTGTAATATTTTGAAGAAAATTAACATAATCAATTGATTTTAAAAATATATTTTTTTGTATTGTTTAATGCAGTTTCAATAATTGGGTCTTTCTGCGCAGGTAATGAGGGCCATGGTGTCATTCTACATGGGACTTGTTAAAATCAAAGCTAGAGCAATCCAACGAGTCACATAATGGACCTGTACTATGGATTTTGTGGTTAGGAAGCTATAAGCTATGTAGTTGGCTATAGTTTCATTTTCAAAGTAAAAAGTTATATAGTGCAACGTAAATGTTTTTGAAAACTGTTTTTGCACTTCTAATTAATTATTATTTTGGGGATTTAAAAAAGTGTGAATATTCCAAACCAATAAATAAAAAAGTCTTAATGAAAACTAATTTTTATGACATTTTTTTCAACATGTTGTTTGAGGCTCCAGTCACACAACTTGTAGCGTTTCTTCTTGCTTCTCCCACAAGGTCAATGTTAACTTTCAAAGCTCGGTCCTCTTCAATGGATTACCCGTTATCGTTGATTTATGGCTCATTTTAAAGATAAAAAATATGTATATCGATTTCAGTGAGCAAAATTTTGGTATCAAAATTAATAATTGTTCAATAAAATTCCAAAATATTCAATCTTTATGATTTGTTATGGGTGAACTACAGTGGAACCTCGATAACTCGAACCTCAGGGGGAACGGGAAAAATTTGAGTTATCGAATATCAAAACACATCATATTGTTTAGTGAAAATATTGTAGAATAGGAAAGTAAACAAATAATGACTCATATTTCGGTATTTTGGTGATGTTTTTCCCGTTCGACCACTTCCTGTCTATTTATAGACGTATTTTGCTCACTTCTTATCACCTGCCCCAAACAAATCCCTCCCCCTTACGGGAGACAGTTCTGACCAACTACACAAAAATTTCAATTTAGCTGAACATCAATGTACTCTAGGCTATTAAAGTAATTTGCAAAACTAAAAGGGAACAAAACATGATAATAATTAAAATTGCAGAGCATTGTTGGAATTTGGGTGAAGCAAAACGATCCAGTACTTATTTTTGTTTTAAAATTGTCGAAGGAGAATTCATTGGTGTTCCAAACTGCTTCCCGATGTCATTATTTTATTTCCTGTGCCAACAGCCTCAAATAATCTTCAAATTTTCCTCATAGGGTAGAGTTGTACCAACACGTTTTGCCAAACTGTAAACACTTAGTAAAAACACAACCTGAAAACTACTTCTTTGTTTAAAATCCATTGTTGGTGATGGTGAGTTTATGTTGTGTAAGAGATTATTACGGACATTTTCCATCACTGATTAGTAGTGAAACTTGTTTTTACTAATCAGTGATGGAAAATGTCCGCAATAATCTCTAAAAACTACGTTTCACGCACTACATCCAGAACCTCTAAAACTGGCACTGACTAACGACACACTGGACACAGATCTATTAAAATCAAAACCATTTTATTGAAGAAAAATACATAATTTACAACAATATGAGACTGTTCCTTATTTATGAAATGAAATCCTCACATAGGTGTAACTTGTGCATTTGTTTGATATGCGCGTTGCTCATCAACATAAATTTTTTGGTTGTTTTACCGACACCAGGAGCACCCGGAAAAGAGATGTAGTGAGGAGGGAAGTAGTGGGCATTTGGGGCTTCTGGGCCAAGTGATTTATGGCTTCTGGTCACGTGACCGGAAGTGCTGAGTCATTAAATACGTCATCTGAGGCTGAGCCAGTGACGTAGGCGGTTTTGTGACGTAATGAGGTAAAGTTCAAAGTTCAAGGACACGGTGAAGTTTTTTTAAAAAAAATCTACCTCGCACTCGTATCATTCGATTGTGATTCGATAGTTAATCGATAATAAATATCGAATGAAAACCATCGAATGAAACAATCGAATGATACGAGTGCGAGGTAGTACTATTACAAATATTGCTTTATTTTATTTACAATAATTCAGTTGCGGCCATCACTTCGCTTTCTGATGAAAGGCGGTAGATACTTTGATTCCTGCGCAGAGTCCATGTTGTGTTTTCGACACCTATCTGTTCTGTTAGGTGTTTGCATTTCATTGCTGTCAGGTGGAAATAATACCTGACGGCAATGAAATAGAAACATCTATCAGATCTTGAGTGAAATGATATTGTTATTTTGTGAAGAGCGTCTCGGAGAGCTCGATGTTCACCGGTCGAGAGCCGGAGGTGTACTGACTATTCGCTAGCTAGCGTTTTGGTATCAAACAAAATGGTGGGGGTAAAAGTGTGGTGGGGGCGGAGCAGATGGCGGACGGCAGATGGCAGGCGGCAGGTGGCAGGCGGCAGATGGCAGCTGGAGCGGGGAGGAAGACTATGAATAAAATATCCATTAGTTAAATCCCATCAAGGATAACGTAATTGCTTCTGTATCAGAGGATGTTGTGGTAGACACTTCTTGTACATGTATTTGATCAGTCGATTCATTAGTGTCAGCTTGGTAAATATTAAAAGATAAAGATGTGGAAGAAACATTATTGTCTTGTATTTGTGAATCCATGTGTACCGCGCAAGAGCTAGACATATAGTGATGTAGCGTTTGCGCGTAGGTTAGGTACTCGACTCTTCCCCCCACCACACCAGTCCCCCCACCATACCAGTCCCCCCACCAAGTTTTACATCGCACAATAACTTTAAGCCAAAAATAAAGAAGTTATATAGGCTTGCCCTTTAAAATAGTTATTTTTGGCTACTGCTACACCCTTGGTCGGATCTGAATTCTGTTTGCACCAACTTGTTCCTCTGATCAATCCGCGTAATTTGAGTACCCACTTGTCATATGTTAAACTAGAAATAAAGAAATTATTTAGATGTGACCTTCAAAATAGTTGTTTTTGGCTATTACTGCTATACACTTGGTCGGATCTGAATTCTGTTTGCACCAACTTGTTCCTCTGATCGGTCTGCGTAATTTGAGTACCCACTTGGCATATTTTAAACTAGAAATAAAGAAATTATTTAGATTTGACCTTGAAAATAGTTGTTTTTTCGCTGTTGCTGCTATACCCTTGGTCGGATCTGAATTCTGACTGCACCTTATGGTTCGTCTTGCTGAGCCGTGTCAGTAGAGTACCCACTTGACATATGTTAAACTAGAAATAAAGAAATTATTTAGATTTGACCTTCAAAATAGTTGTTTTTGGCTATTACTGCTATACCCTTGGTTGGATCTGAATTCTGTTTGCACCAACTTGTTCCTCTGATCAATCTGCGTAATTTGAGTACCCACATGGCATATGTTAAACTATAAATAAAGAAATTATTTAGATTTGACCTTCAAAATAGTTATTTTTAGCTATTACTGCTATACCCTTGGTCATATCTGAATTATGTTTGCACCAACTTGTTCCTCTGATCAATCTGCGTAATTTGAGTACCCAATTGGCATATGTTAAACTAGAAATAAATAAATTATTTAGATTTGACCTTCAAAATAGTTGTTTTTAACTATTACTGCTATACCCTTGGTCGGATCTGAATTCTGTAATAACTAAACATTAATCTCTCCAGAAAAATCAATACATATCTTCCAGTATTTTAAGAGACGAGAATTTTCTGAATTTTCTAAGTCCCCAAGGTCATCTGAACATTTTGCCAAAGCGGGGAATAGAGCAGTAAGTGATTCTCACTTTGACCACAAACTGCTCTATTCCCCGCTCTGTATTAGGAGAAGAGGACTAGTTTAAAGCTCGCAATTATAGGCAATAAACCTGATAACGGAACACTAACCTCTCCCCCGAAAAGTTATCCCCCCCCCCCAAAAAAAAAATAAATAAATAAAAGCAAAATGGTCAGTTAACAACAGTCGCGCACTCTGAAACCGCAAGGACGTTCATCACTGTGTAGGCGTCAGAGTTTTACGAACCGAAGTACAATAATACCTGACCAAGGTCCCCTTAAGTTTATTTCCCCGAAGATGTATCCCCCTAAGATAAGCAATATGGTCAGTTTACAACAGTCGCGCACTCTGAAACCGCAAGGACGTTCATCACTGTGTAGGCGTCAGAGTTTTACGAACCGAAGTACAATAATTACCTGACCAAGGTCCCCTTAAATTTAACAAAAAATAAGCAAACTGACTGAATCTGTTTCTCGTGAGTAAGGGCTAAGATAGGTAAAGTCATCCGGTTTGCGCGCCGCAATGACTTAAGGTCGGTTTTCGTGCCATACCTTTTTGTAAGGGGTTAGGAAAGGTGTTTATTTGAGAAACGTATTATAAACCCCCCTGACATATTTAAAGACTTTACCCACTTGTAGAGCGTGAAAGAAAAGTACATATTTCATCAGTAAATAAAACACTTCAAAAAACCAACACCAAACACCACAATCAGATACACTAACTACATTTACTAGCAGCAAACTACAAGCGTTATTCTAACATGCTTAATAATACACAGACATGCCTTAAGCTAAGGTAGCATCTCTAATATATAGTGGTACCAACTCTATACTAGAGATGCTATTACGGACAGCTCCAACAAACAGCTAGCTAGACTGTTGGCTTCAGACTGTAAGCCCTCTGTGGACAGCTCCAGGTTTTATAGCCGGAACGGCAGGTGCAACGGCAGATGGCGCGGGGGGCAGATACACTCTACTACATTCGCCGCGCTGCAAAAGTAATTTAATACGGCGTCGCCGAGTATTTTATTTGTCGGTTCATTTGATATGTTTTAAACTTAGATATGCAATAGCTGAAACACTCGCACTTACGACAAGCTTTCTCGTCAACTTGATTTCCTGGTATTTTTATAATAACTAGAATGGGTTTCGTTAGGTGTCGCAAAAAAAAGATCTAGAATAAAGAAACACAATAACTTATACTTTATGTCTGGTATATATGTTACAATTGTTCATAAAAAATAAAAAAACTAAAACAAACTTTAAAATGTTTTGAATTTCGGTCAGGTAAATTAATAAATTAATAAAAAAGTACATCACAAATACTGTTGTATAAGTTTGTGTGTTCAAATTAAATGTACATGGCATAAAAAAAAAAAAAATTATAAAGTATAAATCTTGCGTTATTTTAAAAATCCATGATCTTAATAAGTATTAACGCACGTTAAATGACAGAAACACTATATATAAATTTTCCAACATCTTAACAATACTTTGATTTCAATATTTTCCTTACCCCACAGTAATTTCCCAAGTTATACCGAACTTATATAAACGCTTTTAATATAAATTTCTATCACCAATGAATATAAGCTTGAAAATGACGTCAAGAAGAGTCTTTAGGAGAGAATAGTGACAAATAATCAGTCTTAATATATTTCTGGAGTTAAAAATAATCATACATTAATAATTAATTTTAGATATATAGTGGTTATTGTTCGGGTTTAAATACAAATTTTGTGACATATTTATTTGAACTACGTTTTATAACACTTTGCAATGCTCAAACAACCGTCCAAAAGTTAGTCTGATCGACCTACGAGTCGGCGTATCGGATAGCTAATTTTGATTACAATATGAATATATAAAAACCTCACAACCCTCCGATACAATGTTCTAATCAGTTTACTGGGCTTCGGATGGCCAAAGGCGCTATGTCCCGCGGCGCGCCGCCGCGCCGGCGCCGCGCCTGGCATAGTTAGTTTATGGAGATATGGAGAATAAGTAAAATTTTATATCTCTATTATTAATGAACAAATCGAATCTAATGAAACTTAGTATGTGGCTTCATGTGGTTGGGATTTACTGATATTTGAATGAAAACCCCATTTTTGTGGTCCCCATGGAAGCAAACCTGCGTAATCAGCAGCTATATTGTTATTCTTATGGGGAATAAGAAACTTGTGATGTCTTGCTTGTTTATAAACATAAATTGGTAAAATTTGGTATGTTACTTTATCTAATGGTAATCCATTGGTATTTAAATAAATATCTGATTTTTATGGTCCTTGATGCAGCAAACCAGCATCCTCAGTCTTAATGTTTTTGTTATGGAGAATAAATAAAAATTAATATCTCGCTAGTTTATGAAGGTGCTTTGATGAAAGTTGGTAAGTGACTTCATGAGGTAGTAAAGTACCATTTGAAACTAGTTGAGTGTGCAGGTTTGCTGCAACGGGGGTATTTAAAGTTTATATTTCTAACGTCCCACAAAACTAATCTCGTTGTTTGCAAAACTCTTCATATACAATTGATTACAAAATTAGTATATTTGACCGAATCGAGAACGTGATGACTTATACAGCGAGTGCATCAATAGTAAATCCTGAATTACAGCCTACTCAACGCTTGAATCACTTAAAGCTGGGTTTTCCTAGGCGCGGAACTTTTCGGCAGCGGAGCGCGAAACGCGGAGAGCGGAGTTAGTAAGCTGGTTTCTGCTCATCATGTAATCAAATGGCGCTGTTTTCATAGACAGCGGAATTGTAACGCGCCGCGCCGCGGATTAACTTTGTCCGCTTCTGGAGCAGAGGAGTCCGCTTTCCGGCGCAGAAGTCTGTAGAGGTTATACTGGTGTCCTGTGATTTTGTGTTGTTACAGAATAAGTTCGGGTAAATTTAGTGCGCCAGTTGACGATAAGCTTGTTGAATGAATATAAGGCTATCCAATTATCTGAAGTACGATAGGTATAATAACCAACAGATCTAGGTTATTCCGCAGTCGGTCGCTGAAAAATTCCGCGTCTAGGAAAATAGAATTCCGCTGATCTGAAACTACGAGCGGAGAATCTCCGCGTTCCGCGCTCCGCTGCCGAAAAGTTCCGTGCCTAGGAAAACGCAGTTTAAGAAGGACTCTTTGAGACCTGAGCTTCACATGCAGCAATCTGAATTTACAAAATATCCCTGATAAAAATCCCACGAATTAAATGCATACTGCACAACAGTAACACGGAAAATCTAGAGAAAAGGTAATTTTTTAAACGTTAAGTGTTACCAACTATTCACTTTTCCGTGACAAATACAACAAAATATGTTTCCTGATGGTTTATAAAGAGCCTTTTCAATATAACACCAATCCAATTGGTCGGTCATGGATTAAAAAAAGTTAAACAAATGTTGTTCGGTAAAATGAATCACTTCCCATGCAGTATAATTTCATTTGTAGGTCTAGTCATTGCTAGTTCCTGAATACAAATACAATATGCAGACCAAAGTTACAATTATTAGTTTTTCGCCAGCAAAATTAAAGTGTTTTTATTCGAGAGCTTAAAAGAAGCAAGACGCATAAATCAGTAACATTTGCATGCATTCAGAGCTACAGTTAGGCCTTTGCGAAATTCAACAGAAACCTATCCTTTAAAGCGAATTAAATCTTACGTATAGAAAGCATTTAAACACGTGAAATCAACTAATAAGCCATTACAATTCTTGATATCAAGTAAAACCACACACGGATGCTACTATGCAACAGAATAAATGTATAGCGTAATTTTAGAAATAGTGGAAAGCACCTTTATGAATAAATACATAAATTTATTCATTTGTTTAAGATGTGATAATGTCTGAATGATAAGTGAAACGTGCTTCTAGTGTGAGTTTAGAGAAATTCGCATTATCTTTAATTTAATTCCACTAAATAAAAAAGGGTGAAAAACATTACTGATACAACAGGAGAATATCTTTGAAGATAATTATGTAATGTAATTGAAAGATACAAATTTTTTAAAATCATAAAATAATACATTAATAATCTAAATCTGTTATATGTAAAGTAATCACTATTCATTTATACATGGAGTTAGATCTAATATTTAAAAGGTAAGCCTGTATGGAAGGCCTCTTCACACAATGCCTCTAAAAATAATAAACCCCAGAAAACCCCAGGATATTTAGTGTCATGTAGCAATATACTAGTTGAAGAGAAGGTCTATCTCACTGGCTGTGTATGAGGGTTTATATTTATGACAAAATTGTCAGTTATAAAACAAAAAATCCAAATCGATTTTAAATTTACTTAAAATAGATTAGTAAAAGTTAGTTGCTATTGTATAGTATACTAGCTGTTGCCCGCAGACTTTGCCCCGCAAGTGATTTATAAAAAAAAACTCTGACAGTTATGTGTGCTGCATTCTGTGGTTAGCTCGTGGAACCACTACGATTCAAAAGCAGCTGTTTGTATTTTCATCAGCTCAAACAAAAATGAATGTCCATAAGGAATTCATGGGAAGTGTGTCGGGGTCTTTGGCAGAGCCCTAAGGTCAGATCAGGATGAAAACTATTTAGTTTTCCTATTTCATGCTTAAAGAATCATTGTACAGAATTTTAACTCTCTTGGTAAATGGGAAGTAGGAGAATTTGTGATGAGTGAGTCAGTGAGAGCTTCGCCTTTTATAGGTATAGATTATTAGAGTTCAAAAGTAAATAAAGTATGCACTCATGCAGATCATACAGAATATGAATTAGTTATCGAAGTCAAGTTATCAGTAGTTTTATCTCTAATATTCCAATATTAATGGTTTATATTTAAATTGTAGTTGTGTAAAAATTGATTTTAGTGTGTAAACAAATTTTTGTGATATTTAATAAAATGGTTCACTAATGCGAATTAAATTTATTTTGGCCTCGAAACGAACAATATATTTTAATAGACATCAAATTATTTATATCTTACAAGCATCAGTCCATTTTACATTAACAAGACGGTCCATCGCTTCACCTCTCTTTTGACTTGGAATGCTAAAATTATTTTATTGATGTATTAGGGCACACCCCACAGAGGGGAGTGTCAGGATGACAGAGGGTTTAGAACCATTTTTTAACTCGGACCTGTCGCACAAATTTTGAAATAATGCTGATTGTGGTTATCTTACAATACAAGCTTGTCTCATCTGTATAAACCCATACATTAGTGGTAAGCTGCACTACCAGTGATCGTACATAGACGGCGTCGTCAACAGCATTGCAGTCAGAGAACAGTCATTGTCAAAAACAGAATACCCCAATCAAAACTAAACTGTATTAAATCAGCTCCTTGACAGTGAAACAAGTTCAGTCCTCAGTACCCGCACTTAGTTCAGAATACCATAACCGGAACGAAGCGGCACTTAAGCTTACACGTAGAAGGTCCAATAAAATGTACACATTGTCATGACACGGAATGCACCACCAAACAAATTGTAAGTCCTTGCTTACAAATTTGTTTGTTTGCTACGTCTGGTCATAAATTGTATTGAATATTCCTATAATTTCTCTATGAAATCTATTCGCTCTACATCTATTAATGATTATTTTTGTGTTGGTCACAAAAAACAACGAAAATTAAAGTACCGGTTATCCTGTATATAATAAATAGTATTTTTATAAATGGGGTAAAAGATACTTGGGATAAATAATATAATAAAATACACATTTTACTATCGTTTACATTTTAAAATCATTTCTTTGTAATTCGTAAATTAAGGGATTGTACAACCTTCTAAAAGTGTGCCGACTTTGCGAAAGATGTTTTAGAAGTACCTAACTATAATAGTCTAAATGAAAACAATATTCTCAGTAAAATGTAAAACCATGTACTTGGTCAATCTGGAGATATGATATGGATTCATTCCCCAACGTTTTAAAGTTTTCTGATAATGAGTAGGACGATAATAATTGTTGTTTAATAGTCGACAAAGCAAGTTAGTAATTACCAATTAAAAGTGGTAATCGTGATATAATAATCATAAATAAACTTGATATTAAGGTTACTTTCCCAATAAAAACGGTGTTGAACGACTTAATTCAAGGGCTCAGCTGATTATTACAACTGTCGACTGCTTATTATCATAACTATTTACAATGTCTTCACGTTTATTATGTGTCTTAATATGTTAATTCCCTCTTATAGTGCTGATCATTAAAAATCAGTTAATATAACGGTAACTAATATAACGGTTGGTGAATCTAGAAATTGTCTTTGTTTAATACATCCATGCAACATCAGTTACCGTAGCATTGTCCTAGATCGAATAACACTTTGGTGCTATGACTTTTTGCCGTTTAATTTTTTTAGCGAATTTCCCCTATAGGGAAGAAGCTATTACCGTAGGTCTCATGGTAAGATTTAAGCCCGAGACCATGACAAATTTTTTTTTTTAGGTCCCCAGATGACTAAAACACTATTCGTTCAAATTTATATATATGTATATATATATATCTATATATATATATATATATATATATATATATATATATGTGTCTGTGAATGCGATAACTTGAGTAAAAAACGTCCGATTTCGATGAAATTTGGCTCAAATGTGTGACATTTATGACTTTAAGTTCGATAACCAGAAAAATCGGGCCATGGTAAGGGGGGTTTATGGGGGTTTTAAATTTTCCAAAAATCTGTTTTTTGCATTTTTTACCCTAAAATTTTTAAAACACTTAATTTTGGTTTTGACCATGTTATAGAGCTTAAAAAAGCAAATAATATGGTATTTTGAATTATTAAGCTAGGTTAAGTGGTTGCGGAGAAAATCCAAAAAAACCTGCTCATAAAATCTCCTATGTTAATCTTATGGGAAAAAGGTTTTTGGCTTTTCCTAAGTTAATTTTAATGTAAACTTCACATTTGCTTTTACCAATCAACTCAGCTCCACAAAACAATCATTTTGGTGTTTAAATTGTGATTCTACGTCCAACCGTTGCAGAGATATTCAAAGTGCTAAACACAGTACGTTGTCCAATGTTATCCTTATGGAGGATAAATAAAATTTGATATCTCCATTATTAATGAATGTATATTGATGAAACTTGGCACGTGGGGTCACGTAGAACTGGTATATTGATATTTGCACAAAAAATTGATTTTTTGTTGATTATCCCCGTAGCAGCGAACCTGCGTACTCAGCCCCCATGTTATTCTTATGGAGAATAAGTAAAATGTAATGACTCCCTTAATTATAAACATAAATTAATAAAACTTGGTATGTGGCTTCACCTTGTTGAGTTATATTGATATTTGCATAAAACCCCATTTTTTTAGTTCCTTGTTGCAGCAAACCTGCTTACTCATCACCAATGCTATTCTTATGGAGAATAATTAAACTTGTACATATCGCTTATATATGAATATATTTTTATGAAACTTGGTATGCGGCTTTATATGGTATTAAGACATATATTATGCATTGGAAATTCGCTGAGTACGCAGGTTTGCTGCGACGGGGGTATTTTTGTTTGTGAGGGAACCTCCAGCGAGTAAAGCGAGTACACATTATACAGTTGTATATCTTAGTACACACATGACAAAAACAGTAATATAAACAGTTTAATGTATTATTGTTGTATTTTGTTTTACGGTTGTTTTATTTATTTAATTTTAGATTACTCATTACATTTTCAAAAACCGCGGTCTTAGAGTTGCCATATTTAGGTAATATGAATTATTTCGCTCTAATTTAGTTTTAAATAGGAGTTCATTCATCCATATTTACCGTGTTTTGGTTCTTTGTGATGATTTCAACCCTCGGAATTAAAAGAAAAGTTTCACAAAAGACTTAGATTTTTGTACAAATAAATTCTACAGCATGCTCTTTATATATTAGAATTTTAATAAATACTTGCTGATCATTAAAAATCAGTTAATATAACGGTAACTAATATAACGGTTGGTGAATCTAGAAATTGTCTTTGTTTAATACATCCATGCAACATCAGTTACCGTAGCATTGTCCTAGATCGAATAACACTTTGGTGCTATGACTTTTTGCCGTTTAATTTTTTTTTTGTGAGGGAACCTCCAGCGAGTAAAGCGAGTACACATTATACAGTTGTATATCTTAGTACACACATGACAAAAACAGTAATATAAACAGTTTAATGTATTATTGTTGTATTTTGTTTTACGGTTGTTTTATTTATTTGATTTTAGATTACTCATTACATTTTCAAAAACCGCGGTCTTAGAGTTGCCATATTTAGGTAATATGAATTATTTCGCTCTAATTTAGTTTTAAATAGGAGTTCATTCATTCAAATCTTCACATTATTGAAATCGAAA
This sequence comes from Allygus modestus, assembly GCA_963675035.1. Classification (NCBI taxonomy): domain Eukaryota; kingdom Metazoa; phylum Arthropoda; class Insecta; order Hemiptera; family Cicadellidae; genus Allygus; species Allygus modestus. Next base: position 102,059,321 of record OY776117.1, read on the forward strand.
ATTTTGTACAGAATCAAATTATTATGAGTCATTTACGATATTAAGCTGTTTTTTGTTTTGTTTTTTAAATTTCGAATTCTTTTTCCAAACAAAGTTACATTGTGTTAGGTAATTAACGTTTTATGAATAACAGAGATTTCACTATCTTTATTATTATTAAAATCTTTGAAACTGAATAAATGTTACACTGCTTGCACATACAAATATAATCATAAAATTACTAAACATATCACCATTGTTTAGTCATTTTGTAACTGTTTAGAAACTTTTCGGTGGATACATTTACTATTTTGATTTAATGTTTTGCTTTTGACATTAAACCAATTAAAATTGATTTTTCAATTAATTTTCACGCAAAAGACTAAATATGTTTATTTAAATTTAAACCCCAATTATTTTAGTCATACCTCAGTTGTAATCAAACAAATATTTTGGTAGTGCAAAGTAATCTATACGCGATACCCTTGGTCGGAAGTGTAATAACTAAACATTAATCTCTCCCCGAAAAATCAATACATATCTTCCAGTATTTTAAGAAACGAGAATTTTCGAAGTCCCCAAGGTCATCTGAAAATGTTGCCAAAACGGGGAATAGGGCAGTACGTGATTCTCACTTGGACCACAAACTGCTCTATTCCCCGTTCTGTATTCGGGAAGATAAGTTTGAAGAACCTCAAAAAGCTTCCCCGAAAAACCAATACATATCTTCCAGTATTTTAAGAAACGAGAATTTTCTAAGTCCCCAAGGTCATCTAAAGTTGTTCAGTAGCCGGGAAACAAACACACTGCACTGGCTATGGTCGGGCGCGGCGCGGCAGCGGGCTGCGCGATGAACGTTATGAAGGAATTAACTGTGATAATTAAAAAATGGCGCACGCCGCGGGCCGGCCACCGTGACATCTGCTGCGCCACATCTGCTTCCTCTGGCTATAAAAGCGGGGGTTGACCGCACAAGTCTCACAGTCTCAGGCTGACAGCCTAGCTAGCTGTTCGCCTTAGCTGTCTGTAATAGCATCTTTAGTATAGAGGTGGTACCCCTGTATACTAAAGATTCTACCTTGGCATGTTAGTTTGTTATGCATGTTAGTTTGTTTGTTAGATTATAGCTTGTAGTTTGCTGCTAGAAAATGTAGTTAGTGTTGATGTTTGTAATTATTTGTGGTGTTGGTCTTTGAAGTGTTTTATTTACTAATGAAATATGTACTTTAGTTTCACGCTTTAAAACTGACCTTGGTCAAAACTTTGGTTCGCAGTTGCCTGGCGCCCGTTACTGACCAACGTCCGACTGGGTTTCAGGATGCTGTTGACCTTTGTAAAACCGACCTTGGTTGGTATGTACTTTTCGTACACGCTTTAAAACTGACCTTGGTTAAAACTTTGGTTCGCAGTTGCCTGGCGCCCGTTACTGACCAATGTCCGACTGGGTTTCAGGATGCTGTTGACCTTTGTAAAACCGACCTTGGTTGGTCTTTGTAAAATTAACTTTAACTGATCAGTATGTTTCTCATCCTTTTCCTAACCCCTTACAAAAAGGTATGGCACGAAAACCGACCTTTGTCAATATGGCACGAAAACCAATTGACATAACCCATCTTACCCTCGAGAAACTTTTGCAAATACTCCCTGCAAACCATTTGTAACTTCTTGGGGGTTAATCAATAAAAGGTTCCAGTTATCAGGTTTATTGCCCATAACTGTGAGTAGTTTCCCTTGTATTTTTGGGAGGTTAATTAATAAAAGGTTCCTGTTATTAGGTTTATTGCCTATAACTGTGAGTATTATCCCTTTTGAATTTTAAAATCCCTTGGTCAAAACTTTGGTTCTCAGCTGCCTGGCGCCATTTACTGTCCAAAGTCCGATTGGGTTTCAGGATGCTGTTAGCCATTGTACCACCGACCTTGGTTGTAGCTTTTTGAGGTTCTTCAAACTTATCTTCCCGAATACAGAACGGGGAATAGAGCAGTTTGTGGTCCAAGTGAGAATCACGTACTGCCCTATTCCCCGTTTTGGCAACATTTTCAGATGGCCTTGGGGACTTAGAAAATTCTCGTTTCTTAAAATACTGGAAGATATGTATTGGTTTTTCGGGGAAGCTTTTTGAGGTTCTTCAAACTTATCTTCCCGAATACAGAACGGGGAATAGAGCAGTTTGTGGTCCAAGTGAGAATCACGTACTGCCCTATTCCCCGTTTTGGCAACATTTTCAGATGACCTTGGGGACTTAGAAAATTCTCGTTTCTTAAAATACTGGAAGATATGTATTGGTTTTTCGGGGAAGCTTTTTGAGGTTCTTCAAACTTATCTTCCCGAATACAGAACGGGGAATAGAGCAGTTTGTGGTCCAAGTGAGAATCACGTACTGCCCTATTCCCCGTTTTGGCAACATTTTCAGATGACCTTGGGGACTTAGAAAATTCTCGTTTCTTAAAATACTGGAAGATATGTATTGATTTTTCGGGGAGAGATTAATGTTTAGTTATTACACTTCCGACCAAGGGTATCGCGTATAGATTACTTTGCACTACCAAAATATTTGTTTGATTACAACTGAGGTATGACTAAAATAATTGGGGTTTAAATTTAAATAAACTTATTTAGTCTTTTGCGTGAAAATTAATTGAAAAATCAATTTTAATTGGTTTAATGTCAAAAGCAAAACATTAAATCAAAATAGTAAATGTATCCACCGAAAAGTTTCTAAACAGTTACAAAATGACTAAACAATGGTGATATGTTTAGTAATTTTATGATTATATTTGTATGTGCAAGCAGTGTAACATTTATTCAGTTTCAAAGATTTTAATAATAATAAAGATAGTGAAATCTCTGTTATTCATAAAACGTTAATTACCTAACACAATGTAACTTTGTTTGGAAAAAGAATTCGAAATTTAAAAACAAAAGGAAAAACAGCTTAATATCGTAAATGACTCATAATAATTTGATTCTGTACAAAATTTTCGATTTCAATAATGTGAAGATTTGAATGAATGAACTCCTATTTAAAACTAAATTAGAGCGAAATAATTCATATTACCTAAATATGGCAACTCTAAGACCGCGGTTTTTGAAAATGTAATGAGTAATCTAAAATCAAATAAATAAAACAACCGTAAAACAAAATACAACAATAATACATTAAACTGTTTATATTACTGTTTTTGTCATGTGTGTACTAAGATATACAACTGTATAATGTGTACTCGCTTTACTCGCTGGAGGTTCCCTCACAAAAAAAAAATTTAAACGGCAAAAAGTCATAGCACCAAAGTGTTATTCGATCTAGGACAATGCTACGGTAACTGATGTTGCATGGATGTATTAAACAAAGACAATTTCTAGATTCACCAACCGTTATATTAGTTACCGTTATATTAACTGATTTTTAATGATCAGCAAGTATTTATTAAACTTCTAATATATAAAGAGCATGCTGTAGAATTTATTTGTACAAAAATCTAAGTCTTTTGTGAAACTTTTCTTTTAATTCCGAGGGTTGAAATCATCACAAAGAACCAAAACACGGTAAATATGGATGAATGAACTCCTATTTAAAACTAAATTAGAGCGAAATAATTCATATTACCTAAATATGGCAACTCTAAGACCGCGGTTTTTGAAAATGTAATGAGTAATCTAAAATTAAATAAATAAAACAACCGTAAAACAAAATACAACAATAATACATTAAACTGTGTATATTACTGTTTTTGTCATGTGTGTACTAAGATATACAACTGTATAATGTGTACTCGCTTTACTCGCTGGAGGTTCCCTCACAAACAAAAATACCCCCGTCGCAGCAAACCTGCGTACTCAGCGAATTTCCAATGCATAATATATGTCTTAATACCATATAAAGCCGCATACCAAGTTTCATAAAAATATATTCATATATAAGCGATATGTACAAGTTTAATTATTCTCCATAAGAATAGCATTGGTGATGAGTAAGCAGGTTTGCTGCAACAAGGAACTAAAAAATGGGGTTTTATGCAAATATCAATATAACTCAACAAGGTGAAGCCACATACCAAGTTTTATTAATTTATGTTTATAATTAAGGGAGTCATTACATTTTACTTATTCTCCATAAGAATGACATGGGGGCTGAGTACGCAGGTTCGCTGCTACGGGGATAATCAACAAAAAATCAATTTTTTGTGCAAATATCAATATACCAGTTCTACGTGACCCCACGTGCCAAGTTTCATCAATATACATTCATTAATAATGGAGATATCAAATTTTATTTATCCTCCATAAGGATAACATTGGACAACGTACTGTGTTTAGCACTTTGAATATCTCTGCAACGGTTGGACGTAGAATCACAATTTAAACACCAAAATGATTGTTTTGTGGAGCTGAGTTGATTGGTAAAAGCAAATGTGAAGTTTACATTAAAATTAACTTAGGAAAAGCCAAAAACCTTTTTCCCATAAGATTAACATAGGAGATTTTATGAGCAGTTTTTTTTGGATTTTCTCCGCAACCACTTAACCTAGCTTAATAATTCAAAATACCATATTATTTGCTTTTTTAAGCTCTATAACATGGTCAAAACCAAAATTAAGTGTTTTAAAAATTTTAGGGTAAAAAATGCAAAAAACAGATTTTTGGAAAATTTAAAACCCCCATAAACCCCCCTTACCATGGCCCGATTTTTCTGGTTATCGAACTTAAAGTCATAAATGTCACTTTACACATTTGAGCCAAATTTCATCGAAATCGGACGTTTTTTACTCAAGTTATCGCATTCACGGACACATATATATATATATATATATATAGATATATATATATAGATATATATATATACATATATATAAATTTGAACGAATAGTGTTTTAGTCATCTGGGGACCTAAAAAAAAATTTGTCATGGTCTCGGGCTTAAATCTTACCATGAGACCTACGGTAATAGCTTCTTCCCTATAGGGGAAATTCGCTAAAAAAATTAAACGGCAAAAAGTCATAGCACCAAAGTGTTATTCGATCTAGGACAATGCTACGGTAACTGATGTTGCATGGATGTATTAAACAAAGACAATTTCTAGATTCACCAACCGTTATATTAGTTACCGTTATATTAACTGATTTTTAATGATCAGCACTATAAGAGGGAATTAACATATTAAGACACATAATAAACGTGAAGACATTGTAAATAGTTATGATAATAAGCAGTCGACAGTTGTAATAATCAGCTGAGCCCTTGAATTAAGTCGTTCAACACCGTTTTTATTGGGAAAGTAACCTTAATATCAAGTTTATTTATGATTATTATATCACGATTACCACTTTTAATTGGTAATTACTAACTTGCTTTGTCGACTATTAAACAACAATTATTATCGTCCTACTCATTATCAGAAAACTTTAAAACGTTGGGGAATGAATCCATATCATATCTCCAGATTGACCAAGTACATGGTTTTACATTTTACTGAGAATATTGTTTTCATTTAGACTATTATAGTTAGGTACTTCTAAAACATCTTTCGCAAAGTCGGCACACTTTTAGAAGGTTGTACAATCCCTTAATTTACGAATTACAAAGAAATGATTTTAAAATGTAAACGATAGTAAAATGTGTATTTTATTATATTATTTATCCCAAGTATCTTTTACCCCATTTATAAAAATACTATTTATTATATACAGGATAACCGGTACTTTAATTTTAGTTGTTTTTTGTGACCAACACAAAAATAATCATTAATAGATGTAGAGCGAATAGATTTCATAGAGAAATTATAGGAATATTCAATACAATTTATGACCAGACGTAGCAAACAAACAAATTTGTAAGCAAGGACTTACAATTTGTTTGGTGGTGCATTCCGTGTCATGACAATGTGTACATTTTATTGGACCTTCTACGTGTAAGCTTAAGTGCCGCTTCGTTCCGGTTATGGTATTCTGAACTAAGTGCGGGTACTGAGGACTGAACTTGTTTCACTGTCAAGGAGCTGATTTAATACAGTTTAGTTTTGATTGGGGTATTCTGTTTTTGACAATGACTGTTCTCTGACTGCAATGCTGTTGACGACGCCGTCTATGTACGATCACTGGTAGTGCAGCTTACCACTAATGTATGGGTTTATACAGATGAGACAAGCTTGTATTGTAAGATAACCACAATCAGCATTATTTCAAAATTTGTGCGACAGGTCCGAGTTAAAAAATGGTTCTAAACCCTCTGTCATCCTGACACTCCCCTCTGTGGGGTGTGCCCTAATACATCAATAAAATAATTTTAGCATTCCAAGTCAAAAGAGAGGTGAAGCGATGGACCGTCTTGTTAATGTAAAATGGACTGATGCTTGTAAGATATAAATAATTTGATGTCTATTAAAATATATTGTTCGTTTCGAGGCCAAAATAAATTTAATTCGCATTAGTGAACCATTTTATTAAATATCACAAAAATTTGTTTACACACTAAAATCAATTTTTACACAACTACAATTTAAATATAAACCATTAATATTGGAATATTAGAGATAAAACTACTGATAACTTGACTTCGATAACTAATTCATATTCTGTATGATCTGCATGAGTGCATACTTTATTTACTTTTGAACTCTAATAATCTATACCTTATAAAAGGCGAAGCTCTCACTTACTCACTCATCACAAATTCTCCTACTTCCCATTTACCAAGAGAGTTAAAATTCTGTACAATGATTCTTTAAGCATGAAATAGGAAAACTAAATAGTTTTCATCCTGATCTGACCTTAGGGCTCTGCCAAAGACCCCGACACACTTCCCATGAATTCCTTATGGACATTCATTTTTGTTTGAGCTGATGAAAATACAAACAGCTGCTTTTGAATCGTAGTGGTTCCACGAGCTAACCACAGAATGCAGCACACATAACTGTCAGAGTTTTTTTTTATAAATCACTTGCGGGGCAAAGTCTGCGGGCAACAGCTAGTATACTATACAATAGCAACTAACTTTTACTAATCTATTTTAAGTAAATTTAAAATCGATTTGGATTTTTTGTTTTATAACTGACAATTTTGTCATAAATATAAACCCTCATACACAGCCAGTGAGATAGACCTTCTCTTCAACTAGTATATTGCTACATGACACTAAATATCCTGGGGTTTTCTGGGGTTTATTATTTTTAGAGGCATTGTGTGAAGAGGCCTTCCATACAGGCTTACCTTTTAAATATTAGATCTAACTCCATGTATAAATGAATAGTGATTACTTTACATATAACAGATTTAGATTATTAATGTATTATTTTATGATTTTAAAAAATTTGTATCTTTCAATTACATTACATAATTATCTTCAAAGATATTCTCCTGTTGTATCAGTAATGTTTTTCCCCCTTTTTTATTTAGTGGAATTAAATTAAAGATAATGCGAATTTCTCTAAACTCACACTAGAAGCGCGTTTCACTTATCATTCAGACATTATCACATCATAAACAAATGAATAAATTTATGTATTTATTCATAAAGGTGCTTTCCACTATTTCTAAAATTACGCTATACATTTATTCTGTTGCATAGTAGCATCCGTGTGTGGTTTTACTTGATATCAAGAATTGTAATGGCTTATTAGTTGATTTCACGTGTTTAAATGCTTTCTATACGTAAGATTTAATTCGCTTTAAAGGATAGGTTTCTGTTGAATTTCGCAAAGGCCTAACTGTAGCTCTGAATGCATGCAAATGTTACTGATTTATGCGTCTTGCTTCTTTTAAGCTCTCGAATAAAAACACTTTAATTTTGCTGGCGAAAAACTAATAATTGTAACTTTGGTCTGCATATTGTATTTGTATTCAGGAACTAGCAATGACTAGACCTACAAATGAAATTATACTGCATGGGAAGTGATTCATTTTACCGAACAACATTTGTTTAACTTTTTTTAATCCATGACCGACCAATTGGATTGGTGTTATATTGAAAAGGCTCTTTATAAACCATCAGGAAACATATTTTGTTGTATTTGTCACGGAAAAGTGAATAGTTGGTAACACTTAACGTTTAAAAAATACCTTTTCTCTAGATTTTCCGTGTTACTGTTGTGCAGTATGCATTTAATTCGTGGGATTTTTATCAGGGATATTTTGTAAATTCAGATTGCTGCATGTGAAGCTCAGGTCTCAAAGAGTCCTTCTTAAACTGCGTTTTCCTAGGCACGGAACTTTTCGGCAGCGGAGCGCGGAACGCGGAGATTCTCCGCTCGTAGTTTCAGATCAGCGGAATTCTATTTTCCTAGACGCGGAATTTTTCAGCGACCGACTGCGGAATAACCTAGATCTGTTGGTTATTATACCTATCGTACTTCAGATAATTGGATAGCCTTATATTCATTCAACAAGCTTATCGTCAACTGGCGCACTAAATTTACCCGAACTTATTCTGTAACAACACAAAATCACAGGACACCAGTATAACCTCTACAGACTTCTGCGCCGGAAAGCGGACTCCTCTGCTCCAGAAGCGGACAAAGTTAATCCGCGGCGCGGCGCGTTACAATTCCGCTGTCTATGAAAACAGCGCCATTTGATTACATGATGAGCAGAAACCAGCTTACTAACTCCGCTCTCCGCGTTTCGCGCTCCGCTGCCGAAAAGTTCCGCGCCTAGGAAAACCCAGCTTTAAGTGATTCAAGCGTTGAGTAGGCTGTAATTCAGGATTTACTATTGATGCACTCGCTGTATAAGTCATCACGTTCTCGATTCGGTCAAATATACTAATTTTGTAATCAATTGTATATGAAGAGTTTTGCAAACAACGAGATTAGTTTTGTGGGACGTTAGAAATATAAACTTTAAATACCCCCGTTGCAGCAAACCTGCACACTCAACTAGTTTCAAATGGTACTTTACTACCTCATGAAGTCACTTACCAACTTTCATCAAAGCACCTTCATAAACTAGCGAGATATTAATTTTTATTTATTCTCCATAACAAAAACATTAAGACTGAGGATGCTGGTTTGCTGCATCAAGGACCATAAAAATCAGATATTTATTTAAATACCAATGGATTACCATTAGATAAAGTAACATACCAAATTTTACCAATTTATGTTTATAAACAAGCAAGACATCACAAGTTTCTTATTCCCCATAAGAATAACAATATAGCTGCTGATTACGCAGGTTTGCTTCCATGGGGACCACAAAAATGGGGTTTTCATGCAAATATCAGTAAATCCCAACCACATGAAGCCACATACTAAGTTTCATTAGATTCGATTTGTTCATTAATAATAGAGATATAAAATTTTACTTATTCTCCATATCTCCATAAACTAACTATGCCAGGCGCGGCGCCGGCGCGGCGGCGCGCCGCGGGACATAGCGCCTTTGGCCATCCGAAGCCCAGTAAACTGATTAGAACATTGTATCGGAGGGTTGTGAGGTTTTTATATATTCATATTGTAATCAAAATTAGCTATCCGATACGCCGACTCGTAGGTCGATCAGACTAACTTTTGGACGGTTGTTTGAGCATTGCAAAGTGTTATAAAACGTAGTTCAAATAAATATGTCACAAAATTTGTATTTAAACCCGAACAATAACCACTATATATCTAAAATTAATTATTAATGTATGATTATTTTTAACTCCAGAAATATATTAAGACTGATTATTTGTCACTATTCTCTCCTAAAGACTCTTCTTGACGTCATTTTCAAGCTTATATTCATTGGTGATAGAAATTTATATTAAAAGCGTTTATATAAGTTCGGTATAACTTGGGAAATTACTGTGGGGTAAGGAAAATATTGAAATCAAAGTATTGTTAAGATGTTGGAAAATTTATATATAGTGTTTCTGTCATTTAACGTGCGTCAATACTTATTAAGATCATGGATTTTTTTAAATAACGCAAGATTTATACTTTATAATTTTTTTTTTTTTATGCCATGTACATTTAATTTGAACACACAAACTTATACAACAGTATTTGTGATGTACTTTTTTATTAATTTATTAATTTACCTGACCGAAATTCAAAACATTTTAAAGTTTGTTTTAGTTTTTTTATTTTTTATGAACAATTGTAACATATATACCAGACATAAAGTATAAGTTATTGTGTTTCTTTATTCTAGATCTTTTTTTGCGACACCTAACGAAACCCATTCTAGTTATTATAAAAATACCAGGAAATCAAGTTGACGAGAAAGCTTGTCGTAAGTGCGAGTGTTTCAGCTATTGCATATCTAAGTTTAAAACATATCAAATGAACCGACAAATAAAATACTCGGCGACGCCGTATTAAATTACTTTTGCAGCGCGGCGAATGTAGTAGAGTGTATCTGCCCCCCGCGCCATCTGCCGTTGCACCTGCCGTTCCGGCTATAAAACCTGGAGCTGTCCACAGAGGGCTTACAGTCTGAAGCCAACAGTCTAGCTAGCTGTTTGTTGGAGCTGTCCGTAATAGCATCTCTAGTATAGAGTTGGTACCACTATATATTAGAGATGCTACCTTAGCTTAAGGCATGTCTGTGTATTATTAAGCATGTTAGAATAACGCTTGTAGTTTGCTGCTAGTAAATGTAGTTAGTGTATCTGATTGTGGTGTTTGGTGTTGGTTTTTTGAAGTGTTTTATTTACTGATGAAATATGTACTTTTCTTTCACGCTCTACAAGTGGGTAAAGTCTTTAAATATGTCAGGGGGGTTTATAATACGTTTCTCAAATAAACACCTTTCCTAACCCCTTACAAAAAGGTATGGCACGAAAACCGACCTTAAGTCATTACGGCGCGCAAACCGGATGACTTTACCTATCTTAGCCCTTACTCACGAGAAACAGATTCAGTCAGTTTGCTTATTTTTTGTTAAATTTAAGGGGACCTTGGTCAGGTAATTATTGTACTTCGGTTCGTAAAACTCTGACGCCTACACAGTGATGAACGTCCTTGCGGTTTCAGAGTGCGCGACTGTTGTAAACTGACCATATTGCTTATCTTAGGGGGATACATCTTCGGGGAAATAAACTTAAGGGGACCTTGGTCAGGTATTATTGTACTTCGGTTCGTAAAACTCTGACGCCTACACAGTGATGAACGTCCTTGCGGTTTCAGAGTGCGCGAATGTTGTTAACTGACCATTTTGCTTTTATTTATTTATTTTTTTTTTTTGGGGGGGGGGGATAACTTTTCGGGGGAGAGGTTAGTGTTCCGTTATCAGGTTTATTGCCTATAATTGCGAGCTTTAAACTAGTCCTCTTCTCCTAATACAGAGCGGGGAATAGAGCAGTTTGTGGTCAAAGTGAGAATCACTTACTGCTCTATTCCCCGCTTTGGCAAAATGTTCAGATGACCTTGGGGACTTAGAAAATTCAGAAAATTCTCGTCTCTTAAAATACTGGAAGATATGTATTGATTTTTCTGGAGAGATTAATGTTTAGTTATTACAGAATTCAGATCCGACCAAGGGTATAGCAGTAATAGTTAAATACCCCCGTAGCAGCAAACCTGCGTACTCAGCGAATTTCCAATGCATATATATGTATCTTAATACCACATAAAGCCACATATCAAGTTTCATCAATATACATTCATAAATAAACAATTTATGACATTTTAATTATTCTCCATAAGAATAACATGGCGGCTGAGTATGCAGGTTTGCTGAAGCAAGGAACACAAAAAATGGGGTTTTATACAAATATCAATATAACTCATGTAGGTAAAGCCACATACCAAATTTCATTTATTTATTTTCATAATGAAGCGAGATAACATGTTACTTATTCTCCATAAGAATAACATGGGGCTGAGTACGCAGGTTTGCTGCTACGGGAGCCTTTGGTTAAAAATAGTTTTTTTGAGCAAATATCAATAGACCACAACCAGATGAAGCCATATACCAAGTTTCGTCAGTATACGTTCATAAATAAGCGAGATATAACATTTTTCTTTTCCTCCATAAGAATAACATTAGACAACGTACTGTGTTTAGCACTTTCAATATCTCGGTAACCAATTGACGTAGAGAAATGATCAAAATACCAAATTGTGTGTTTTTTTAAGCTGAAACCAATGGTCAAAACCAAAGTTTGAATATCTCAAAAATTATATGTGAAAAACTCAAAAAACCCATTTTTGGGGTACAAAACCCCCCCAAAATACCCCTTTGGGTAGAGCGATCTGGCTGGTTTTCGAACTTAAAGTCATAAATGTTGCTTTACACGTTTATACTAAATTTCATCAAAATCGGATAATTTTTACGAGAGTTATCGTGCTCACGGACACATATATATATATATATATATATAGATATATATAGATATATATATATATACAGTTTCGAACGAATGGTGTTTTTGGGGTCTGGGGACCTCAAAACGAAAAGTTATCATGGTCCCGGGCCTAGGTCTTACCATGCCGACTACGGTAATAGCTTCTTCCCTATAGGGGAAATTCGCTAAAACAACTATTTTGAAGGTCAAATCTAAATAATTTATTTATATCTAGTTTAACATATGCCAATTGGGTACTCAAATTACGCAGATTGATCAGAGGAACAAGTTGGTGCAAACATAATTCAGATATGACCAAGGGTATAGCAGTAATAGCTAAAAATAACTATTTTGAAGGTCAAATCTAAATAATTTCTTTATTTATAGTTTAACATATGCCATGTGGGTACTCAAATTACGCAGATTGATCAGAGGAACAAGTTGGTGCAAACAGAATTCAGATCCGACCAAGGGTATAGCAGTAATAGCCAAAAACAACTATTTTGAAGGTCAAATCTAAATAATTTCTTTATTTCTAGTTTAACATATGTCAAGTGGGTACTCTACTGACACGGCTCAGCAAGACGAACCATAAGGTGCAGTCAGAATTCAGATCCGACCAAGGGTATAGCAGCAACAGCGAAAAAACAACTATTTTCAAGGTCAAATCTAAATAATTTCTTTATTTCTAGTTTAAAATATGCCAAGTGGGTACTCAAATTACGCAGACCGATCAGAGGAACAAGTTGGTGCAAACAGAATTCAGATCCGACCAAGTGTATAGCAGTAATAGCCAAAAACAACTATTTTGAAGGTCACATCTAAATAATTTCTTTATTTCTAGTTTAACATATGACAAGTGGGTACTCAAATTACGCGGATTGATCAGAGGAACAAGTTTGTGCAAACAGAATTCAGATCCGACCAAGGGTGTAGCAGTAGCCAAAAATAACTATTTTAAAGGGCAAGCCTATATAACTTCTTTATTTTTGGCTTAAAGTTATTGTGCGATGTAAAACTTGGTGGGGGGACTGGTATGGTGGGGGGACTGGTGTGGTGGGGGGAAGAGTCGAGTACCTAACCTACGCGCAAACGCTACATCACTATATGTCTAGCTCTTGCGCGGTACACATGGATTCACAAATACAAGACAATAATGTTTCTTCCACATCTTTATCTTTTAATATTTACCAAGCTGACACTAATGAATCGACTGATCAAATACATGTACAAGAAGTGTCTACCACAACATCCTCTGATACAGAAGCAATTACGTTATCCTTGATGGGATTTAACTAATGGATATTTTATTCATAGTCTTCCTCCCCGCTCCAGCTGCCATCTGCCGCCTGCCACCTGCCGCCTGCCATCTGCCGTCCGCCATCTGCTCCGCCCCCACCACACTTTTACCCCCACCATTTTGTTTGATACCAAAACGCTAGCTAGCGAATAGTCAGTACACCTCCGGCTCTCGACCGGTGAACATCGAGCTCTCCGAGACGCTCTTCACAAAATAACAATATCATTTCACTCAAGATCTGATAGATGTTTCTATTTCATTGCCGTCAGGTATTATTTCCACCTGACAGCAATGAAATGCAAACACCTAACAGAACAGATAGGTGTCGAAAACACAACATGGACTCTGCGCAGGAATCAAAGTATCTACCGCCTTTCATCAGAAAGCGAAGTGATGGCCGCAACTGAATTATTGTAAATAAAATAAAGTAATATTTGTAATAGTACTACCTCGCACTCGTATCATTCGATTGTTTCATTCGATGGTTTTCATTCGATATTTATTATCGATTAACTATCGAATCACAATCGAATGATACGAGTGCGAGGTAGATTTTTTTTAAAAAAACTTCACCGTGTCCTTGAACTTTGAACTTTACCTCATTACGTCACAAAACCGCCTACGTCACTGGCTCAGCCTCAGATGACGTCTTTCATGACTCAGCACTTCCGGTCACGTGACCGGAAGCCATAAATCACTTGGCCCAGAAGCCCCAAATGCCCACTACTGAGGGAGGGTTGGAATTTCCGGCTGAAAAGTCACTGGAGGTTTGTTGAATGAACAACTTTGACTTATAGAGGTTCTCTAGTCAATACTTTGACTTATAGAGGTATGGCGATTATTCGACTTATGGAGGTTCTACAACCAAAACTTCGACTTATAGAGGTGCGGTGACAGGCTAAGAATACTGAAAAAATTTGAGTTATCGAGGAGTTTCCTGCTAACCCTTTGACTTATAGAGGTAAAATAATATAGATTTAGGTTAGCAAGGGGAATAACAAAAATTCGAGTTATCGAGGTTCCACTGTATTTGTAATATTGAAATTCTGCTCACTGAAATCACTTATATTATTTTGTTCTTTTAAACTATCCATAAACCAACAAACTTCGGGTAATCCGTCGAGGAGGGACAGGGAGGAGCAGGTAGGTATAAGCCAGTGACTGGAGCGCCCTGTTAAGAATTATTTAAACCATAATGAGATATTGGCCTTGGAGTCTCCAACACTCTGCAATTTAGACCCGAGTTAAGCAAAGACTTACTCACAGAGATAAGGTGTATACCCTGTACAATGTTTGGTTTAAAAGCCGAGGCAAAAAATTGAAGGGGTATTTTAGACTTGGCTATTGACGAGCAGACGGGGGGGGGGGGGGGGTGACAAAGTGATGTTGTTATCAGACTGCATAACACTGTATCTGTTTGTGGCTGACAAAGGTAAAAGCTTAATAAACAATGCACAATACTATATTACACTGATTAAACCCCACCTAAACTTAATATCCATATTTCAACAGGAATATAACTAAGTTTCAACAGAATGTCATACGTTCAGACAAATTTAGAGGCATATTGTAGGATTGTTATGGAATTCAGGGGATTGTTTCCCAAGAAACAGCAAATGCAAAGAATGTTGGCATGTTTGTTTTTTACGTACTCTACAGATGTAGGAGACCCAGTATGGTTTAATAGTTCCACATTTGATCTTGGAGCCTACCACCAATATAGCTTTTGGGCCAATAATAATTAGTCAGTAACTCAATGGTAACCCACCTTAGGCTGGTTTGAGGGAGGCCCAGAAATGAGATTGTTCTAAACCAAGTCCACTCCACCTTATATCTAGTAGAGTTCAATTTCAGCTCACCTTACAGTAAGGGTTGTTAAAGAGGCTTGTCATGGTTTATAACTTGATTGTTCATTTTCTGTATTTTAACTACGTTTTTTATTGACTTTTTATATAAAAAAGTTTTTAAAAACAAGGATACTTAAGTTTTTATGTGCATTTTTTCTACCCTGTATTTAACAATAAGCATACTATGCTCTTGTAACTTTATTAGATTCACTATCATATGTTTAGACAAGTATATTATCTTAAATTATTTACTTAGTACCTAGACCGAGCGCCTTTCGTTGCTCCAATAAAAATATTTTAACCATAACATAGCAATGTCTTAAGGAAACTGGGGCTTTCATAAGGTTGGAAAAACGTACCCATAAACTAACGACGTGGAATGGCCCAGCAGCAAATTTTAAGAGCCGTTTTCAAACCTTTTAGATATCGTATTTTCATCATAAGTATAAAATGGACACTTTTGAGGCCTTTAGAACAGATCCCTTTGAGAGTTGGCGAGGGGGAAACGTGTTCAAAATATTGTTGATCCCCTACAACATTGTATGGTGTGTGAGTAGTTTTGAGGAGCCTCTCTCGTAATCAGCTGGAGTACTACTTTATTAGTATATATATATTGTCCATAAGACTAACATGACAACGTTTTAGCCAGAAGGGTGGAGCCCTATGTTTGAGGTTGTAGAAAAACGTATCCAAATGTTATGGATCAATAACAATTGGCTAAAATCAGTACGAATATCATGGCATTTTTGACAGGGGGCGGAGCCCAAAGGTTGGTGGGGGGGACATTTCCAACATTCATTCCAGACACAAACCTTTGTAAACCAATTTCAAACAACCACCACACGTCAAAATTGGAAGTGATAGAAGAAGCCAGTGGGGCGATGCTCTTAGGTTGGGAAAAGATTATCTGAAGTCTTTAAGTCCGCCAATAAAATGGTATGGTACGGGAGCAGATTTGATGAGCCTTTTTCGCAATAACCTGGAGTACTCATTTTTCCATAAGAATATTCATGGCAATGTTTAAGCGACTGGGGTGAAGTCCTAAGGTCGGGGTCATAATAAAACCTACGATACCCAAATGTTATGGATCAATGACAATTAGCTGAAATCACAGAGAAAAATGAAAAGAATAACATGAGAATTTATCCTGGTGGGCTGAGCCCTAAGGTTTGTTGGAGGGACGTGTCCAATGTTGAGACATCATTCAAGATGTGCGGCTTTGGAAAACATTGGAACCGTAACGCGTTCAAATTGGAGTGATAGAAGAAGCCAGTGAGGCGGAGGCCTGAGGTGCCGAAAAAATTATTTTAAGACCTTTGGTCCCCTAACAATATGTTATCGCCTGGGAGCAGATTTGAGGAGCTTTTTTCGCAATAACCTGGAGTACTCATTTTTCCATAACAATATACATAGCAATGTTTTAGCGACTAGGGCGGAGCCCTAAGGTCAGGGTCAAAAAAACCTACCCAAATGTTATGGATCAATAACAATTGGCTAAAACCACACAAAAACGGAAAAAATAACACAAAACTTTCGCCAAGGGGGCGGAGCCCTAAGGTTTGTTGGAGGGACGTGTCCAATGTTGGGACACCATTTAAGACATACGGCTTTGTAAAACAAATCCAAAGAACCATCTCTCGTCTAAATTGAACGTCAGGAAGTGATAGAAGAAGCCAATAGGGCAGAGTCCTGAGGCCACAAAAATTATTTGCCAAAGACTTTTAGTCCCTCAACAACGTGGTATGGTCCGGGAGCAGATTTGAGAGCCGTTTTCGAGCCATTTAAGAAAAACCTTTTCTCAATAAGAATAACATGGCAGGTTTTGATGCCACTGGGGTGCAGCCCTGAGGTCTGAGGGAAAAAATACGTACCTAAAATGTGTTGGTTCTCTACAACGTGGTATGGTCCGGGAGCAGTTATGAGGTGCCGTTTTTGAGATCACCTGGGACACACACACACACACACGCACAACTAATTTATTATAATAGATTCGTAAGTAAAGTAAAAAAGCTTGATCTGTTCATTTTACTCCTGTTTCTGAACCTTGTATTAACTCCGACAGATTAGAGATTAGTGTTGAATTTCAGGGATTCAGAAATATCAATTACAGTTGAACTATTCCTTACCAGCATCAGGAAAATCAACTCTTTATATTAATCAGTTGTGTATCTGGCTATAAAATGAGCATTTCCTAATGGCATTTCATAAACCATTATGATAACCAAAGTTACCAAACCAAAGTTATCTACATTTGAAACTGGATCAAAACTGGTATTTTTAATACCCTCTTAATTGCAGGCTGTTATGCATCAATTGGGGTTCATCAATGTGCTTAGACAAGTGGTATTATACTTTTGCTTTAGTGTATTCACATATTTTTTCATTTGATTACATAATTCAAAGTTATGTGTACTCCGACTATGGCTACGGTCCCACCATTAATAGTGATGAGGGTTCTACAGAAGTAAATGAAAGTCAGTTATAATCAGTAAAAAAGTATAATTTTGAACAATAGTTTATGAAAAACACACAACCGTGTGGCCAGCTGCCATGGGAAGGAGAGCTGGACTAAGAATAATACAACATGTATTGTACATTAACTGAAAACAATCATCATCACTGTTGACAAAGACAATTATTAAAACATCCAAACAGACAACAAAAAAAGCAAATCACACTTGAGATCGAAGTTACTCAAAATAAACTTTGTTAAAATACCTAATTTTAAGCACCTTAAATTTCACTGAGTTGTACTAAAATAAATGTTAATTCTTATATTATCTTTAAAACCGTAATATGATGTAAAAAGGTTCATAACACTCTAATAAAGAAGGATTTTGTCAAATACCCCGCAAAGCCTCTTTTGATTTGACATAGCTTCCATGTTTAGTGACAGCAAACAATCTTGTGCATGGATTTCTTTCAAAAATATTATCCCTATTCTGAATAAATAATATTGCTAATAAAAGATATTAACATACAAGTAATATTGTGATGAGTTAATAAATCTATCAAACTGCTGCGAGAGGAACGATCCCTAAATTATCATTTGACATTAAAAAAGTTAAAGTTTTCAAAATAGAATATTTAAAACATAATAAAAATAACTTTAAGATACTCTCCGTACATTTTAAGAAATTTGGCCTCAATTACTAGTATTACTTAAAGTATTAAATGTTTGAATATTTGACTTAGTTAAAATGAGGCAACCTTGATTATTTGGAAAGTGTAATGAAATATTCTACTTCTTACATAGTAGTAAGTAACTTAAATTTTGTCTTAATCATACTAAATACTAACAATTAAGGGAATAGAACTAAACATTCTAAGGCTGAACAATATATTTTAAGAAATGCAAATACATAAATTATCATTAAAAACTATGATTAAGAATTAAAATGATAACATTCTTGCTTGCAAAATAGATACACGATGCTAAACACAATTATTTATAACAAGTAGAGCAGTACATCTCAAATTGAAATACTAACAATGCATTACTTATTGATATGCTCAATAAAATATATAGTTTTTAAAAAATATCTAACATACTGTGGACAAATAAGATGAACCCATGGCAGCAAATTAACATATTAGTCCTGAGTTTTGTATTAACTACCTAAAATGAACATATAACAATATAATATACATAAATTGAAACAGAATGTAATAGAAAGTCTTATTACTCGCATAAGTAGTTCATACTGGACAAATTTTGGTAGAGTAACAGCATTTTATATAATAACAGCAAAATATAATATCTCATAGAATTTTGCTTAGTCAGGCCCTAGATAATTTTAACAATAAGTACAGAAATGTAGATAAAATATTTATACATTAGCCTAATGGAATGAAAAATATTTACACTTTGTACGTATTTACATTGAAATTTCTTACCGACTAATATATTTTACAATAACTTTAATGTACATGTAAAGGCACTTGGTCTATATTAACAATACTTACAATTTGTACGATAAATCGTTAACCTTAGTAAAAGAAAATGAAATAGCACTAGGTATGATACTAATTAAATGTCACAGCCTAAATCTGGTTACCAGAGGAATGATTGTGACCCACAATCGAGGTTTACTGATACTCAAAAATACAACAGCATAAGAATCTGTTCCTTAATGAGGTTAATAAAGTAAAATATTTGAGTGTGCATAAGAGTTAAATCAATAAATTAGGGATTGGAAAAACTACTATCTATAAATCTTAGCTCTTCAAACAGTGTTTTTATTACTTGAGGTAAAGTTAGTTCGCTCTGTAAGCTTACTTCAGGCTCAGATGTTTCAAACCCCTTGAGAATCATATTCTTCACCTTGACTTGTGTTCCGACTGAACGAGTTGTTTTGTTCAAGAATGCACTGATCTTGTTCCACAAAAACGGCTGGTTAGCACAGCTCTGGGCTGTAAAAGCATGTGGTTCTTTGTTACTGGTTCCAGATGCTGAGGCCTCACATCTAGACTCATCTCCTTCAATCTCATCACAGCCTTGATTCTTACTTTTCTTTGTTCCACTGTCGTCACTTTCTGTATTATTTTCATTCCCAACATCAGTTAGTGCATTTGGATTGGAACCAGTGGCTTTCATTTCTTGTTTGTTCTCCCTTATTTTCCTCTTCCTTTTTCTTCCATCCTCTTGCATGGTAAAGTCTGTATTTTCACTGCAGTTATCTGCCAAGTCTCTTTCATCTTCTCTCAAGTTGGTAATACTGCTATCAAGTTCACCTTGTTGGTCATTTTCAGCTGGTAAAATACCATTGCTTGATATCCTTGGGATATTAATTTCAACTTCTGAATCATCATCAGAATCAGCATCTTTGTTAGACGTATTGAATTTGTGGCCAGTTCTTCTACGAACTACTATGCGTTTCGCTCTCCGCCCTCTTTTTCTAGGTAAAAATTGTATTTCTATCAAATTTGATTTGCCAAGCGTGATTTCTTCAGTTTCTTGTGTTTTACTGTTATTTGGCTCTTTCACTGGGATTTCATTTGGAGTTTTAAATAGTGCTTCACTTATATCACTTTTTTGTTGTATTCTTGCACCAGCATTTTTTGGCTTTCGACCTCTTTTACGGGGTGGTAAGTTGATATCTTCGGACATCAAAGTGTCAGTACGGTCTAAATTGCTATCTGTATTTACTGAACTCACAAAATCATTTTTATCATTATCTATATTTGGAGGAATAGAGGTTTCTAGGCTTGGAGGGTCTAGATAATTATTTTCTGATGTAATCAATTTGGCTCTCCTTGCTCTAGTTCTTATTAATGGAGGGGGTGAATCATTGAAACATTTACCCATAGAAGAATTTATTTCATCCTTGTTATTTGAATATGAATCTTCTCTAATTTCAAGTGAATCTTCATTTTTGGACATAGCGTTATCCCTTGATGAATAATGGCCAATATTGTCTGAAGAAAAAGTGTCCTTCTTACCTCTTTTTCTAGGAATTATATCTCTAGCTGCCCTTTTATTTAATGGCAAATCTTCAAGTGAACAATCTTCATGAGGATTATCATCACAATCATTTTCAGGTTTTTCCATGTAGTTTTCCTCCTCAATATTTGTTTCCAAATCTATGCTTCCTTTTCCACTTTTAGCTCTAGTTCTTCTCAAAGAAATGCTTTTTTGAATGGCAGAATTCAAATCACTAAGTTGGAGCTTAGATTGTTCCTGGCTTTTTGGATTTTTTGTTGACTTTGAATTTTCATCATCATCTTGAATATCATTAACAGTTAAACTTTCAACCGATTGTAAGCCGTTATTATCATCCTCTGTTTCAGAACAATTTCCCCTTTTTCTAGTAAAATGTAAATTTGTATAAGACTCGCTGTTAGCTTGATCTTCAGTCTCAACAGAATTATCAACTTGTGGATCGTTTGGTTTTTTTGTGTCTTTATCTATATTATTTTCCTTCACAAGTTTTGTCTTTAATGGTCTTCCCTTTCTTTTCAAAGACATCTTCTGCTCATCTTCTGGATCTAAATTTGTTTCATTGTTTATGTTAGAATCATTATTTATTTCAATGTCTTGTTTATCAATATGTCCTTCATCAAAAGTTTGTTTTATGTTATCGACTGTTTCTTTGCATAAGAAATTTGTTGTTTTGAGCTTTCGATTACTTTTCCTAATTTGAGCTGGAGAGTCGGAATTCACATCAAGTGAATCATCAAGTATATCAATCTTTTTACTGACTTCACTCCATACAGCAGTGGTAACGATATCCTCCCCGCCTAAATTAGCACTTTTACTTCTTGTAGACCTTCCAGACTTTCTGATATTTGATAAAGGAGCTAGTCGTGTTTTTTGTTTGCGCCTTCTTTTAAATGCTGGACGTTTTTGTGTACTTACAGGTAACGAATTAAAGACCTCTAATTTCGAAAAATTCTCATCTTCTTTTACCACATTCGGCTGAAAATATTTTTTTTCTTCTTCATTAAATTGTGTGAACTTAATTGAAAGGGGGATATCTTCATCAAGATCATCATCATCATGGTCATACTCTGGTGAGGTATCTCCAAAATATGGCAACATCTTTCCAATTTTCGTTTTGAGTATACTACATACAATCTTTTCAGGTCTCATTAGCTGGTGTTCCTTAGAGTTATCGTCATTAACAATGCAAGTGCTCTGACTAGTGGTGCGCTGTGGAGATAAGTATTGATTATCATTTGAGTTTTCACTTACTGACGAGTCGTCGTCGCTACTTTGCCGAGGAGAAGGAAGAGAATTGAAAAAATCATCTGGAGCGTCATCTGACTTATCTTCACTGGGACTTCTGGGAGATCCAGGGTCATAGTCATAAGTTACTTTAATTCTAGAACTATCTTTAGGTTTACTTTCCAATAGTTTATCAAATTCAGAAAGTTCAATATTGTCCTTGCTCTGATTGTTCTCAAAAGTTTGATCGTCATCTTTGGTCTCGAGAACTGCAGATGACGAAATACTTTCTTTTGGTGGGTTTTCTTTAATGCAAAATTCTGTTGTAGTTTCTGACTGTGTTTCCCATTCATCATTTTCATTTACCTTTTCCACATTTTTATTAGCTTTGCTCTTCCTCCCTCTTTTTAGGGGAGTCTTAGAGGGGCATAACTTTTGATCTTTTCTTAATGATTCAAAATCATCACCACTACCTCCTTCGACTGCACTTTCCAATTCAACTTCTGGATTAACTGAAGACTCTTGGAATGATTTTGTAGAGCATTCCCCATTATTTTCTATTAAGCTGATTTGAGCTGAGATATCCTGAGATAGAATTCCTCCATCACTATTATTCGGAACAATTTCACCAACAGGGGATTCTACTAGACTTTCTGGCAACGAGTCTTCATTATAACACACTAGTGTTCGGCACTGTCTTGTTTTCCGGTTCTTCCGGCTTATACTTTTTAGTTTCTCTAAAATCCTAAGTTTTTGTGCCAAAAAATCTGGTTTTAATGGCAAGCCACGATCTTCACTTGACTTCTTGGCATTTTGTTCAGTTGCAGTTGACTCATTCACAACATTTGGTTTACTATTTGGATTGGGTAGATCGATATCTTTATAAAAGGAGGAGAACATATAAGGATTTGGAGACATGGGAAAGTCTCTAGTAACTGAGAGCATTGAATCCTCCATTAAAAGATCCATAACAGTTTTTCTTCTTCTCCTTTTCTTTTTATCTTGAGGAATTTGTACAGTATTAACCGATGAAGATACTACTTCCTCACTTTGAGTGATGGTTTGGTCATTATTGTCTTCAAATGACTCGTTAACTGGATTTTCCAAATTATTACTGGGTATCAAACATCTGCCAAAATATGATCTACGTTTTCTTCTCCGTCTGGTCACCAATGATTTTCTATAAGGTTGTTTGAATCCTGTAACAGGTGAAGATGGAATCATATCTGACTCTTGGGGTGTATTATTTGATGACACCACAGAATTAATTTCTTCTCCCTGGGTTGAAGATCTATTAGCTGTATTTTTTGGCACATCAGTTGGTGTTTTCACACTCCCAGGATGATTACAAGATGTATCGATGACTGAAGTACTAGAATCTGGTTCTGGAATGATGTTTGAAGATAAAGTTAAGTCTGATTGATCATTTAATTTCTCTGATATTTCACAAGGTTTTTTAATGATCATATTAAATGGAGATGACTCTCTCGAGCTAATTTCACCTTTGTCAGTGAAACTTTCATGTACAATAGACCCATGTCTGGTTTTTCTGATAAACTTTTCTTGAAGTTGCTTTGTTTTTTTTAGTGGTTGGGATGTAGTATTTATTTTGTTTTTTTGTTTTCCGATTTCAGCTCTCCTCCTAGAAACGCGGTTATATTTTTGCTTTGTGTGGATTTCTTCATCTTGTTCTGACTCGTCTTCAGATTCTCTAAACTGATACACTGATACAACATCCCTTTTATTTTTTACTAAGTGTTCACTTATTGGACCTGTAGCATCCAGTTCACTATGTGATGCTGGTATCTCATTTGTATCTAAGGTTTTTTTATAAACCTCCAATGCGACATCGTTAGCTACGTGAGGAGGTAAATTGATCAAGGATTTCTCACTAATCAAATTGTCTTTTTTATTTTTATTGTTCACCAAGGATTTTTCAACACATAATTTGGAAATATTATTGATATCATTTGTTGTCTGTCTTTGAGTTTGATTTTCGACTTTAGCAATATCTGCAGACTCAATTTCACTGATTTTCTTTTTCTTTGTCCTACGTGTTGCATCAACTGGTAAAATGGAAACAGATCCTTTAAATAAACGACCAAGTGGGGATATATCTTTTTCTGCCTGTGCCGGTGCACATGTTTTCACAACATCCTCCTGAGTTGTAGTTGGTTCCTCATTTACATCCTCAGACTTACCAATATCTACCATTTTTGAGCCCGTGTTTGTTGCTTCATTTGTACCAACTGATGTACCTTGAGAATCATCACTAGAAATACTTACAACATCGTCTTCTTCGTCAACATTAACATTTTGGCTTAAATCAATAACTCGACTGCGAGTTCTTGCACCAATCTTTTCCAAAAGTTGACTTTTAGCTAACTTTTCTAACTCGTCTATTTCTGCTAACCTTCTTTTAATTTCTGCATCAACTTCTGCTTTATCCCTCTTTTTTCTCATCGCCTCTTTAAGTTTAGGGTTAATGGAACATTTTTGCTGAATCAATGATGAATAAATTGTTTGTGAGTTAACCACCGGTGGGAACACATTCTGGTTCAAGAAGGTGGTGTCATGACTGGTACCAACTGGAGGGTTTGAAGTATTATTAGAATTTGATATACCATTCACATTTAAAAAAGATCTATTGCTATTGCCTGTATTTGAAAGACTGTTATTGGAACCGTGATTTGATGAGTTAGACTCATTTCCATCACTTCTTGTACCTTGCACGTTATTACCTTCATTTGAAACACTACTTTCTTTTACGTTTCCTTGGCCTGTGTTGGCAGAGCCATCAGAGACAGAAGACTTACATTTAACTTTAATATCTTCATTCTTAAGAACACTACTATTGTTTTTACAGCTTTCACTACTTTCAGAATATTCACTAGTTGTTTCCTCAGTTAGATATTTATTTTTATCAGCCAGCAATTTGTTCTTGACAAATATGAGAGGCTCATCAGAACTCTCTGTAGAAAGAGTTCTTTTTACCAAATGTGGATTTGTAATGTCCAACTCATTTTTCTTAATTTCAAAGTTTAGTTTGTCACTCTCAGAAGATAACTTTTGATTCTCATTATCATTTAAACTTTTGGGATTTTCCTCCTCAATTCCATCACAAATATTCTTTTTGCTTCTAGTCATTCTCACGGGGGAATCTGAGATTTCTCTGAGAAATTTGCTATCAACTGAATCGACATTCAATTTGTTAACATTTAAAACTACACTCTTTTTGCGCTGAGACAGTCGGGTTTTCCGAACACTTTCTGTTGTTGTTGTTTCTGAAGTTGTCGAGGTCACATCTTCTAGCTTTTTAACTTCTTTCTTTTGATTTTCATAATTCGTGATATTTTCTGTTTCTTGAATAGGTTTGTCAATACTTAACTCATTATGTAATGATGGGATTGTCTCAATATCTTCGCTACAATCTTCTTTGAGGTTCCCTGTATGACCGTTATCAGCACATTCCTCTTTACCTGTTGCAATTTCTTTTAAAGCTTCGGTAGTCTTACTTATGTCAACCTCAACACAAGTGTTATCACTAACAAGTATCTGATGATCATTTTTCGATAAATTCTTGGTCTTTCTTTGTGTGAGAGACTCATTAACTTCTACACCTCTTTCTGGTGTTTTGACCTGATGTTCACCAGGGTATTCACTATCCACATTCTTCAAAGATGTGTCTTCTTGGGAATGTACATGATCTTGAGAGGATAGACATTCTTCGCTTCTGCACAAGGGATCATTGTCAACAAATCTTCCTCCACGCCTTTTTCTTGAAATTTCATTAGCTTTCCCTTTTGACTTTGTATCCAAATTCTGAATGGTTTTATCTTCACTTTTTAGTAGCTGAGGTTGACCAGAGTCATCTAGCTCTAATAGTTTCCCTCTTCTGGTTTTTCTAGTAGGAGAAAGTTTACGGTCTATAGTATCTGTTTTTAAAATACTGTTTAACTTTGAAACAGTACAAATATTTTCATTTTCACTTTTGTTTTTTAGAGCGGTTTTTGGATAGCAGGTATTTTCTAATGTATTTTGTGATTCCATATTTAAATTGATATCAGCTGTATCATTGCTGTTAATAGTAAAATCTTCTTCATTTTGAGGGATTGGTCCTTTTTTAGAGTCAACTGCCTGAAATTTGTCAATATCACTATGAACATTATTGTTTGAAATTACTTCTTCCTTGTTGGTATTATTTTCACAATCCTGATTACTGAAGTCGGGTTGTAAGTTCATTTCTTTCTTTTCTTCTTCACGTAAATGCAAGTCGATAGAAACATTATTTTCAGAATTTTGATTGGCAATCTTTCCTGATATGATATTTGTATATGGATTTTTTTCGTATTCCGAGGTCTTCTCAGTGTCATCTTCACTGTTAATCAGGGGTTTTCTGGATTTATTCTTCTGCCTTTTGCTTGTTCTACGTAATGTTTCACTATGTTTAGCGACTTTTGATAAAATGGAATCTGAAGTGCGGGTATGATACACTTTTTTTTTGTTCAATGTTGGGACCTCCATTTCATTGCTATCAACTAAATCTTCGGTTTCTTCTATGGGTTTGTCAAGTGAAATTTTCTCTGACACACTCTCCAATGAAGGTGTACTGTACTCTGAAAGTTTACTAAGTAATGTTTTGTTATCATCAACATTTTGCTCCGATTGTCTTGACCTTCGGTCAGATAATTTATTTTCATCTTGTTTAGCCATTTCTGAACCTGTATTTTTATTGATGTTTAACTCTACATCCACATTAACTGATCTAAGCTTCTTAACGAATCTTTTCTTGATGTTTTGTGGAGATGAAAGCTTGTTCTTTTGACGTGTAAATGACTTTGAAGTATTTTTACAGTTAAATTCGAATTCACTATCTACTGAGCTGTCATCTGAAGCTGCGATCCCAAAATTGAGAACACTGTCGTCGTCTTCTCCAACATTGCTGTCCGAATCTAAGCACCCTTTGGCCAGATCTGACAATTCTCTATCCAGTATCATTGACTCATCATTATCACTGTCATGTACTTCTGTGGGATCACAACTCTTACTGTTCAAAGTTTCTATACAACATTTTTTTGAAGTATCATTTTTATTTAAATTATTTGCCGCACATGGTTCAGTTTCAACATTTTCTTCTTCAGCTTCTATGCCTTTAGATTGCTCAGGAACATCTTCTAATGTAACTCGTAAATCTGATTTCTTGGTATTAGATTTGGATGTTTTCTTTGGAGAGTCAATAACCTTGACTGCCGGCATTTCTTCAGGGCTAGGAATATAAACAACAACAGTTTTTCTCTTTGGCATGTGTGGCAAAGGTGAACCTCTCAAAGAGACCAAAGTCTTTGTAATTTCTTGGTATAAGGAAGAAAGACTATTCGGTTGTTTCTTATCGCTGAATTTTTCAATAGTAACAGCTACTTTACAATCAGTGAATGATGTTTGGGTGTTGCTTTTATCTGTTTCATCAGTTTTAATTATCCCTACTGCTGTATTATGTGAATCTTCCAAAGGCAAATCATCATCATAACATTCCATTGTTTTGCTACTTTCATAGTTTATGTCATCTGGTTCTGTACAATTTGGTTTACTTCCTGTTCTGGTATTTAAAGAAATCTCATAATCAGACGAACATTTCGAATCATCAAAGATTTCACTAACATTTAAATCAAAAGAAACTCTCTTTTTTGGCTTTTCTTTGTTAACTTGTTTGTCACATGCACTCTCTTTATTACGAATATCTGATGCAATACTTTCAACAACTAAATCTACATAACAATCATTTTCACCATTGGCACCATTAAGGCATGAAGAGGAGACACCAGAAGATGCACGTTTGTCTGACGGTCTGGCAGTTGTAGATTGTTGTACTAATCTGTGCAAGCTTACTCGAAGTTTCTTGAAACCTGGAATTGAAGGGATACTATAAATTTACATCAAGTTCTTAAATTTTAATTCATCATAACATTCTTCCACTGCTCAAAAAGGAAAATTAATACAGTTAAGGTTAATAATATTCATCTTTAATAAGTATACGGCTCAGGCCTTTTGTTCGGATCTGTCCCCTCCCCATGAGAACGGCCCTGGCAATAGTACTATAAGGTGGAGATCCTAGCCAGACTGGCAAAAATAAGACATAAGAAGGGTAGATGTGTATACAGCATTAATATTAATTCAGAGTTTTCTGTGGCATACTTAAACCTTTTTTGGCATAGGGGATTGAGTTTTTCCATACCCATTCCAAAAAATGAAGGTGTAATGTGATCCCAACTCTAAAATGTAGTGAATAAATCCTCAATATATGGTTGGGAATAATAGTAAATAAATTTGATGAAACATCATAATGATCTTGATATTTTTGCAGTACTATTATATGTATGTTTACGGTACCAATATAAGTAATATCATAAGTTGTAACTATTTGAAAAGGATGGCAACGATATGATGTTTTTGGCAGTTGGCTAAACATTTGACATTAAACATTTAGAGAAATCCCTTAGCTGGGGCTAAAATACCCCTCTTTATTCAGAATCTCACAACTTTTACACGGAAAACACTGAAAGCTTTACTCTCCTGGAAACAAATTGAAATTGCCGCTTTAAAACCCGTACTTTTAGAGTAGTCCCTAAAAAGTATGAAATTTTTTCACGTTCAACGTTAGTAGGGGGCTGCCCCCTACTAACGTTTTTAAGGTTAGAAATTTTTCTCAGTAGATCATTTGTTCGTTGAGTAGTTTAGCTCAAGAAGTGTTTTGATTTAATTTGGTCCTAATATCACCTAAGGTTCTTTAGCCTTGTCTTTACAAATACCTTAGCTCTTATTTTCCGTTTAAAATGAGATACCACAAGTATATACATAGTATTTGACAATTTTTAAAAGCCCCCTTTCCTAAGGCCATAAATAAATAGAAAAATGTTAATCTTTTATTGCTTATACTGTCTCTCTTTTCTGAATATATTACTGCAAATGAATTAAGAAAAGTATTAAAGATTGCTAAAATTTGGGCTTTGCTTCTAAAAAAATAACATAATAAGGAGTAGAAGTTTTATTTCTTGTAACACTTTTATAGCCATCACTTTGTTTGGGGTTATCATATTTTAATTAATATTACATCATTAATCTTACTTTAATAATACTTTTGACAAGAGTCACTCAATAGAGGTTACAATAAACAAATATTAAGCAAGCCCTACCATCAGAAACAATGATGTAGTATGGTGGTCAGTAGCAATGGTTTCAGAAATTTATAAAACAATGATAACAAAATTCCTGTCAGCCCCTTTTATCGAATTTCCCCTATAGGGAAGAAGCTATTACCGTAGTCGGCATGGTAAGACCTAGGCCTGGGACCATGATAACTTTTCGTTTTGAGGTCCCCAGACCCCAAAAACACCATTCGTTTGAAACTGTATATATATATATATATATATATATATATATATATATATATATATATATGTCCGTGAGCACAATAACTCTTGTAAAAATTATCCGATTTTGATGAAATTTAGTATAAACGTGTAAAGCAACATGTATGACTTCAAGTTCGAAAACCAGCCTGATCGCTTTATCCGAAGGGGTATTTTTGGGGGGTTTTGTACCCCAAAAATGGGTTTTTTGAATTGTTTACATACAATTTTGGAAATAGTCAAATTTTAGTTTTTACCATTGTATTCAGCTTAAAAAACACACAAATTGGTATTTTGACCATTACTCTACGTCAGTTGGTTACCAAGATATTGAAAGTGCTAAACACAGTACGTTGTCTAATGTTATTCTTATGGAGGAAAAGAAAAATGTTATATCTCGCTTATTTATGAACGTACACTGATGAAACTTGGTATACGGCTTCATCTAGTTGTGGTGCATTGGTATTTGCTCAAAAAAACAATTTTTTGTCAAAGGCTCTTGTAGGAGAAAACCTGCGTACTCAGCCCCATGTTATTCTTATGGATAATAATTAAATGCTATGTCTCCCATAATTATGAACATAAATGAATAAAAACTGGTATATGACTTCACCTAGTTGAGTTATATTGATGTTAGCATAAAACTCCATTTGTTGTGTTCCTTGATGCAGCAAACCTGCGTACTCAGCCCCAATGTTATTCTTAAAGGAAATAATTAAAATTGTATATATTGCTTATTTATGAATATATTTGTATGAAACTTGGTAAGTGACTTTATGTAGTATTAAGACATTTATATCTCCATTGGAAATTCGCTGAGTATGCAGGTTTGCTGCGACTGGGGTATTTTCTACATGTTGAAGTAAAGATTACGTAACTTAATATATAAAAATGAATCCCGATTTCCCTTGGTCACGCCATAACTTAAGAATGAGTGCACCAAATTGAATAATTATTTTTCTTGTGTTCGTTAATGTCTGAGCAAGGTTTTTATAAAATAACATTTTTAATCAGACTTAAGGGCTCTGTCCCACTGGCCTTCAAAGTTCCCATTGATTTGATCAAAGTTCAGTTAGTTACACCAAACAGCTGTTAACAAGGATTATATCTAAACACATACTTGAAAGGCATAAACATATGTTCATTACGGAAATCTACTTGAATGGCAACTCAAGCTCTTTTTTCGATGCCGAACTTAGCACTATATAAAGGTAGGCGAGAGAGCGTAGCCAACGAGCTCATCTTGAAAATGAACGAGTATTTGACATAAAACAAATTCAATGACATTAGGACAGGACGTCTGTCGGACCAGCTAGTTTATGTTATATATTTAACTATCCAAATCAGAAACTTAAGAGAGACACCACATATTTAAATGAAAGATTCATGTAAAAATATGACTAAAAACATAGATGTCTGCCATAGAAATATATACTAAGGTTTAAAGAATCTCTCCAGAACAGAAGAATCCTATTAGTTACCTTGTCACAAAATTACTATTTTATATGAATTTCTTTATATATACCAATTTATTGGTTTATTTCTTAGTCTTATCAAATTCATAACTATTATTAGTACGATTATGGTTTTAACCACTGACTATAGCCTAAGACTTGCTATTTAAGAAAACATGTATTTTAATTTATTAACAAATTTCCCCTATGGAATAAAGCTATTACATGGTATTTCCTAGGCCCAGGACCATGATTACTTTGAATTTTGAGGTCCCGAGATGCCAAAAACATCATTTGCGTTCAAAACTGTATATATGTGTGTGTGTGTGTGTGTGTGTGTGTGTGTGTGTGTGTGTGTGTGTGTGTGTGTGTCTGTGTGTGTGTGTGTTTGTGTGTGAGTGTGTGTGTGTGTGTGTGTGTGTGTGTGTGTGTGTTTGTGTGTGTGTGTGTGTGTGTCCGTGGGTGTGATAACTTTTGTAAAATCTGTCTGATTTTGATGAAATTTAGTAAAAACTTAGAAAGCAACATTTACGACTATTAAGTTTGAAAAACAGACAAATCGCCCCATCCGAAGTAGCATTTTGGGGGTGAAATTTTTACATATAATCATTTAAAAAAACGAAATTTAGTTTTCGCCATTGAATGTAGCTTGAAAAAAATTGTTGTTTTGACCATTGCTCTACGTCAATTGGTGACAGAGATATTAAAAGTGCTAAACACAATATGATGTCCAATGTTATTCTTATAGACAATAAGACAAATTTAATATCTTGCTTATTTATATACGTTTACTGACAAAACTTGGTATATGGCTTTATCTGGTTTTGGTCTATTGTTATTTGCGCAGCAAATGTTTTGCCGGTGGTTCCCGTAGCCACAAACCTGCATACTCAACCCCGAATAAGTCAAGTATTATGTCTCCCTTAGTTATGAACATACAGTAATAATACTTGGTATTTGGTTTCACCTAGTTGAGATCTACTGATATTTGCATCGAAACCCATTTGTTGTGTTCATTGTTGCAGCAAACCTGCATTGCTGTCTCAAGGTGATTGGGGGCCTGAGGCAAAGGTTCTTTGGGGGGCCCAGAGACCTCTATTTGACTATCTTGGTAATTCTTTTCTTTTGGCCGGGAGCCCCTGGAATTCGGGGGCCAGGGTCAAAGTGCCCCGGTTGCCCCCCTTGTGGAGGCCCTGCAAACCTGCGTACTCAGCCCCTATGCTATTCTTATGGAGAGTAATTAAAATCTTATAAATCGTTTATTTATGAATACATGTTTATGAAACTTGGTAAGTGACTTTATGGAGTATTAAGCCATATATACAGGGTCAATAAACATTCTGGAGACCCCCTCTTATATTTTGAATGGGTCATAGTATAAAAACTAAACCTAGCACACCTTCCTGGGATAAAAAATGTATTAAGCCATATATACAGGGTTAATAAACATTATGGAGACCCCCTCTTATATTTTGAATGGGTCATAGTATAAAAACTAAACCTAGCACACCTTCCTGGGATAAAAAATGTACTTTTTGGTCAGACTATCTCTACTTTCCCCACGACCCCAAAATGGGGTTTTTTGGGGGCAACTCAAAAATTTTTAATGTAAAACCCCATTGTGTGACCCCTAATTTTAAAGGTCCTTATCAAAGAAAACAAACAAGACATACAGAGGTGTCTTACTCAACCTAGTAAAAAAATGGCAGCCAATTAAAATTTCCATAAATAGTCCAGTCAAACTATGACAAAAACCCGTCAACCTCAGACAAATTTTTTCAGAGGAGTTTTTGATGGAATTTATATCAAAAAATTGTGCATTTTAACATATCCAAAACCTGACAAAATCCAACCATGGGAAAACCCCTAAATCTTGGATTGAAAACGGTGGCTCTTTCCTATACAATATGTATAAAGCGTGGATAAATAAGTCGCTCCGTAGTTTTATATATATTACTGACAGACACTAAGAACTTGGTAGACCTTAATCTAATTTGAATAACTATATTTTACAACAGGGTTTAGCCATTTTAATATTTTTCAGTGACGTCCCTCATAGGAAGTCGTGAAAGTTTTAGTGTAAGCATAAGGCCAACATATAGCTCATTTTAAACGTCTTAGGTGAACTCATTGCCAAAAACCCGACCATAAATGGACAATCCAGCCAAAAATGGCAACCCGTCAAAGTTTTAATTAAAATGTCTTAAGAGAATTTGTAAAAAATCTAATTGCAACATTGATGAAATTAATCAATATTAAACCGTACCAACTATCAGGTAACTGTTTGAAGGTAAAAAAAAACTTATCTATATATGCTACAGAATGACATTAGTTCATTGAAGATCATTTCTATTACCCCACAATATCCGATATGCCACTAGCGCCAGAATGGCTGTAGAAAATGATTTATTGTCTCTGTAAGTCCAAATACACAAAAGTGATGCGGATGTATACAAAATGGCTTGTCGTTTGTAGCATTTTGCAGGGAGTGTTCATGGAGGTAGTATTACCTCCATGGGAGTGTTAGATCAGTGGGTGTGTGTGTGCCAGTTACTTAAGACATTTACTATGATGATTTAAATGAGTAGCTTTATAATTAGGTCCTTGTGCGTTCAAACCTTTACATTCAAATTCAAATTCATTTTATTGCCATTACTACTTTTTACAGTCGGTAGCAACTAACTTAATTATAATATACAATTTGTAGGATAATTTTGTACAAATATTACAATTACTAAATTAAATTTTAAATAATTAAAAGAATAATAAGGATAATAATAATCTAGTTTAACTTCTATTGTTATAGGTACATTTTAAGTAATATAAACGGAACTTTTTATTTCACTATAATTTTGACAATGGTCGCTAAATTCATCAACACTGTAAAAAGCATTTGACGTTAAAAATTGCCTTAATTTATTTTTGAAAGGTCGTAAATTTTGTTCAGTTTTTAAAATTGGCGTTAATCTGTTGAGGAATGTAGACCCAAACGGTATACTGTATATTCAAACGGTAAATTTTGAAATATATTTAGTCTATGTTGTGTTGGCCTGAAATATTGATCGTATCTTGAATTATAATTATGTCACATCGTTTTTTTAAATTTACATTTATAACGTGCAAAAATCATGGTTTCTAAAATGTCAATAGAAGGAAGAATGTGTAAATCCATCCTTTTGAAGATGTCTCTGCAAGATTGATTACTTTTTAATTTAAATATTACCCATAAAGCCTTCTTTGGTAAAATAAATAATCTTTTAGATTCTTTTTCCGTACATTGTCCCCAAACTATGGATGCCATATGACAAGTGAGAAAATACTAGACCGTAGTACTCTGTTACTAATATTTTCTCATTACAAAACTTTTCCAGGTGTCTAAGAACATAAATGTTGGATGGTATTTTGGAACAAATACAGTATAGTCGATGTGATAGTTCCAAGTCAACCCTCTATCAAGGTGTATTCCGATGAACTTAGTAAAGTCGACCTCGTTAACTGGAGAATCTCCCATCATCACATATTCGGCCCACAGTCAAATTTTGAAACTGCATTCAAATTTTATAATAATTTTTTCTTGGTTTATTTTTAAATCAATATTATAAAATAATTTAATTAAACTAAGCAAGTAAAACAAGTAAATAATATAAACTCACTTTTTTAACTACAACCTAGCGATTATTTGTATGAAGACGGTTTTCACACAACAGTAGCCACTATCATTAAAGTCATTTCCATTATGGGTAATTTGATGTGTCATTATTAGTTGGCTGTTGGCAAACATTTTAAGAACATTACATTTGTATTTCTTAATGCAAAATCTAGACAACTCTCGCCCTCCTTTTGCAAAAGTCCAATTTCTGTCTAGTTTTTGCAGAAGGGTGGTGTGACTCTGTAAATCCTGCTAAGGAAATACCGATTTAATGTGGTTAAAAAAACCAGCTAATAATAAAAAACAAAATATATAAAATATTATTCTTAGTATAATATCGATGAAGCATATGGTTTACAATTAATATTAACAGTGTGATCAAAATCGAGTCAAAGGTTTTGATATACTAAAATAAACTACCACTTACAAAATAAAATACCCCCGTAGCAGCAAACCTGCGTACTCAGCGAATTTCCGATGCATATATATATATATATATATAAATAAACCAAAATACACAAACCAGAAAAACCAGTATTTGTACTGGTGTTAATATCTGTGGTGTTAATATCTTAATACCACATAAATCCACATACCAAGTTTCATCAATATACATTCAAAATAGACAATTTATGACATATTCTCCATAAGAACAACATGGTGGCTGAGTATGCAGGGTTGCTGAAGCAAAGAACACAAAAAATGGGGTTTTATACAAATATCAATATAACTCAAGAAGGCAAAGCCACATACCAAATTTTATTAATTTATGTTCATAATTAAGGGAGATAACACATTACTTATTCTCCATAAGAATAACATGGGAGCTGAGTACGGAGGTTTGCTGCTACGGGAACTATCAGCCAAAAAATGTTTTTTAGTGCAAATATCAATAGACCACAACGATATGAAGCAATATACCAAGTTTCATCAGGATAAGTTGATAAATAAGCGAGATATACAATTTTTCTTATTTTCCATAAGAATAACATTGGACAACGTACTGTGTTTAGCACTTTCTAAATCTCTGTAACCATTTGACGTAGAGCAATGATCTAAACACCAAATTGTGCGCCTTTTTAAGCTGATTCCAATGGAAAAAACTCAAATTTGACTTTTTTTAACTATATGTAAAAAACTCAAAAAAAAACATTTTTGGGGTACAAAACCCCCCCAAAATACCTTTTCGGATCGGTCGATTTATCTGGTTTTCGAACTTAGTCATAAATGCTGCTTTATACGTTTATAACAAATTTCATCAAAATCGGATAATTTTTACGAGAGTTATCGTGCTCACGGACACACACATATATACAGTTTCGAACGAGTGGTGTTTTTGGGGTCTTTGGACCTCAAAACGAAAAGTTATCATGGTCCCGGGCCTAGGTCTTACCATGGTAATAGCTTCTTCCCTATAGGGGAAATTCGCTAAAAATATAGAAACGTATAATTTTAAATGCTAAACTCAGATTAATTAAAAAATCTCTTAAGGTATTTTAATTTAAAACTTTAACGGGCTGCCATTTTTGGCTCGATTGTCCGTTTAAGGTCGGGTTTGTGGCAATGAGTTCACCTAACCAAGACGTTTAAAATGAGGTATATGTTGACCTATGCTTACACTAAAACTTTCACGACTTCCTATGGGGGACGTCCCTAAAAATTAATAAAGTGGTTAAAACCTGTAGTAAAATATTGTTATTCAAATTGGATTAATGTCTACCAAGTTTTTAGTGTCTGTTAGTGATATTTATAAAACTAAGTAGCAATTTATCGACTTTTTATACACAATGTATAGGAAAGAGCCGCCATTTTCAATCCAAGATTTAGGGGGTTTCCCATGGTCGGATTTTGGATATGTTAAAACACACAATTTGTTTATATAAATATATAAATTCCATCAAAAATGCTTCTGAAGCAATTTGTCTGAGGTCAAGTCATATTTTTACTGGACTAAAACAAGAGAAAACTACTTACAATTTAGACATAAATAATTTGTTCATGAAATTTAAATGCATAATTTAGGACTCCTTTATGACAATTTATTGATTAGCTTTTACTCTTATGGGAAGCACACATATTTTACTTTATCAGAAATATTTTGAGTTGCCCCGAAAATTCCCCATTTTGGGGTTGTGGCAATGTTTTTCTGATAACAAAAAATTATGCTTCCAATAAAAGTAAAAGCTAATTAAATAATTAATACCTATAAAGGAGTCCTAAATTATACATTTTAATCTTATGAAACAATTATTTATGCCCAAATTAAAAATAGTTTTTTCTGACTTATGGACATTTCAATCGGCCTTACTAGGTTTAGATAAGAGTCCTCTAGTTTGTGTAGTATGTTTTCTTTGATGAGGACCTTCAAAATGAGGGGCTGCTCAATGGGGCTTTACATTAAAGATTTTTGAGTTTCCCTCAAAACACTCCATTTTGGGTTCGGGGGCAAATTAGTGATACTGACCAAAAAGTACATTTTTATATCCCATGCTAAGTTTAGTTTTTCTATTATGACCCGTTCAAAAGTTATAACTCTGTATATGCATTGGAAATTTACTGAGTACACAGGTAAAAGAAAAAACTGAATTTTGTGAGGAAGCTACCGGCGAAACTATTATGTCTTACATTAATGTACCGTAATGTGTTATTTGAAAGCCCTTTTCGTTTAGATGTGCTTTTTGGGAGTTTGTTAACATCTACCATCAGAAGTCTACCCCCCTGGGCTTTCCAATGTCATTTTTTTGAAATAAAATAAATCAATATCAAATGAACATTTAACAGTTGTTTATTAAAAATACCACAGTACAGGAGAAAGAACAGCTGTTTCATGTTAACTTCTGGAATGGCATCACAATATAAACTAATAGGACCGTATGTGAGCTGGGAAATCCAAAATAAAAAGTATTTTCTCTAATTAAAACAACGAGATTCATTTGTTATTATTATTTGTTACATTCTTCAACAATGCAGTTTAACCGTAATATTTGCTATTATAAATCTACCCCTTCATTAATTAGGACAATCAAAGATTCAATATAAATTGAATCTATATAAGTAAATTATTTTTACCTCTTCTTATAAGATGTCCATCCATCGAGAGGTCAAAGGAAAGAGGTAGATTTTGTGATATGTAGGATTTGCTTTTTCTTGACAAAGGACATGGTTTGAATTGTTTTTTATTGGACTTGGGGAATTTGGGAACTGCAGGATTTGTAGATGAAAAGTTTTGCAATTTATTATCATTATTAGCTTTGCCAATGTTTCTTACTGGTATTTTGTTTTGGTTGTTAAAATAAATATCCTCTTCCAACAAAGGATTTTGAAAAGGATCATTTTCAACGTTATTCTTCTTTGTTTCTGTTGAATCATAGTTATAAAACCGATGACCTCCATTATTACAGATATTGGATTTTGAGAGTTTTGCTTTCCTTCGGCTTCGTCTCACTATCCTAACCTTGTCATCTTCTTTTAATCTAGCACTGTTTTGACTGATTTCTTTTGATTCATCATGTGGTATATTAACTTCCTCTTCTAGAAGTGTCTCTGTTGAAGAAACATTAGTGTGTTCAGCTGTTGAGGAAACATCTTCATCACTGACGTTATATTTCTGCGATGGGTCTTTGTGTTGTTTGGATTCTGATATGTTTAATCCACAAGTGTCTTTATGAGACCAGTTTGTGTGAATTTCCAATTCAGTCATTTTACATTTTACAGTTGGAACTTGGTCCCTAATGTCGATTTTGCTTGGTACTTTATTGCTTGTAAGAAGGCATGTCTTTAATGAAGAAGAAAGGTCCTTTGAATCAGAAGTATGGCCTAGTGAACCATCACATCCATTTCCTGGGCTAACATTTCTGGAAACAATAATGTTTTTGTTGGCATTGTTTAAGGTTTTATCCCCACCCAGGGGTTGGAAATCACAGCCAACGGAATTACTTTCATCAAAATCATGAAGTATTGATTCCACAACGTTACTTGATGGTGACTTGGCAACTTTTTCCTCAAATTGTTTTTCATTTGTATTATCTCTAACATCCTTTGCCTGAGCAGATATTATCTTTTGCAATTTTGATTTGTCACATTTTGTATCCAGATGTGATTCTGTTTTTGTTGTCTTTGGCATGCTCCTTTCAGGAGTGGGGAATCTTTTCAATTCTCCTTTAGTAGGTATCGATAATGGAGGATTACCTCTTCTTTCTGAATTAAAATGGTTTTTTGATTCACCAAAGGCTGTTTTCCCTGGAAGTGGTTTAGTATCTTCTTTTTCCAACAAATCAACATTTATTCCAAAACTATATTCATTTACCTTATTATCTGTGTTCTTAGGCGTTTTTTTTAAGGCATTTTGGGTAGCATCATTGCAAAGGTTATTACCCTCATTATTCAAAGAGTCTTCTTGTTTTTCTACAGAAAGTATTCTCTCTAATGGCGACTTGCTATTTTCTGACTGGTTTTCAAATTGGTCATCTTCCTCTTTGTTATGAGTATTGCTTTTCTTACAAAATGTATTAGATACTCCAATATTATTCTCTTGAGTACAATTCAACAAATTCTTTAACTTTTGATTATTATTACCAATATGCCTTTTTGGTTTACACACAGTTATGTCTTTATCTGATGGTTTACTTTGAACAGTGTCATTTTGAATGGGTATCTCATTTATACACTTTTTAGAATCAGACTCCCTAAGGTTATCACATTTCCTGTTATATGAAAGGTTAAATGCTTCTGTTTCACTCAATAGTTTATGTGTATCAGTTGTCATTTTTGTTAATTTTTCTAATTTCATTTGAGGACTTTGATCTAAGACTATTTCAGCAGGTTTATCAGTATCAGATTTCTTTAAATTGTTGTTTTCTAATTTGGAATTAATTTGTGAATTCTTTATTTTTTCTTGAGATTTATTAATATTAGATTCTGAGACGGACTGAGATGTACTGTATGAAGCATTGTTAATAATGGTTTCACTTTTATGGACAGACTCTTCAGCTGGAGGTAAATGTGATGGTTTTATGAGTGGACTCAGATCAGAATTATTATTCTTGGTTCCCTGGATTTCTTGATTCAATTGGCATGCTTTTGATATAGGAGAGATTTTTTCATTAAGTCTGGATTTCATTTGTTTTTCTGCCTTTTTTGCAACAATACTTGGCAAAGTTGGAGTAAGACGCTTTCTTTCAATAGAGTGTGATAATATAAATGCAAAGGACTTGTTTATTTGATCATTGATATTTTCAACCTCCGATTCTGAAAGCTTGGGTGTAGAATCTTTTAGAACAACTGTATGGATTCTGTCATTTTGTTTATCTGATGAATTTGTTTTCAGTGCTTCAGTATTTTCATAACTATCGTTTATCTCATCACTAACATTAAAAGGATCGTAAGGCTCATCACCTGGATTATTATTTTCAATAGATTTTTCCAGCAATAAACCGGTACTAGTGTTGATATTATCCTTTAATTTAGAAACAATACCCTCTATTTTTGAACTCTTTTCAGTGTAGTTATCATCTGCTAGTTTATTTGATTCACTGAGCCCGCTACTTTTACAATCTGATTCGTCATTAGCAGGTTCAAAGACACAGGTTTGTTCAACATCCGATACAGGTCTCGGTTTAAAATTTAGAGTTATCTTGACCTTCCTGTCATCAAATCTGGATGAAAGTTCTGATCTTTCTGGTGATTTTTTTCTTCCATCCACCAGAGCGAGTCTTGGATCTTTATTCTTCAGAGTGTCACAGTTTTTCAGGCACTTCTTTACACTATCAATCGCTTCTTGAATCGTCTGGTTATTTTGTCCCAACGGGTTATGTTTACACTTTGAACCTTCCAACGGGTGTATCTGATGCTCGTCCTCATCCGAAATCTGAGTGATAATGATTGGGTTCGATTTGAGATTTTTCACTTCTTGCCGAACACTGACAATGTTGACACCGGGAGGAGCCTGGGTAGGCATACGGTAGTGTTGGTGACAGGGGGGAGGCATAGTCATCTGGTAAGGGAGAGGAGGCGGGGGCTGGTTCATGAAGGGGAAGTGTTGCTGAGGGGGTGGTGTGGTGTAGTTGTTCATCATCTGAGGAGGCGGGAACATCACGTTGGGGTGCTGCATGTCTGCCACTGGAGGCATCCAGTTGCCGAACGAAGGCATTGGCACATCGTAGCCCATCGGAGGATGGACCATGTTGGTGTTGGGGAGGGGCACGAAGGAGGTGTAGGTGGTGACTACGGTGAGATCATCTCTTTTCTCTGCCGTTGGCGGGGCTGGTGTGGGCGGGGGTGGCTCTGGAGGCAGCGGGGGCATTGACGGTTCCGTCATCACCTCCACCTCTGAGAGAGAGTTGGACGAACTGTCCTGCAAACCCAGCCATACAGCCACTTCTTAGCATTATCCTTCTACAAATGTGACATAAATTACAAAAGTGATGGGTAAAAGTGCAATATTACAAGGGCTGTTTTTTTTTTTTAAGTAAATATTGAGCTAGAGGTAAGTTTTCAAATTTTTGTTCAGGAAAAAAAGAGAAAAACATTACTATTTATAACAAAAGTTTTACTGAATTAAACTAATAGACCATTTAACATTCTTTTAGTTTATACTCGACATAAGCCTTATCAGGAGTACAATTTGCAAATGAAAGTAATCAAAAATAAAAACACATGAGTAAATTACACATAAGATTTAGATGGTTAAGATGTAGAATATTGAGATATAGTGTATATAATATGATACCAGTGTTTTGAGAATATTTTATAAGTGTTTTTTGTTTGTTTGTAGAAATAAAACTTCATGCTAAAACAATTCACAGTAAAAATATAATATAAACACAAATTATATAACAAATTTTTAGTTTAAAGTGAGGTTTTTGTTTTTAATTGTTTGGGTCTCTTGTTGAATGAACAACACATCTGAGGGCTTTAACACATTTGTAAGTTAACCTTTTGTCAATAATCTCCAATAAATTTTAAAATCATGGTAGTGATTGTTTTTTAATATAAATGTGATAAATCAATTTTCTCTAGAGTGCCGAGATATTAAATGTTTTGGGACTAAAGCTTCATACATCAGACACACCTAACAATACTTATTGGATGATTTTAATAAAATTATATAATTAATTTGTTTAAACTAACAGTTGCAAAAGGATAAGAGAAGATGGCTTTAGTAAATTAAAAAAAGTGTGTAGATATCACAAATTAAATTATAATCAATATACTTAAATGACAACAAAACAAATGGTTCACAATGCTAATTAATGCAATAACTTAATGATCTTTGTTAAGTATACTTTTGGGTTGTATTTTTTGGTTTAAATTATCAAATAATGTCTATTTGTTACCTAAACAGTAATATCTTCAAGAATATTTGGATCTTCTTAGGTAGATCACAGAAAACTACTTAATCTAAAAGAAACTCTAAAATATTCAGAGCCAATCAGACTATTTAATACTCTAGGATCTTTGATTCACAAGTAAAAGATGAGTCAGAGTACATATTTGATCTATTTCATATTGTATTAGAAATGTTAAGAAATTTGGAATTATTTCTAATAAATTTGTTTAGTCAAAATAAAAGAAATTATATTTTTAGCTAAAAGGTATTTTGATGTAATTTACTAACTAAGTCTCTGAGACAAAAATTAAGGAAAACGCAAGAGTTGCAAACTTTAGGCGTCTCAAGATGCATAGGGAAAGTTAAATACATCCTCACACAATTGAGCAAGAGTTTTGAAAGCAATATTTTGGTGCAACATCGATTGAAAATATCACATTTCAAAGTCAAGATCTCCTGTCAGTATTTCAAGCTACAGGTATAAACCATCAAGTTGTATAAAAGAGAGGTGTGTTCATGATCAGCTGTTGTGATGCATATGGGCTCGCAATAATAGTAAACAAACAGTGTCTTTTAGTAAACAGCCAATACATTTTCATTTTATGCTCTACACTAAATAAGTAAGGTTTGCAGTCATTTCATTGGCTGCGCTAGCGAGCGAGCCCATCTATATCACATCAGCTGATCATACACACACCTCTCTTTTATAAATCTTGATAGACAATAACTCTTGACCTTTATCAGTTATTCAAAATCTCTACCCTTTACTTCTAACTAAGCTACCAATGGGTGAGTTTTCATAATGGTTTTGTGTGTTATAAAAGGTATATTAAATTTATCTTGGAAACTGTTATCACCGTGTTACAATTTTTTTATTGGTGTAGTTTTCCTATATAAAAACCTAACATGATTTAACCTTTATTTTAAGCAATTTTAACCATATAAAAAAATTGATTTATGATTTTCAATATTTGTTTTTCTTGTATTTCTTTGTATTTGTATTTCTTGGTTAATAGATTCCAGTAATTTTAATTGATAAAACATATATGAAAATACCTAAGCTACCTTCATCAATTTGAGTGGAGGTTGCGTGGCAAGAGCAAAAAGGTGCAGTCAACACTAGATAATTTTATACCTCCTCCAAACAAAGTGCCAGTTAAGCTTGATTTACACAATCTCGACATATGTGCTAAGTGGATCTGCCAGTACATCTACGCCAGTGACTGGCACTATGAAAATATTCTTCTGCCAGGAACTTAGGAAGAAGATACACCCTGATACCCCCTTTAGTAATGAGCTGCTAAAACTGGCCTAGGTGCAAGGTGCAGAGTAAACTAGGGTATACAATGTGGTGTTTGCAGCCCACTCGGGGTTTCACTGTCAAGTATAGAAACATCCATGACTGTTGACTTTATTTACAAGAATAAATAAACCTTTAAACTCTTCCTAACAAATGCAAAATTCTCATAATACATTTTTTTTTATACAGTGTTTTTATTTTGTTATGCTCACCATTGAGATCTCGTTAACCATGATAGTTACAAAGAAGGTTGAATGAGCAAAGTAGTGCTTAATTAGAAACTAAATAAAATATTGCAAAAAAAATAAAAAATATTCCACCAAACTCGTTCACTATGCTAAAAAAAGTTTGACAAAAAAAAATTGCTTATACAACTTTATTATTTTTCAAGATACAAAAAACATGCCAGGTCA
Organism: Allygus modestus; assembly: GCA_963675035.1. NCBI lineage: Eukaryota > Metazoa > Arthropoda > Insecta > Hemiptera > Cicadellidae > Allygus > Allygus modestus. Next base: position 102,102,927 of record OY776117.1, read on the forward strand.
AAGTTGTGTGAAATTTTACGTAAAATTTGAATATGTAGCTTAAAATGAAATAATATACTCGGTTTCTAATATAAAATGGGCAAGTGCAAAATCTTTAATGCAAGTATATGTTTTATTTTTATTTCAAAGAAACCTTTCCCCTGATTAATAAACACCACCTATGTGATATTCTGTTCATAAAATAAATCCATGATTTAACAAAAACCTTTTTTTTAGCAACCAATTGTTGGATATGTTGTACTGAATCCAACATAAAGTATTAAGTTTGTGTTTTACAGCTGATTTACATAGAACAGCTGATTCACAGAGAAATCAACTGTTTCAACATGTAAGAAAATCATTAAGATTTAAATATTTGTTTACAACATGCTATGACAAAAACCTTATTTTCATACACTGTTAAACGGTTGATTTCTCTGTGAATCAGCTGTTTTATGTACATTAGCTGTAAAACATAGATTTAATACTTATGTTGGAGCCAATTCAACATATCCAAGAAATGATTGCTAAAAATATGTTTTTGTTAAGAGGGGGCCGGACCTAGCTCCGCCAGCCGCCGGCTCCGGTCGTCTTTTAACATGGGGCGCTACTATAAATGTTTTATTTTATTGAATGCCCGCATTTAAATGCAAAAATGATCGCAGGCCAAACAATCTGATAGTTATTAGCCGTATGACCTTAGAATCAAAATGTATTATTTTTAAAAAATAACACCTAAAACATGTAAACTAAGTTTCTTTTTTCCCATAAGGAGTTGTGTACTTTTGAAACAATTTATAAAATGACACGTTTTATATAAATTAAATTTGAAAACGTCATAATAGCAGTCATGTTATTGTTAATGTTTGGCTTGAGTATTTTTTCGGTTTTAAAATGTGAAACTGTTCCAAAATAAGTCTTTTTTGAAGTCTTACAAAACGAGTAGGCCCACAGACTGCAACTGGTTCACCGTCACCCCGATAGATGGCAGCAACGTCGCTTATCGACCAAAGATCCCGTTTCCGCAACCGATTTTGCGCGGCAGATTTGATTCTCCTCTTGAAACCATTATCACCTACTGCTCGAAATCCAGTACATTTTTCCTCATATTTTTGAATTTACATGGCTCCTCATGACATACTGTCTGTCATTTCAGTAATCATTTATTATTTAATGTCTGTAACATCTGTTCTTACTGCTATGCTGTGTTTTGTTTTACAAAACGATAATGACACCTTAGTACATGGTGTTCGTTTTGCTATGTTGGTACTGTAGAGGGGAGATATTGTGCTTCCAGCTGCTTTTGAAACACGGCACGGTTTTTGTCATAAACTACAAGGCATTATGACAAACTCCAGATTGTATACAGCTCACTGAGCAACGCGCCGGAAACCCCTAGTATTACTATTCATAAAATATAAAAAATATTTCAATTAGAAATGTCTGTCAGTCATTTAGCCAGTCCAAACCTATGAAAAGTGTGGGAAATCAGTATGTCACAGGAAGTGTTGCCCTCTTAGGTGCAGATAAAATTCCATGATGGTCGCTTATTTCGCTGGTCACTAACTTCACTGAAGTGTTGACCAGGTCTTCTCGAGGGGAAATATCTAATTAATTAAAAGAAAATTGACTGTCATGGATTCGAAAACCAACGAGAATAAATCATGGGAATAGGGTTTGACGCAATTAACCTCAAGTGACCTTATTCAAATGTTTTTACAATTTCGAATTTTGGCTTTGACTGTTCATTAGATCATTAAAATATGACGCTAAGCCGATTTTAGTTAAGAAAATTCCTCTGTTATTTCTCATCCGATTTTTAGGCCTGAGCGCACCATTGTGGACAGGGCTTACAGCAGTAACATATGTTATGAGATAAATACAGATACACAAACCACTGAAATGATAACAAGATTATTGTCTCATTATCAAAATAAAGTGACTGGCGGAGCGACCGAACATTCTATTTCATAACCTCGTGGAAAGTAAAACACATGGGTAGAAATCTCCGATAAACGTTATTAAAATAGTCAGTTAAACATGTTTAGAGCAATTTTTTCAAATATTTGTTATTTCATTCCTATGAGTTCATATGGATAGTTATATTTTAAAAAGCATGAATTTAAATTTAAAATTTCTCAATTAGGGTTTTTTAAAATAAAACTATCAATATAAACTCATCGGAATAAGGTGCGAAATCTTTGGCAAATTTACTACAAAGGTGTTTAACTGGCTATTTAAATAACGTTTATTGGAATGTTATCTTTTCTCGACGTTATGAGGTTGCCGCACGGCCGCTCTGCCAGTCACTTTCTTTCGATAATCGTAGAGCTTATTAGCAATAACTTAGCTCGGTTTGTAGCTAAAGGAGTCATTATTAATTAATTTTCCAGTAAACCGTAGATAAAATTCAGGCTAAACAGAAGGTTAGAAGTTATAACCTCTACAAGTTACTAGTGTTTTTTATCCTGACTATAGCAAAAAAGTCCGTTGGAACAAAAAATACAACGGTCTATAGAAAATAGATCACAAATTGTGTTAATGAAAATTCATAAACTCGACTATAATAGTGAAAAGTGATATTCTTAAGGCTTATGAAATTTTCTTACGGGATATAATAAAATACGTCTTACAACACTTAAGAATATATTTACACTTTCTTTAAATCGATATAAGGTGGTGGCTACAAAACTGATACTACAAAAACAAATTTGAACCAGAGAAATTAAGAAATAAATGTCTAATGTATTTATTATAACTTAATATTGTTACTAGTAATTATTATCATACATAAGATTTAGACGAAGTTGCAACATATTTGATCAGACTTCACACCAAACAGTCTTGACAAGACTTTTGGGTTTAGTCCCTTGTATGCGGGGCGTGCGAGAAGCCGCCAGTGACAGTGAACCCGTCATTCTAGGTGTTGTAAATCACACTAGACAATACCGATCCTTTGACTGAAGGCCGAGCCTTCGCACGCTGCCGGTCGGTAAGGAAGAATTATTTGAAAAACTGCTAGTGCTCTAGTGGCCAAACTCCAAACGAAAAGGCGGAATTCTATCTGACTCCTGCCCCCTCTTAAATCATGGACTAATTTTATGAACGTAATACCCCATATGTGGTATTTTTGTAATTAGGGAAAAGATTTCTTTCAAATAAACATATGAAAACACTATAATTGCATTAAAGTTTTTGGGCTTGACCATTTATAACAGAAACCGAGTATATTATTTAATTTTAAGCTACATATTCAAATTATATGTAAAATTTCATACAACTTTGACCTGACATGTTTTTTGTGTTTTGAAAAATAATAAAGTTATAAGCAATTTTTGTTTTTAGTAATAAAAAAGGTTTTTTTAGCGTAGCTAACGAGTTTGGTGCAGGGGCGGATCCAAGGGGGGGGCGTTAGGGGCGGTCGCCCCCCCCCCAAAACCTGAGAATTTTTGTGTTTTATTTTATTATTCAGGCATACACGATGAATATTTGAATAAATCTGAATGAAAATGTAAGCATTAAAAGCCTCCCTAAACCCCGTTGTTCGGTTCCGAGAGTCAAATTTTGCCGCTCCCGTCTACAAGGTTACATTAAAATTCAAACTAACGAACCTAAACGTTTCTTTAAATAATGAAATAAAATACACACCATTATGACAGGTGAAATTTTAAACTTCCATTTTAGAATATTACTTGTATCCATGTATTTAACCTAAAAGCGTCTTACAAAAACATGGATATTCCCGAGTACCGCGAAGTTGCTGCAGTTTTACCAGTTGACAGACCGAAAATGCAGTGTTTTCAAAATGGTCTTGGAGGTAAATTTTAGCAGCAAAGGTTGCTACAATTGTGTTCGGCGATTATTTTTTATGAAGTGACTACGTACACGTCCAATGTAGGGGCAAATTCACTTCCCTACCGCTTAGGTTAGGTTAGGTTACGTTAGGTTAGGTTACGTTAGGGTAGGTTACGTTACGTTAGGTTAGGTTAGGAGGTTTTCTGGCTCTCAATTTGTTTTAAAAATCACAGGAAAAGTAACGTACGGTGCATAATTTGGAACGGACGTGAACAGTAGCGGCTCACGTCGGACGTGTACGTAACCTCTGCCTATTTTTTACTGGATTTCGCCCGCCTACCGTCGTTTGCTATCAGCGGTGATTTGTTTACAGGTTAGGTTTGATTTTTGTTTAAAACCGCGTAATCCGTTGCTAGGCAATAAATATCCAGTGGCTAGGCTAGAAGCAAAAAGTGCCTCGAATTATATGTAATGAAATAAGAGGAAATAAAGATTAAATTGCGTGCAAACAGAAACTCATACAACAAGTATTTTATTTTATAAAAATGTGGTACGAAATTTTCATTTTTAAAGTGGTTGACCTTGGCTGCCAGCCTCATTCCTAATTGTATCTTCGCGTAGTATAGTTCAATATTGCAGACTTCAATTACGATTTTAAATAGTTTTTCACTTGGGTAAATACTAAAAGAAATTGTTTATTTAGGCATCTTACTTGCTCTTAGACGCCTACAGATGACGCATAAAACGTGTAATGCCTAAATATTTTATTAGCGAATTTCCCCTATAGGGAAGAAGCTATTACCGTAGTCGGCATGGTAAGACCTAGGCCCGGGACCATGATAACTTTTCGTTTTGAGGTCCCCAGACCCCAAAAACACCATTCGTTCGAAACTGTATATATGTGTCCGTGGGTGCAATAACTCTCGTAAAAAAGGTCCGATTTTGATGAAATTTGGTATAAACGTGTAAAGCAACATTTATGACTAAGTTCGAAAACCAGCCATATCGATCTACCTTAAGGGGTATTTTGGGGGGGTTTTGTACCCCAAAAATGGGTTTTTTGAATTTTTCACATATAATTTTTGAAATATTCAAATTTTAGTTCTCACCATTGGATTCAGCTTAAAAAAACACACAATTTGGTATTTTGATCATTTCTCTACGTCAATTCGTTACCGAGATATTGAAAGTGCTAAACACATTACGTTGTCTAATGTTATTCTTATGGAGGAAAAGAAAAATTTTATATCTCACTTATTTATGAACGTATAAGGACGAAACTTGGTATATGGCTTCATATGGTTGTGGTCTATTGATATTTGCTCAAAATAATAATTTTTTGCCAAAGGATCCCGTAGCAGCAAACCTGCGTACTCATCCCCATGTTATTCTTATGGATAATAATTAAATGCTATGTCTCCCTTAATTATGAACATAAATTAATAAAAATTGGTATATGACTTCACCTACTTCAGTTATATTGATATTAACATAAAAACCCATTTTTTGTGTTCCTTGTTGCAGCAAACCTGCGTACTCAGTCCCAATGTTATTCTTATGGAGAATAATTAAAATTATATATATCGCATACTCGTGAATATATTTTTATGAAACTTGATAAGTGGCTTGATGTAGTATTAAGACATTTATATCTCCATTGGAAATTCGCTGAGTATGCAGGTTTGCTGCGACGGGGGTATTTTTATTTACGGTCGGGCGCAGTAGAACTAAAGTTAATTTTTGTTTAGCTTGTTTATAAAGTTAAGATAGTTTTTTTCTTGGGTACAAGGTTATTGATATATTATGTTAACTTACTTTCATTCGTTGTATAATTTCATATCGTTAAAAACAATAATGGGGGTGCCAGGGATGTGCCACCGGGAAGGGGGAGGGGTAACTTTCGGTGACCCCGCCCCCCAAACATGACCTCTGGATCCGCCCCTGATTTGGTGGAATATTTTTGATTTCTTTGCGCCATTTTATTTCGTTTCTAATTACGCACTGCTTTGCTCCTCATTTACCCTACCTTATAACAATCACGGTTTACGAGATCCCAATGGTGAGCTTAAAAAAATGAACACACTGTATAGGAGCCAAACAAATTGTTACTGTTGTATAATTCTTCTTAATCATAAGTTGACACAAAAACTTATAATATGCGGTTTAGAATAAACATTTATTGTTTATTTCTGTAAACTGATTTGTTTTCCAATTTAATGTAATATTTTATATTTAAGTGTAAATATTTACACTGACAAGTAATTCTATTTTTGTGTCACTTTGGCTTTATCAAAAATGATTCTTTAATAAAATAAAATTGAAAGAGTTTACATGTATCGCGGTGTTTAACCAATAACAACAATTTTAAATTGCCTTTGTGTAGTTTCCAACAAAAAATACAAACAAATAAATGTAAATTAAAAAAATAAGAGATGTAAAATACAAAATAAATAAAACCACTACATAGAACAAACACAGACATGCTCAAGCTTGTCTCACGATAATGAATGTAAAATTATTAAATAAGCAAGCGTTCATATAACATACTCAATGTTTACTTAATCTTACTAACTGTAATAAGAAAAAATTAAAATGTTGAACCAAAATTAGCTCACACCAAGATGAGAAACCAAGGAAATAAATACTAAATACTTTGAAATCAACAAAAATATATTTCAAGTAAAAAAAACTGTACAAATAATATAACCATAAAAAACAACAATTTGTTTACACTTAATAATATTGAGCACTAGTAAGTCATGTATGGAGAGTAGTAACTTTGGGGAAAGTAGGAGGGAAAAGGGTTAGGGTGGGGTTTAGGTGGTGGAGGTAATTCTGGAGATATTTGGGCAACTAGGACTGGGACAGGGGGTTGAACCGGTTGGGGGGTGTGAGGGTGAACAGGTTGAGGGGCAGGAGGAATAAACGGTTGTGAGGGCAGGTGAACTGGTTGGGGGACATGGAGATAAACTGATTGGGGGTCAGGAGGCTGAACCGGTTGGGAAACATGGGGGTGTACCTTTGGGGGGGCATGGGGGTAAACTGGTTGGTGGGCCGGGGGTTGAACCGGTGGCGGGGCATGGGGGTGAACTGATTGGGGGTCAGGAGGTTGAACTGATTGGGTGTCAGGGGGTTGAACCGTTAGGGGAACATGGGGGTGAACCTGTGGGGGGGCATGAGTGTAAACTGGTTGGTCAATCGGGGGTTGAACCGGTGGCTGTGTATGGGGGTGAACTGGTTGGGGAACGTGAGGGTAACCTATCTGGGAGGCATGGAGGTGAACCAGTTTAGGGATAGGAGAGTTAAATGGTTGGGGAGCAGGAATGCTAAATGCTAATGAGGTGGGAGAGTGAGCCAGATGGGGGTCCAGTGGGACATACAGCTGTGAGGTACGGGGTTGAACTGGCATAAAGGGGGTTGGATATACTGATTCCGCTTGGTAAATAGCGTCAGTTGGTAACACTTGTCCCTTGGTTTCCACAGGTCCTGATCGCACTTGCACCTGGGGAAACACTGTGTTTTACTAATTGGTTGGCGAGGAATAATAAAGATGATAACTAGCATCCCAAAAAAGCAAAACCAAAGAATTAAAATAAGAGTGCAAATAAAATTGAAGTTTCCACAATTATCTTTCAATATCAGTTTGTTCATTACTGGGAGCACCCTAACTAAAGAGAGAGAATCCTGTTTGAATTGACTCATTTATCATTGGAGTTGTTTTCAAATTTTGAATTTGTTTTATAAGGCATTAGATTTACTTATACGATCAGCCTTTCTTTTGGGACCTCAAAACATATAGGGGAGAAAGGCTCTCTTCAAAATCAACCACTCACAGTTTTTCGTTCCATATTCAGGAGTACTAGTACCACTTAGCCTATTAAATTATTATTCTCTATGTTACAATCTTTAGATTCACTTTATTCCTTATACTCATATTTAGGATTTACAAATATTATCCATGTGATGATTGTCACATTGTATAAAGACTGCCACATTTTACTGTGGAAAATATTATTTATACAAAAAAAAATAGAGTTAGTATCACCCAAGTGATAAAAACACCTACTTGTCCGTTAGAACAACTTTTTTTCCAGCCAAAAATTTATAATGTTGGTTAGCCTAAGGGAGAAAAACTGCAGTACCATCTGACTTGACTAATTTACAGTAATGCACATCTATAACCAAAATAAAAACATATGTGTGTTACTGTGTAACATGTTTTAGTGAATTACCTATATGAAAGTGAGCTATTAGTAGCACAACCCTTACAGTTAGTTTTAAGCCCGGAGATTACGTTAGACATTCCTAACGTAATCCACTGAACACATTTTGGGGCCACTAAAAACTCTGTAAATATATTTGGGAGTGTGTGTGTGCCTGTGGGTGTGCGTGTGGGTGTGTGTGTGTGTGTGTGTGTGTGTGTGTGTGTGTGTGTGTGTGTGTGTGTGTGTCTGCATTGTGTTCACTCCATAGCGTTTATATTTGTTGTCCGATTTACTTCATATTTGGCAGTTACATTCTTTATCATACTAATAAATAAAAATGGGATGGTGAGTGTCTCTATGTCTGTCTGTCTGCTTTTTGTTCCTCAATCACTCAAAAACTATTGAACTGATTTGCTTGAAAATTTACAGGAATTTTCCTTATATACCAAATAATCACACAGGCCTAATTTCGTTTTTAAAATCCTATAGCGCTTTGCCCAACGGGAGTTCAAAGCTCTTATGTATTCCTTATAGACATTTATTTTTGTTTGAGCTGATGAAAATACAAACAGCTCATCTTGATTCGTAGTAGTTCCACGGGCTAACCACGGAATGCAGCACACATAACTGCTTAGTTTTTCTACTCTAAATTTTTTCCCCGTTGCGAAGCACGGAATTAGCAGCTAGTTATTAATAAACGAGTTTGTTGGGTAAAACAATAAAAAACATATAACTCCTTTTTTTGGGTTAAAAAATCCAAATTTGAGATTTTGGGCCCAAAAAGGATCAAATATACCCAGGGCGCAAGAATAATGTTTTTTAAACAATAGAGCATCAATGAAGCAAAAAATTTGAAGACATGTCTTAGCATTCTAGCACAAATAATTCCCAAGACATTTAAGAAAACATAAATTTACAGTGCCGGAATATTGTTGTCTTATGTGGATTTAAAATTGAAAAACGCTGTTTTCACAACTTCATGTGGTTTTATCATCCCCAGTGTTTCCACATCTACTTTTACACCTGACCAAAATTTATCCATACCTTACAATGCACAATATAACCATCTAGCATTGCAAATATAAAGAACCAGGTGCATCAGAAATGGCAAAAAATTATAAGTTATCCAGTTTGATCCAAAATTGGCACAAGTGTTTGTTTCAACACCGCATTTAATCTTTTGTCTTAGAATAGAACTTTGATCCCCATGCTGCATGCAAACTTGTTTTGTTTTAAAATTACTAACAATATACTTAGGCAAAACATCCATATGCATCTTAAGATTCATTCTCTCCAGAAGCCCTTTTGGAGTTTTGTTGTGGCTGTTTTAGTTACCTTTCAGTACGCAGGCCAGATTGTCTAACTTTTTAAAACTAAAAAATTTATAAGTTTTCTAATGAGTCATACTATATATTTATTATTTAAAATATCTGTTTATTCTGATCATACAACATATTTTTTTTAGTTTAAATTGGATTGACAAACAATATATTATGTTTTTGTAAATTAATAGTCCTAAAATGTTATTCAACTAAATGTAAGGTGTAGAAATACTACACCTTCAATTTCATACTAAATCAACATTTCTACAAAGAGGTAAAGGGTAACGACTTTTGAAAATAACCTTTGCTCTAATAAGACAATACCCCCGTCGCAGCAAACCTGCATACTCAGCGAATTTCCAATGAATATATAACATAACACATTAAGCCACTTAACAGAATTCATAAGAAATATAATCACAAACAAGCGATATTTAAAATATTAATTATTCTCCATAAGAACAACATTGGGGATGAGTACGCAGGTTTGCTGCAACAAGGAATACAAAATAATGGGTTTTTATGCAAATATCAATAGAACTCATCTAAGTGAAGTCACATACCAAGTTTCATCCATATACATTCATAAATAAGCGATATATAATATTTTTAATATTTTCCATAAGAATAACATGGGGACCAAGTACCTAGGTTTGCTGAAACGGGAATCATAGGCGAAAAATTGTTTTTTTGAGCAAACAATAATAAACTACAACCAGGTGAAGTCATATACCAAATTTTGTCAGTTTATGTTCATAAATAAGCGAGATATACAATTTTTCTTTTTCTCCATAAGAATAACATTAGACAACGTACTGTGTTTAGCACTTTCAATATCTCAGTAACCAATTGACGTAGAGCAATGATCAAAATACCAAATTGTTTGTTTTTTTTAGCTGATTTTAATGGTAAAAATTGCAATTTGATTAAAATAAAAATTACATGTGAAAACCCCAAAAAACCCATTTTTGGGGTACAAAACCCCCCAAAAACCCCCCTTTGGATGATGCGATTCGTCTGGTTTTCGAACTCGTTCAAATAAATGGTACTTTACACATTTGTACCAAATTTCATTAAGATCGGAGCTTTTTTACGAGAGTTATCGTGCTTACGGACACATATATATATATATATATAAATATATATATATATATATACATATATAAAAATTTGAACGAATGGTGTTTTTGGCATCTGGGGACCTTGAAATGAAAAGTTATCATGGTCTCGGGCTTAAGTCTTACCATGAGACCTACGGTAATAGCTTCTTCCCTATAGGGGAAATTCGCTAAAAGTCCAAGATGGCTTCTTGTAATTCCCAGCAATGAAGAGACACCCTCTAACATTGTCCTTAACAGATAGTCTGGAGAAATACTATAAAATGTTGTGTAATAAGATGTTTTGTTAACAGTACCTGAGATTACAATTTCCAAAATACATTTCCAAATTTAGAACATCAATTTACTTTTTAAATTTCACAATGGAAAATGTAATAAAAAAATTAATTGTTTTGGGTGAAAAGTAATTCGAAAGATGGCATATCTTATAAACTCATAATAAGTAAATATGACCTCAACAACTTCGAAAAAAGGTTGTTTTTCACAATAACAAGGGTGTCAAGGTATCTCAGATTACGGACAAAATAATTTACCTAGAATGATAAACCAAAATGATTGCCTACTAAATCGACCGCAAAGAATAGCATAGAAATATGTTTTAAAACACAGGGTGTTCCAAAAGTTGAGAGTCACTAGTTTGAATCTCTGAATTTTCAAATGTAAACATGCATCATGTTGTACATAAGTTGAAGGCCCTATAGTAGAAAATCATTTTGGCAGAACGTACTCATTTATCTTTATCCGTTTCAAAATGGTGGCCATTTTTGTGAAAAGTATAATATTCACGGAATACACGTTATTTTCTAAACCACTAAGCACGTCTTTTCTTCATACTTCTTATAAATTTATAAACATGGAGCACTCTGAGGTCTCTTTCATTTTATGTGTTGTGTGAAATTTACATGCATTCCATACTGGACACTTATGAATTTTGCTGATTGCAAACAATTAAAAAGTGATAGGCTACAAGATTCATGTAAATTAAAAAGTTTTTACGAATTACAAGAGCTTTCAAATGGTATACTTTTTGACATAAGCTACTATTTTACTTTTTAGCGAATTTCCCCTATAGGGAAGAAGCTATTACCGTAGTCGGCATGGTAAGACCTACGCCCGGGACCATGATAACTTTTCGTTTTGAGGTCCCCAGACCCCAAAAACACCATTCGTTCGAAACTGTATATATTATATATATATATGTGTGTGTGTGTGTCCGTAGGCACGATAACTCTCGTAAAAATGATCCGATTTTGATGAAACTTGGTATAAACGTGTAAAGCAACATTTATGACTTTAAGTTCGAAAACCAGCCAGATCGCTCTATCCGAAGGGGTATTTAGGGGGGGGTTTTGTACACCCCAAAATTTTTTTTTTATTTTTTAAACTAATTTTTGAAATAGTCAAATTTTAGTTTTCACCATTGGATTCAGCTTAAAAAAACACACAATTTGGTATTTTGATCATTCCTTTACGTCAATTGGTTACTGATATATTGAAAGTGCTAAACACAGTACGTTGTCTAATGTTATTTGAAGGAAAAGAACATTTTTATATCTCGCTTATTTATGAACGTATACTGAAGAAAATTGGTATACAGCTTTATCTCGTTGTGGTCTATTGATATTTGCTAAAAAAAAATATTGTTTGCCAAATCCTCCCGTAGCAGCAAACCTGCGTACTCAGCCCCCATGTTATTCTTATGGTGAATAATGAAATGCTCTGTCTCCCTTAATTATGAACATAAATGAATAAAAACTGGTATAAGACTTCACCTAGTTGAATTATATTGATATGAGCATAAAAACCCATTTTTGTGTTCCCTGTTGCAGCAAACCTGCATACTCAGCCACAATGTTATTCTTATGGAGAATAATTAAAATTGTATATATCGCTTATTTGTGAATATATTTTTATGAAACTTGGTAAGTGGCTTTATGTAGTATTAAGACATTTATATATACATTATAAAATTATTTATATCTCCATTGGAAATTCGCTGAGTATGCAGGTTTGCTGCGACAGGGGTATTTTTATTTTAGGCTTGTAAACATTTGTTAAATATATTTATTTATTAAATACTTTCATGTAGCATATCAGAGTAAGGCCAGGTTTACTAAAAGTAAGACATTTTAATGGAAAAAGAGATACTTTAGATACTACAGGGTATTCTATTAATGTCAATATCGTTTACATAAATGGCCGCTCTTGAGAAACGGATAACGATAAATGAGTTATGTTTTTGCCAAAATGTTTGTAAATTTATACGGCTTACAAATTACGTACATCATAACATACGTTTTCACTATTGATTCCAAGTTTTTGAAACACTCTAAAATAAAAAAAAGCTAAAATATTTAACTTTGGCTGATTTTGTGGAGAATAGTTTTCTTTCCTTCTAGGTCAAGTTGATAATCTATTTGAGACCCCTTACGTGAGACAACCTGTATACACACATTCAAACATATATATAACACAGTAGACATTGCAATATCAAATGTCATTAGATATATTTGTTTGTATAAATATATTTCGTACAAATTAAATATATGTTTATTCAAATCTACCGTTATTTTAATTGTAATGAAAATTAATTTTGTTTGTGTATGACAGTTCCAAACAAGAAAATTATTATATATATTAAACAAAATTAAAAGCCCCAAAAAAATTAATAAAAATAACTCTTAATCATAAAATAAAATCATAGTACTGCGTCTAGCAGTTCAAACCACTTCTCTCATCCGCAAATAAAGGCAACAAAATCAAATCAATGTTTCTCAACAAAAGTGAGTAACGTACTACTTCTAAAAACTAATTTTGTATTATTATTAATTTCTCATGACTTAGTCTGTTATTAATTTACAACGCTACGTGATACTTCTCCCAACCTAGCTTTTGACACTTGCACACAATGTTTACAGAAAATTGGCCACTTCCATACTGTATGTGATTATTTGCATTACTCTAAATACAAGCGAATCCTGTTGCTATAATTGAAACTAATATTTTTACTTAGGGATTACCCAGATTATATACGATCCAATTAGTTTATATTGTGACGTAATTCCCAAAGGTAGCTTGACACAGCTGTTCTTAGTTCTGTAAGGTCTTTTGTTGCCAACAACCACTATTGAATGTCCAGATTAATTATAATCATATATATTAATTCTAAATTATATTTTGTGTAGGGTAACAGTTTAATGGGTGACTATCACTTATTTGTTTGTCAATGTACTGGTAGCACCATCTTACAAGTTCAATTAACTTAAACAGGTGACAACAAGTTGGTGAGTGAAATTGTTTAAGAGTACATTTTTAGAGTAGTTCACAGGGGCATCTTCTTACCATGGATTGAAACCCCTTACCTTAAACGGATCTTCACAGTGAAATAACTAGAAATCAAAAATCAAATAGAAACTGAATATATATGTAGAAATATGCTGCAGCAAATAATAATTGTAGGGCTTAAAACAACTCAACCCAAGTTAGGTATTGGGGAACCAAATGTTTCCAACAAGCCTACCACCAATTTTACTGAGGCATTTCAAAAACCACTAAAATTACTTGCATGTAATGGGCAAGTGTTCGCTACCTATTGATATGCATGTAATGAACATGATATTGCATTGCAAAAATGTAAAATGTATGTAAATTGTTTAATGTATTTTTTTATTATACCAGTATATATGTAAAAGAAAGTCGGTTAGTTTTTTTATTGGTTACTAGGAAAATGAGATGAGATCCCTTGATATTAGAAGTGATAAAAGAAATTTAAAAAATCCATTGCTAAAACTTTCAAAAACAAAGTATGGAAACATTAAAATTAACACAGAATTAATTAAAACAGAATAGCAAGACTTAAAATAAGCAATGGTGAAAAATAGTTTGTGTTTAGAAAGTACCAAACTTATATAAATGTTACACTTACCATAACGAAGGCTATTAAAATGCTCTCCGAATTCCTCCATTTCTTTCTTCTTTTCACAATTCACATTTAAGCCATGCACAAAGCCTTCACCCAAAAAATAAGTAGCAGCTAGGAGCAAAATTATAAAAAATATAAACTAAAAAGTCATGCATGTTAAATATAGAGATTTATTGTTAAAATTAAAATATACATTAAAAATAAAAGTCACTTGTAATTTACATTTAAAATTATAAAATATTTTCAAAATAAAAGAAGTACTATATACATGTGTACATGTGTATTAGCAGGTTATTCCCACCAGTTGACTGTCAGGCCTACCTCGTTCATCACGACTGGGTCGTAGTTGTCTCTGATGGCTTCATAGTTGTCCCCGTGGTTGGTGATGGTTATGGACAACGGGGTGTTCTGAAATGAGAAAAGATTAGGGTAATCTCATTTATCATCTAGAAATTGAACACTAAAACAAAAATGATTAAATATTGAATTTTATATGGCACTTTTTCAATGATTTTTTCCATTTATGTTTCTAGTTTATTCCAAATTTTGAATATTCAACAATTTTTATTTTTATGGATTAATGTTTATATTTATGAATTAATTTCATAAGCTAATCCTGTAAAAAAATCATCCACAGTCGAAGTACAATGTCCGACTTGCTGAAGCTCTAGGGCAACTCAGGGAAGAAATCTACAAGCCGAATCGCTCTAGGATTGTGTTATCCTTAAGAAATACTCAATGATTAGGTCATTAGGTCTATGTTGCTGGCCTGGTATGTCTGAATTTTCAAGTGAAATATTTATCACTATTTATTACCTAACTAGCTGTTAACTGCAGGCTTCGCCCCGCGAATTATTTATAAAAACTATGATAGTTTTGTGTGCTGCATTCTGTGGTTAGCCTGTGGAACTACTACGAATCAAGATCAGCTATTTGTATTATCATCAGCTCAAACAAAAATTAATGTCCATAAGGAATATATGAGGACTTTGAACCCCCGTGGGGCATAGCCCTATACGATTTTCACAACTTTAATATGCCCATATGTTACTCAGGAATATCAAGTACCTCTCTCCATTTCAGTTCAATCGGTCCAGTAATTTTCACGTGATGGAACTTCAGAGTTACGCACAAACATCCATACTTTTACACTTATAATATTAGTATGATTTCTATTATTTAGTACCAACCTTTAAAAGATTAGTACCTCTCACATGGTGATGTTATAAAATTTTAATCTATAATATTATAAAGAAGAGGTGGTTTCTGTCTGTCTGTCTGTCTGTCTGATGTTCCGGGTGAACGAAAAAACTACTTAACCGACTGGGCTGAAACTTTACACAAAGGTAGATCTTGAACCCATGCAACACATAGGCCTATTTACTTCCTTAAAATCCCCTCGGGCTACGCCCCGTGAACGTTCTAAGTTTCAATGTTTACATTTCATAAGAAAGTAAACATTCAGAAACTGTAATCTGAACAGCTGAGGGCACTTACATTTGACAGCTTAAAGAGCAGAAGCAAGAACAATAGCTGAAATTTGCATTGACTATAGAACGGGTAAGGAAAACCCCTGTGCGAAGAACGTATACATCAAGTATATATATATTTATTTCAATATACCGTATAATTAATCTATATAAATAAAATTAGAGTTTGTCTGTACATTGCTTGGAATTATGAAATTTTTGCATATTTTCACGTTTTACACCCTAGGGAAACCAAAAAAATCTTATCTCAATTTATGTCTGTCTGTCTACCGGTAACGCTCAAGGACGGGTTTTTGTTCGCTTTTCACTGGAAAACGGGTGCAGTGACATTAATGAAACTTTGTTTCTTTGTTCTATATATGCGTGAGAAGGTTTTAGGGCACTATAAACTGGCATACGCCTTTTTAAAAAATAATGGCGGCCGCTCAAAAACGTGCTTTTGTGCGGTTTGGTCATATGTTTTGTTCGCTTTTCACAGGAAAACGGGTGCACCGATTTTTATGCAACTTTTTTCTATGTTCTATATGTGCGTTAGAAGGTTTTAGGCTAATTGGATTGTTTTAAATTACCTTAGGACACTGCCCCATAGGGTTTTTAAGATCCTATGCTATTCTTATGGACAAAGCATTTATTTATATTGAACCAGATGATGGCATAGTTATTCTATAAATAGGGTTTTAGTTCTTTTTTAAAACGTTGAGTGAAGATTGGTAATAAATAACATAAGTGGATATATGATCTAAATCTATATTTGTCAGACCCATGCACTCACTGACATAGTGATCACTTTATCTAAGAAACGACAATGTCTATTGAAGATAAAATTTTGGATGGTGGTTCCCCTTATGCTGCAGATTCACAACAAGAATATGTTTAAAAAAGTCCTATAGGGTTCTTCGCTAATTTACTTTTATGACAATTGTATGAGTATTAGTACTTTCTGGACCTTTGTAAGTTACATTTCGGTAGGAACATAACTAATTCATCCGAAAAAAACCTAGCCTATTCCTGTTACGAAAATGTTTATGTGCTTCGCCCCCCCGGAATTTCAAAATACAATATTTTAACAATCTTGCACATACTCTTGGACTGATGGATCTGAAATTTGGTAGGAATGTAGCTGATAGGTCAGTGCAGACATTTACCTACTCCAGACACAAATATACTCAAGGACTCTGGCCCAATGGCCTTCAATATAAGCGTGTTAGCCATAACACACCAACTACTCAACCAGTAGAGCTGAAATTTGATGCCTTAAAGGAAATAAGAAACAACATCATGGGGAGTCATGGTGTTGTTCTCTGGAGATTTCACACAGACCCTTTTTCGTAAGTGAGACATGAGTGGACGAGTCTACGCCTCTCTAAAAATATATTTTATGTAGCCGACCACTGAGCGTCTGAACTTAACAGTAAACATGAAAATGTATTTTTGAGAAGATTAAGGGGTTAAGCAGTTTTCTTATGCGCTTTTAAAAGTTGAGATTGGGACATTGAAAAACAAATTAAGTCTCATAAACATCTATCCTTCACTCGGCACTATCGATGAGTCACAGGATTTACTGATTGACAGTTTGTTACACCGAGGTTCATATACAGTTTAATCTGGAAAGTGCCTGGCTCTGTGATTGTGCCATCCTCACGTCCACCAATGAACAAGCAACGGAGATCAACACAAATGTAGGTCTATTCCAAAGGGAGGAACGAACATATACAATATTTAATACCGTTCATTTAACCATGACCA
Source organism: Allygus modestus (assembly GCA_963675035.1). NCBI lineage: Eukaryota > Metazoa > Arthropoda > Insecta > Hemiptera > Cicadellidae > Allygus > Allygus modestus. The sequence continues at coordinate 102,120,504 of OY776117.1, forward strand.
CTGTTAGAACAGTTCGTACATATTGATTTACATTTATTTAAATAAAATAAAGTAGTCATATGTTTTTAAAACATATGATTTTTCCAAGTTTAAATTGTTTATTTACAATTATATTGAAAACAGGACGTGGCAAGAATGGTGATTTTAAAAGTGGTTTGTCAATGTTTTTAAAGTTTAATGTTTCGTTACATTACTATTAATTTATTAAAATGTAAAGATTAATGTATTAAAGTATTTAAAATGTTAAATTAAACAGGGTTAATATTTTGTTGTACTTGAGTTATTTTATTTCTAAAATCGAATCCAAAGTGTTACGTGTACCGATTTGGAGTAGCAAAAACCACACCGTTCACTACCCGACAGAGTTCCTCGACTTGGCAGCAGTACCCGAACTATCTGCCATAGTATATTCCGTTAACTTTAATTTAATTCTACTTTAAAAGTGTAAAATGTAATTTTAATATTGTAAAATTATGTGGATTGTTAATATTTTTAGTTAATCTGCCATTTATGTACAACCCGTACGAAGGACGGGTACATCAGCTAGTATCTAAGAAAACCCATGTTAGCCATATGGAGGTTTGGTTAGTTTTGAAGAATACAATAATAGTTAAACGATTAGATGGAGCTAACGTCTATTTTACCATGAACTACCTCAACCGATTTCGAATAATGAGACGTAAATGATACGGTTTGCCATAAGGCTAGCATGTAAACTAACTAAATTAAATATTTGTGAGAGGTACTAATATGTTTAATGGTGGTACTAAATATTACAAAATAGGTACTAAATAATGACAAACATTTTATTTGTTAATGCCAACATGGCCGGGCCAGCGGCATTGGCGTTCAATGTTTTTTATGTGTGGTGTGACCCGTGACAAGTTACTGACCGACAGCGGCTTCCGTATCGTCTCCCTGAGGGACGCCAACGCCCGCTCGTGGTCCTCCCGCAGCTTGCGCCGCTTCTCCGCCGCCGTCAGCTGCACCATGGTCAGCACGGGTGGCGACCGGGACCTTGATCTGGACCTGGACCTGTAGCGCCGGTAGTGCCGCTCCCGCTCCTCGCTGGACGACCGGCTGCGATGGACCTTGCGGGACCGGGATCGGGATCTGGAAACGGACAAGAATTAGAATCTATAACTGAATTACTTAAGACGGTGTCCTTTTTGAGGTGTTATGGGAAAGAGATGGAGATGGTGGCGAGGGGGACAGCTTCCCCGTCTCCAGCATCATTTGGAGGGGAAGCTAACCAATCACAGTTCTCGCACTTTTGCCATTGGCTAAAGCAATTTGTCTTTGTTCTTTTTACAATAACTGTTTCATTACAGCTTTTATAATATGCATGATTACGTTTGCGATAGTTTCGTAGGGGCGACTTTCCGTACAGTATATTTTACTTTGTTAACTGTTATTGAAAACATAATTCATAAAATCTCAACTATGTAATCGTGAATTGATGGAATCACTTTAACTGCAGTAATAGTTGTTACTTTTATCGAAAACCAGCTGTTCCCGCAGACTTCGCCCCGCAAATAATAATTTATAAAAACTATGGAGGTTGTGTGTGCTGCATTCTGTGGTTATAGCTGTTTAAATACTACCAATCAAGATTAGCTGTTTGTATTTTCATCGGCTCAAACTTAAAGTGAATGTCAATAAGAATAACACAGGATTGGACTTTGACTCCCCGTGGGGCGGAGCTCTATGGGCATTTCTTACTTCAGAAATTTGAAAGAAAATTTGATGAAAGCAAAGCCTTATGGTTTATAGTTATCCTGTAAATGTTTACCCTCAATATTCTTATAAGTTGTTTTTTCTCTCTAAAAGAATTTCTCGGTTGCGACCCTCTTGCAAAGACTTAGCGTAACTATCAAGTTTCACTCGAGGCCTTGGTAAGGATTGTTCACAAGAGCTATGGCTTTGTTACTTGGAAAACTTAAACAAGTCTCCAGCAATTAATATACATATGTCAAATAGAAAACATAACTAATTGGTCTTTAATATGTTGTAAAAAACCTCATGTACAATAATCGAAGACCCAAGAGGTGTGTTCCAAATTTCATTGCAATCCGATCTGTGGATTTTGAGATTTTGTGATGAGTGAGTGAGTCAGTCAGTGGTATTTGGATGTTATATATTAAGATAACATCTTAGCCCATCACTAATTTTTTCTCACCAACGCGCAACGATTGGAGTGTTTCAAAAGTCTGTTGGGACAATGCTCAAGTGGTCTTTAAAATACGTATGTCAAAAATCACTACCAATACTAGACCAATTAGGCATTAATGTGTTAGGGAGATAGGTTATACAATATCATCAAACATATTCCAATTTTTCTCGCTGTTCCGCTGTTTCAAATATTCTATAGAATTATCTGACCCAATATAAAAGCTGAAATTTGGTGATAAGATTTTAGAGTATGGTACCTATAAGAAACACTGACCTTCTACAGTAGAACCTCGCTACGGCGACCCAAAATAAGACGAAAACCTCGATAGTGAGTCTGATTTTCTAATCCCCGTGAATCTCCCATAACACTCAATGTTATAAATACCTCTATAACACGACTCCTTTTCAAATAATTACCTCGATAGCACGTCTTTTTGTCATTTCATAGGCCTATTACTGTACTAATAAATAAACCTCTATAGCGCGTCTTTTCAAATAACTGAACCTCTATAGCACGACTCCCACCTCAATAACACACTTCTTTGGGTAAGTGAACCTTTATTCCACGACTCTTAACCTCAATAGCGCGTCGTTTTGCGTTACGGAACCTTTATAGCACGACTCAACCTTTCTCACGCATAGTGCCCACGGTTAGAACAGATGTTTTGAAGTAAACAACAACGTCTCAGGGCTCAGGTCTCAACAAGAAAACCCCTTCCCTACCCCCCTTCCCCTTCCGGCCTTTCCTTCTCTATCACGGGTCAGATCAGTCACATCATCGCATTATTTATTATCGCATTAACATTATTTTATTGCGTATTTCACAATAGGTTAGGGTACTATTTTGAGCTTATTAAATCTGTACTTTAGTGAACTGAGTCGGTTGATTTTTTTTCTTACTGGCGCATTTTCTGCATAGTATTTTATTGAGTAAGAAAACTCATCACAGTAGTAGGCCTACAATGAACAATTTACGGTAACATGAATTTTGTAAAATTAATATTACAGCCTAATTATAAACTTTACCAGGCCTATTATTTTTTAATCAATTTTAATAAATGTTTTAATTGCTGAAATTGTATTGTTTTAAGACAATAATAAAGAATTTTGTTTTAATTGTACGCGTGTTCTTTTATTTATGACTGATTTATACAGTAATTGTCTACTTAAAACACAACTTATTAGAAATGTTTCACAAAAAATTTGCTTGGTATAGCAAAACGTCTGTGACCTCGATAGCACGTCTTGTTGTGAAAACCACCTTGATAGCACGACCCTCAATTACAAGTGCACCTCGATAAGAAGACTATTTTAGAGATCCCCTTGAGAGTCGTGTTATCGAGGTTCTACTGTACTACTATTGCGATAGTACTTTTAGTCACCATCCCTACTGACCAACCATAATTATCATGCCAATCGCCTTGTTCATAGACTATCAATATCAATACTATCAATGTTAGTGTATTGAAATTCTTACTACAAGCAGTATGTTAGTAAGAATACTGGCAGTATGCTGGTCAAACTGAGCTGAAATTTGGTAGGAGGATAGATTATCTCTATAATAACACAATTAAATTGATCATTGTATAACCAACAGAATTAAAACACGTTCTATACTTATGTAATTAACTTATCTTTTACAAAGATGACAAATCGCAAGCGTGGCCGCAACAGGCTATAGTTATTATAGTTTTGACAGTAGGGGGCATTGGCCGATTCAACCCCAGCACAGAAGTGAGGATGCGAGGAATCACCCCCCCCCCCCGTCACGTGACCCATTAACCTAACTTAAACCTGGCACCTGGCGTGAGGATGCGAGGATGCAACCCCCCCCCGTCACGTGACCCATTAACCTAACTTAAACCTGGCACCTGGCGTGAGGATGTGAGGAAGGCCCCCCCACCCCCCCCCCCCGTAACGTGGCCCATTAACCTAACTTAAACCTGGCACCTGGCGTGAGGATGCGAGGAAGGCCCCCCCCCGTCACGTGACCCATTAACCTAACTTAAACCTGGCACCTGGCGTGAGGATGCGAGGATGCAACCCCCCCCCCCCCCCCGTCACGTGACCTGGCGGAAACCTAACATAGGCTGGTGAGCACAGGCGTATGAGGAGGAATGAGGACCCCCCCCCGTCACATGACCCATTAACCTAACTTAAACCTGGCACCTGGCGTGAGGATGCGAGGACCCCCCCCCCCCGGTCGTCTGCAGCACTTTTCGTGATGAGGAAAAAACTTTCGAAAATTAATAACTAGCCTATTTACTCACCGATTCCCACGGGATTTTTTCCAGAGTGTAGGCCTATCCCAGAGGAAGCGAATGACGAAAGAACCCCATAGATCCACCATCAAACAAGGCCGCTATTAATTTTTAACCGCGTTTTCCTTATGGGATCTCAGCTGTTTACCGACCGATTTTGATGAAACTTCACCACATGTCGGGCGACGGCCTAAGTAAACCATCCCTTAAAGAAAATTGAAAATCAACCGTTAAACGGGCCCGCTATTAATTTTTAAACGCGTTTTCCTTATGGGATCTCAGCTGTTTACCGACCGATTTTGATGAAATTTCACCACATGTCAGGCGGCAGCCTAAGTAAACCATCCCTTAAAGAAAATTGAGAATCCACCGTTAAATAAGACCGCTATTAATTTTTAAACGCGTTTTCCTCATGGGATCTTGGCTGTTTTCCAGACCCCTCACGATGGTTCAAAACTAGCAAAGGCGCGGTGAGGATGCAAACTCCCCCCCCCCCGTGAGCGGCTCCGCGGAGTCACGTGTTGAGGCGCGTGCTAGGGCCTACGTGACCGCCCGGGGCTGTTTACTCATCAGCGGTTCCGAGAACTGTTTACCGCTTACTCCTCCCGACTGGAGTGCTATTTATGAGCGCGTCCTCAAGGGTTTCGTCAGTTTGTCTTTGGAGCTTTTACTGTGCGGACGAAGTATTGCTGTCTCTGCGATACACCTACACAACCTGCTGTTCATTGCCTTTGGATTCCCATAAAAGTCAACGTAAGTAACAACATATTTATTAATTAGCGTTTCTATTTTAATTATTCGTTATTTTTAATTTTCGTTACTATCGCGGTGATTACTTATGCGACTGTTACGACTTTCTCTTTGAATATCTTAAAATGTAAGTAACATATAATTTACTTTTTCATCAGCAAGTTTACCAATGCTCTAAAATCTTATTAGCTAACATTAATAATTAATCTTTTACATATCCCAGTACACTGAGCCTTGTCGTTGTTTCTTTTTCCGATGGAGATGAGTGGAATTGTAATGACCTTGAAACAGTTGTGTTTTATAACGATTAAAATTAATGAATCAAACTTAAAAAGCAAAATAGATTCACTACCACTCTTTTTTAAAAAAATGTTTAAGCGAAATGAAATTAGGTTTTGCTTTTCAATCAGATGGCTGTTCCTCGTATGTGTGAGGTCTGCGGTCGCGTCTTCGCGAACGCTGGAAACCTGACTCGTCACACGGCAGCCACTCACAGGAACCGCCATTTCGACTGCGACGTCTGCGGGAGACGCTTCGGGCGAAGCGACAACCTGCGACGTCACCTCATAGCAGTTCATCCTCCCACTCCTCACGACCAAGCGCCAGGTACGGTTTTAAGTTAAATAGGAAACCGCCAGTAGATTTGTTAAGCACGCCTTCTTCTCCGATATCCTCATCCAAAGTTCCTCACCCTTGTATTACTGGACTCAAACTGGCGATCGAGATGAGGAAGAGGTCACCAGTCCTCTATACAGTTCCTCACGATCAAGCGTCAGGTACGGTTTTTATGTTAAACAAGAAAGGAGGCTGCCAGCCTCTGTGTGTTCCTCACCCTTGTATTTACTGAGCCCAAACTGGCGATTGAGATGAGGAAGAGGTCGCCAGTCCTCTGTGCAGTTCCTCACGATCAAGCGCCAGGCACGGTTTTTACGTTAAACAAGAAACCGTCAGTACTAATGACTTGTTTTCGAGAGAGTAAACGGCTTTAGCCGAGTAAACAGATTCAAGTAGTAAACAAGGGGCTGCCAGCCTCTGTTCAGTTCCTCACCCTTGTATTACTGGGCTCAAACTGACGATCGAGATGAGGAAGAGGTCGCCAGGCCTCTGTGCAATTCCTCACCCTTGTATTTACTAGCCTCAAACTGGCGAACGAGATGAGGAACGTCAGGCACGGTTTTTACGTTAAACAAGAAACCGTCAGTACTAATGACTTGTTTTCGAGAGAGTAAACGGCTTTAGCCGAGTAAACAGATTCAAGTAGTAAACAAGGGGCTGCCAGCCTCTGTTCAGTTCCTCACCCTTGTATTACTGGGCTCAAACTGGCAATCGAGATGAGGAAGAGGTCGTCAGACCTCTGTGCAATTCCTCACCCTTGTATTTACTGGGCTCAAACTGGCGAACGAGATGAGGAAGAGGCCGCCAGTTCCTCACCCTCGTGTTTATCGAGGTAACTAATAGGACTTGTTTTCCTGTTCGCAGGCCGTCCGTGCCCGTTGTGCTCCATCGCCCTGGCGAGCCCTGAGGATCTGCGCCATCACATGGAAGCGGTCCACGGTGCGATCCCGTCGGCTTCGACCTCCTCCTCCGCCGCAACGTCACCCGTCAGAGACCCACGGCCCGAGTGCGACGCGTGCGGGCGGCGATTCGCCCGCGAGGATCTGCTCCAGCGCCACGTGCAGCTGGTGCACGCCAACGGGGTCCGCTGTCCCGAGTGCGGTGCCCTTTTCCGCAGGGCCGCTTATCTCCAGCAGCACGTGGCGAGCGCCCACCGCGGCATGAGGTTCGCGTGCGCCTACTGCGACCGAGGCTTCACCCGGCGCTACAACCGGGACCAGCACGAGGCCGAAAACTGCCCCGTCGTGAGGAACCTCGTTGTGGACGAGATGCCGCACCTGCCCGTCCTGTCACCCGAGCACCAACCCGGCCGTGAGCCCCAGCCCGGACCCAGCCACGAGCCCCAGCCCGGACCCAGCCACGAGCCCCAGCCCGGACCCAGCCACGAGCCCCAGCCCGGACCCAGCCACGAGCCTCGACCCAGCCGCGAGCCTCGACCCAGCCGCGAGCCTCAGCCCGGACCGAGCGAGGCACCCGATGGGATGGTGGGTGGTGGCGGTGGACTGCCCGCGTTCCGCACCATCCAACGGGGGTTCCGCGGACGCCTCCTGACCTTCGGCCTGTCTCGACCCATGGAGGACTTCTTGTCCGTGGAGGACGCGCTGGTGCTGCTGTTTGACAGCGTCCTGAACCTGTTGACTGACGTCAGGTCCCGGCACCCAAACACCAAGGTCAACATGTTCCTGGAGTGCGAATTCGCCAACGTCCACGGAGCCACCTGTCTGCGAGCCTTCAAGACGAAGAACGTGCCTCTCACCGCCGCGTCCAACTTGGAGGACTTCCTGTCAGCGTCCTTCCACAAGCTGGAGGAAGAGAAGGAGCAGTGCCTGCTAGTGGGCAGCGGGTGGAGCTATCTCCGGATACGCGACCTGGAGATCCGCGTCAATCTCTACACCCCGTTGGGAGAACGCGGAGCCCGGTTCGTCCAGCTTCCCAAGACCATCTGCGAGACGCGCGCTGTCATCAACGTGCACAACCTCGATGACATGTGCTTCGCGTATGCCGTCCTGACCAAGTTCGTCGCGCGACACCCGGAGAGGCCCGCATCGTACACACCGGACGTCATGGCTCGCTACGATTGGACCGGCCTACGCTTCCCCGTAGCTGTGAAGCACATCAAGGTCTTTGAGAGGAAGAACGCCATCAGCGTCAACGTGTACGGGATCGAGCGCGCCATAGTGGGGAGACGCCCCGACGGATCGCCAAAGTTCCAGGACCGCGTGTTCCCGCTGAAGATCTGCAAGCGGGAGTTGGAGGATCACCGGGACCTGCTGTATGTGACCACCGGCGGGAACAGTCACTACGTCTACATCGCAAACATGAGTAGGCTAGTGCGTCCTCAGCTGACGTCTCACGGCCACGCCATCCACGTGTGTAAGCGATGCTTCGCTTACTTTGACAACCGGCCTGACAAGCTGCAACTATCTGGTGCTGAGCGTCTGGAGGAGCACATGCGATACTGCACCGCCAAGGCTCCCCTTCGCTTGGACATGTCGAAGAAGCAGCAGATCCGCTTCACCCACCCCGAGTACACTAGGCGGGAGAGGTTCTGCATCTACGCGGACTTTGAGTGTGCTCTGCAGCCCGTCGCTGTTGACCCGGTGGAAGCGCCGCCCGGCACGAGGCCCCTGCAACTGCACGTCCCGTACGCCTTCGCCTACCAGATCGTGGACTCGCTCGGCCTGGAGGAGTTTGAGCCCCGCGTCTACTTCGGGGCTGACGCGTCCAAGGTCTTCATGGAGAGGCTCAAGATGGACGTGCTGGCGCTGTGGGAGTTCCTGTTTAGCACGAGAGCTCTGCACCCTTCTCTGACCCGGCAGGAGATGGATGAGTACCTGGTGGCGACTCACTGCTACCTCTGCGGGAAGGAGTTCACGGACCAGGACGTCAAGGTGCGGGACCACAACCACGCCCCGCCCTACGAGTTCCGAGGAGCCGCCCACCGCTCGTGCAACCTCAGGTACCGGGAGCAGCAACACATCAACTGCTACTTCCACAACCTGTCCAACTACGACGCCCACTTCGTAGTGCGGGAGCTGGCCATCGACCCCGGCGATGTGGACGTGCTGGCGCACACCGAAGAGCGCTACATCGCCTTTACCAAGCGGTTTCACTTTGGCCAGCCCGGGGACAACCAACGTCAGAGCAGTTTCGCGGTGCGGTTCCTCGACACCTACAGGTTCTTGTCCATGAGCCTGGCCAGCTTGGCAGCGGGACTGCCCACTGACAAGATGCGCGAGACGAGGAAGCGCTTCCCCGACGACCGGCTGTTCGACCTGGTGCGCAGGAAGGGCGTGTTCCCCTACGACTTTGTCACGTCGTACGACACGTTGTACTCCACCAGGGTGCTGCCTCCCAAGGAGGCGTTCAGGAACTCCATGACCCTGGAGGATATCAAGGAGGAGGAGTACGAGCACGCCCTCAACGTGTGGCGAGCCTTTGACTGCAACCACCTCAAGGACTACGCGGACAAGTACCTGCGATGCGACATCGCCCTGCTCACCGATGTCTTTGAGCAGTTCCGTGATACGTCGCTAGCAGAGTACGGGCTGGATCCTGCCCACTACTACACCCTGCCGTCCTACGCCTGGGACGTGATGCTCAAGACCTGCGGTGTGGAGCTGGACACGTTGCAGGACTTTGACATGTACCTGTTCGTGGAGCAGGGGATCCGGGGAGGCATCTCTCAGGCCATCACCCGCTACGCCAAGGCCAACCACGACAGGTGCCCGGACTACCGCCCGGACGAGCCCACGCGCTTCCTCATGTACCTGGACGCAAACAACTTGTACGGCTGGGCCATGTCCCAGCGCCTGCCGACCGGAGACTTCGAGTGGCTCAGCCGTGAGGAAATCCAGGCGTTGGACGTTGCGGCGCTGGACGCGGAGGCCGATCGAGGCTACATCTTGGAGGTGGACCTCCACTACCCCGCGCGCCTACACGACCTGCACAAGGACCTTCCCTACTGCTGCGAGACGAAGCGCCCGCCAACAGGGAAGTTCCCCAAACTGTTGACGACCCTGGACGACAAGACGCACTACATCTGTCACTACAGGGTCTTGCAGCAGGCGCTGCAAAACGGATTGGAGCTGGTCGCGGTGCATCGGGCGATCTCGTTTCACCAGTCGCGGTGGTTGGAACCGTACATCCTGATGAACACGGAGCTGCGGAAGAAGGCCATAACGAAGTTTGAACAGGACTTCTTCAAGCTCATGAACAACGCGGTCTTTGGCAAGACCATCGAGAATGTACGGAAGCGCCTCAACGTGAAGCTGGTGTGCACCCCGGAGAAGTTTTCCAAGTACGTCGCCAGATCCAACTTCCTGGACCGGACGTACTACACGGAGGACGTGGCCCTGGTGCATCTGTCCAAGGTCAACATTGTGTTGGACAAGCCAATCTACGTAGGCATGTCAGTCCTGGAGCTGAGCAAGTGGCTCATGTACGAGTTCCTGCGCAAGATGAAGGAGCGCTACGGTGATCGTCTCACCGTGGACTACATGGACACGGACAGCTTCGTCTTTGACATCGTGTCCCAGGACGTCTACGCCGAGATGAAGGAACACCTGGACGACTTTGACACCAGCGGCTATCCGAGGTCTCACCCCTGCTACAACCCCGTCAACGCCAAGGTCATCGGAAAGTTTAAGGACGAGTGCAACGGCCTGTCCTTATACGAGTACCTCGGCCTGCGGTCCAAGCTGTACTTCATGGACATCGAGGACGCAGCGACAGGCGGCAGCAAGGCTCTCAAGCGAGCCAAGGGGGTTGCGAAGGGCGTTGTCAAGAACGTCCTCACCCCCGACGACTACAGAGAGTGTCTGTTTGACGGGGTCCAGAAACACACCACCAACGTCCGGTTCCAGTCCCACTTGCACCGGGTCTACACCGTGGAAGTGGACAAGCTGAGCCTCAGTCCAGCTGACGACAAGCGGTGCGTCCTCCCCGACGGCATCCACACTCTGTCATGGGGACACAAGGACGTCCCGCCGCTACCGCCAGCCAGGAGGAGAGGAGATCAAGCACAGCGGATGGAAGTGGACGGCGAGGAGGAGGAGGGACAGCGCCAGGACGAAGACGAGGAAGAAGAGGAATTCCCCGTCTAGTTGTATATATTAGTTATAAGAGAAAAAAAAATTGTAAATAGTATTTGTAAGAAAATATAATAGCTTTATGTACAGCATGAACCCGAGTTGTTTATTTCCTCCCTTTGCTCACTCAAAAGTCACAAGCCGTTAGGCTCAGAAAGGCGTTATGGGTCGTTTGGCCCGAGCCGTGCAGCTTAAAAAGCCCCCGCCAACCGGGAGCGGTTGGCGGCGCGTGTCGGGGACGACCCTGAAGGAGTTGCCCAGGAAGGAGTTGCTAAGTGGTTTGCTGATGTCCGAGGGGTCACCCTCGAATTACTCAGCGGTTTGCTGATGTCCGAGGGGTCTCGTGGCGCGCCCTCTTTGGCGGCCTTCACTGCCGCTTGACGGGGGCTCAGCCAGTGACACGCGCCGCTGGTATATAAACCTGAGGTCCAGCCCCGCTGCCTCAGTTTTGCTAATTTTTTTAAATTTAGTAAGGAGAAAGGAGAAATGAAAACACAAGCTTTATCATTATGAGGCATGTATTGTACAGTAATAAGGTTACATACACATACTACAAAAACCTTACAAACTAGTTTTAAGCGAATATGGAGTGAAAGAGCCTGCGGACCAGAGCGTCGTTGGCGGCGGGAGCGGCAGGGTCGAAGAGCTGGACGTAGTCGCTGAGTGACGTGCGGAGAACAGCCCGGCAGTACAGGTAAGTGAGGCAGTAGTAACCGCAAACAGAGGTATCGTAGCCCTGGAGTCGATACCTATTGTAGACGTAGTGGCGGTGATGAGGATTGCGCCTCAGGAACATTTGAAAGTCGGCCTGGTATGGCGGCCTTCCGTAGCTGTCCAGGTACTCGAGTCTGTCCTCTTCCGAGCAGTAAAACGCCACCCAGTGTTCGCCTCCCTCGGTGTGTGCTACCGTGTTGGACACGATGGCGGTGAGAGGCTTGACCGGTACGTCAGGTAGTTGGTCAGAGGCGTAGACCGCAACGTTCCTCAGTCCGGGGATCCTCACCAGGCATTCTCTGATCTGGACGATATTCATCGTGGGCGGAAGCAGCACAGGCAGCTTGAGACGGACGGGTCCAGCCTGTCGTTATCCACGAGCCAGTCCCGCAATACTATGCAGTTATGAAGGGCGCAACGGTTGTGGGAGCTCTTATGGTGGCGACAGCGCAGGGTCCGGTAGGTGGGTGGACCGTTGAGCGACCCGCAGCCCAGATCCTCCATGTCCTGAGCGGTGGTGGCGGCGGGCTCAGTTATGAGGTGGCGTTGTACAAAGTCCCTCTTCTGCGATCCTTTGACGTATACCAGGGGGCGGTGGATGAGGCAGGAGCGCAGCTTGTCCAGCAGGGCGACGTACGCGATGTCCCCCTGGTCCCACTCCAAGCCGTGGCAGTGGCGAGTGATCCAGACGCTCTCGCGCTGTTTCTCGGGAGTCAGGAGGTCCTTACTGAAGGGTGGGCGGGCGATGTGATGTAGGAGCAGCGTGCCGGTAGTCACGTCCACCACGCAAACCTCTTTCAGTAGAAAGTCATTATCACTGTCTTTAAAACACTGCATATCCATCACCACGCTTCCGTGATGACAGCGCGCTGGTGGCGGCTCGTTATAGATCGGTGGCGGCACGTCCATCCCGTACGGCTGACTGAACTCGACTGAGCGCTGGCGGGAGCGCGCCTAGCGGGATAACCTTGGGTGCGCGCGCCGCCATCACGGTCCGCGGTGACCTTGAGCGCGCGGCAACTCGTTTACCCGCCAAAGTCGACTGTGACGTTGCGATGACGGTCCACCTCCACGATGTTGTCCAACTCGGCGTACACTATGCAGTTGAACGCCTCCGCCAAGGCTTCGGAGAACCCAATCTCTATGCGCAGGTTACCGTTACGCACCAGGTTCCAGTGGCTGGATTGAGAGGCTGCCATATCGGGCGTCAGATCAAACGCCATCAGGCAGTACCCGTAGGGGTATTCGTTGCGACTGACTTCGTTACCACAGTCTGAGAAATTTATGCCGGTGCCGGTGTACAGCGTGTGGTAGGCGAGCACGCACAACTCCTGACCGAACGTGTAATCCGGTTGAAGCGGCTTACATGGCACTTGCTCACCGTCTAAGTACAGCGCGAAGAAGTTCACGTGGCTGTGGGTGAAGTTGAACGGGTTCTTCTTGTAGTCCCCGTTGAACGCCTGATTGCTGACCAGGCCAACTATAATGCGTTTCGGCAGTTGACCCAGAAACACACTGTCCAGAGTCTTGCTGCTGATACCGGAGGGTAGTGTGAAGGATTTCACTTCCACGCGCGTAATGGGATATTTGGCTGTACCTGACTCCAGCGTCCTGCTGTGAGCCAACAGCACGCTCGGGTTGATCTTACAGCGGCGCATAAACAGGTTGACTTCGGCGATGTCCACTTTATAGTCTGTCACGGTTTTGGACATGATGGAGAATGAGTTCTTTGACCTGATCAGGCGAAAGCGCATCTCCACGCCGTTTAACATGAACTTCTCCTGGTTGCACAGGTCGACGTGCAGATGTCCGACCATGTCCGCGTACCGGCTGGCCTTGACAAACTCCCTCCGGTTCTTGAGCCCGGCATTATCCTCCTCAGTATTGTCCATGTACCCGGCATAGTCCTCGTATAACAACTCCGCGGTGAGGTGCGATGTCTTGGCATCACCGCCATAGGACAACAGGTTCTCCAGGTAGGCGCGATAGGCGTACGTGTTGTTCTGAGGAGACACCAGTTTGTTGTTCAGATACAGGTCCACTTGACTGAACAGCGAGTGCAGCCAGTTGTTAATCGGACCCACCTCTTTTATCGCTTGATCACCCGTTACAGCGCCTCCATTAGCCGTTCTAATGGTAGCCTTCACATGCAGTAGCGTCTGTGACAGATCTGTGTACTCGTCCCCATGACCCGGAACTATGAACTCAACGGGTGAGTCGTCTGTCAGGGAGGATAAGGGCTTGTACTGCACCCATTTACCACTCTCTATACTGGTCTGCGTGGGCGGTAGCGAGAACAGGTCCAACTCGGTCTTGACACACTCGCACGACTTCTGATGTAGAAACGCCATTATCCAAAAATGTCCTTCACGGTACTCTTGCTCTTCTTGCTTCTCCTCTTCTTAGCGACACGTTTTGCGGGCTTCCTCTTGGGCGCAGCGGTCTTCTTCCTCGCTCCGAGGAGTTTCGCTAGAGACTGAGGAGTAACCTGCTGTACACGCCTCCTCTTATAGGCACCACCACCGCTCAGCACGCGATCCAGTTTTTCATCAGCCCTGCGTTTCAGCGACCCGGTAAACTGTCTGAGCCGGGTGTTGGCCGCGACTCGGGGGTCGGCTGTGCCCGCCGCCACGTCGCCCAAGAAACCCACACCGGACCTCAGCGCCTCCTTGCCCAGCGCCGATGCGCCGGATCTGATCAAAGGGACCACTGTACGCATCAGCCCGCCTAGGAAACTGCCGATACCATGTCCGCGTTGGAAAGCGGCTCCTCTGAATACGGAGGATACGCCATGGCCCGCCTGCTGGTGGCGGTAATACGCCAGATAGGGATCGCTCGGATTCATTGCCGCTGCCTCTCTTTCCTGAAATGAAGCTTCATGCACGTGGTCCCGAAGTGGAATGGCAAGTGTCGCCCTTGGTTGTCCCTTAAATCGATTTCCACGCTCTCGAATGAGGTTTTAATCACCGGCACGTAGTGCGGGTCTATTATATACACTGTCGTGTTGGCACCGTACGTGTAATTCCTGATGTCGATGTTGAGGATCTTCAGTAGTGGCGCCACAGCGTCGCCCACCAGTTTGGGTTCCACCAGGTCGCAATACACGTACATGTGTGATGGCAGACCGGCAAAGAGGTTAGCCGGCCTCACGGACCTGTGACGCTTGACGATATCCGTATCCACCTCGTAGCCAAACTGTAGCGCCAAACTGGGGCTCAGTTTGAGGCTCTGAACGGCTGAAGACGTCGACAGCAATTCCACCCTGGAGGACCTCTCGTCATACGAGAAGGTGCACAGGTTACTCTTCATTTGAGGGTGGTTGTTGATTGCGTGCACGAGTTCCTCGGTACTACTGTAATTGCCCGGCTCCACTTTAATTGACAACTTGTCCACCATGGCCAACCCGCCTTTCGAGTCCCTCATTCCCAGCACTAGTTTGATGTAGGTTCCCTCACCGACGGTTAGAAAAGAGAAGGGGTAGTGCGCCTCCGCCAGAGCGACCTCCCACTCGCCGTCTGACAGATCAACGGTCGAGGGTAGATGGGTCGTGTAGTTTGTCACCATGTTGTTGGGATAGTACTTCATTGAACTGTTACTGGGCAACGTCAGGTAAAACTGGTTGTGCCTCGTCATCGCAGCTGTTGCACGTCCGCTGCGGGTACCCACGTGTTGAAGTCCTCTCCGTAACCGGCCCACTTGACTAGGTAGCGCTTACTGGAGCCTCGCCCCTCGGTGTCCAGTATTTTATCTATTTGGTACAGGCGGTCCGGGGCGATCGTCACCTTTTGCATCTCGTGCTCGTAGAAGCGCCCTTCCAGCGGCGTCCCGTTCAGGTCGCGCAGCACGTACAATGGCAGAGGATGCGACCCGTATACGTGGTCTACCACAAACAGCTCCTTACTCCAGTTGGTCTCGTAACCTTTGGCGAACGTGCCCTTCTCCTTGGCTATGCGCACCGTGTCGCCCGGCTCGAACCTGGGCTTGTGTCACCGGATCGCTTTTCCATACATGTGACGCCACACCTTGTACACCGTTTGACCATCGCCGCTGTCCGCGTCCACGGGTCGTAGGCCACCACCCAGGCTCCTGTGCGGGCTGCGGTTGTAGGCGTCCACAAGCCTGTCCAACACGTCGATGTAGCGACACGTGTTTTTGTAGGTCAGGTAGCGCCACATGCGGGTCTTGAACGTGCGGTTGACTCGCTCCACCACCACCGCCTTCACGTCGGGGTTCTGCGTGGTGAAGTAGTTGACACCGTGACTCTTGAACACTCGCTTGGTCGCAGCCCCGGTGAACTCCGTCCCCTTGTCGGTCTGTAGACAGCGAGGAGTCGCCTCAGCGAATATTCCCTCGAACGCAGCAGCCACCTCAGGCCCGCTTTTCCTCTTCAGTGGTACCGCGAACAGCCGCTTACTGAATACGTCTATCACAGTCAGCAGATAGTTGACTCCGTCGTTGTACCGGCTCAGGCCGCGCATGTCGTTCAGGTCCGCCTGCCACAGCTCCCGGGGCCCGAACACGATGTAGCGGTTGCGGGGAAACCGCTTGCGCGCAGGCTTGTGCAGCGTGTAGGTGTCCTGGGCGCGCAGCCAGTCGGCTACCCGACGTTTCGGTAGGCGCGCGGCTCTGGCCAGGGCGGCCACCCCACCGAGGGAACCGGGCTGGCTCGGGTCGTAGTACAGCTTCTCCATTACGGTGTGAACGGCTCCCAGTTGTCCAATGACGATTCCCGGTCAGGTTCCTCGGTTATTATCCTTCTTCGGGCCGCTGGAGATCGCGGTCTCAAGCGGTCCAGTATCGGCGTTAACCTCGGTGAGAGGGGTGTCGACGAGGCTGTCGTGTCTCCCCAGGGGCTCGATGCCGAGTCCAGTCCCACGCCTAGGTAACGCAACGCCGTGGGATTGCTCACGTATTCTTTGGGCACGTTCATGTCCTTCAAGGCGGCCATCACTTGATGCCAGCCGGTAGGCAATCGGTCCGCCCTTCGCGCTCTCACTATGCTGTGCGCGATGTCCACTATATTGGAATCGGGGATCTTCACCTTGTTCACGTACACCGCCCCACTGGCGTCCCAGGCGATGGGGCTGTCTTGCCGGGTCATGAATCGCAACAAGTTGCGCGCCACCGACCTGTAGATTTTTGAGAACGATTCCACAATGTCCTCCTCCGCCGAGGCGCTAGACTCGCGCTTCATCTGACTCGGACCCTCCGCCGCTTCCTCCTCCCTCTCCTCGCCCTCGATGATTGACAGACCTATGGGTTGACGTTTAGCCGCGGAAAAGTGCAGGAACCGCTGTAACACCTGCTGATATTGTTTCCATTTCTCCGTATCGTCCAGCCGCTTGTCGCTCAATATGCGATGCATCTCAGCGTCCAGGCTGGCTGGCTTATTGGCGCTACCTGCTCCTCCTCTTGGCCCCGGCCCTGGTCCCGGTCCTTCTCGCAATCTCTCGATGAGCTCCTGCGGTACAACCACCATTTTCCTAGCGTACTCCATGTCCGATTAGCTTCTGCGCTAGAACGGGCAGAACAGCGTTCAACAGCAGAGGTAGGAGGATCCCTCCGCCCCGTTGGACGAGGTAGTGTCGCTTCTTGGCCCAACCCTCGCCGCGTTTCACCAGCCGTCTGAGCGCCTGTTTGTGTTTGCTCAATTTGCGTTTGAGACAGGGGGAAAGCGGTACGTTTCCGCGTAGCACGTTATACGCGCACTCGCACAATGACTTGATGCGACTCTTGTCGCACGCTTTTAACAGGGCCTTGCGTTCTTTGGGCGTAGCGTGTATTAGGGCCCTCAGCAGCGCCGCGTTCTTCTTCACGCGGTGTGACATGATGACTGACGCTGGCACGCGCTCGGTCTATTTATCACTTCTTCTTAGGCAGGTACACGTAGTTCACCGGATCGTCTGGGAAAATGGCCGAACGTACGCGCATCTCTTCAGGCGTGGACTGTTTCAAGTCTATGAGCAGGTAGGCGTGCGGATCACGCGTGGCGTCCGCGTAAGCCTCCTCCACGAATTTGGGGTTCTCCGGATATACTTGACGGGCCAGGTGTTTGATCTGAGCGCGATCCCTGGGATTCTTGAAGCACACTATGTAGTGGGCGTTCAGCGATATGTCGCGCTGGCCCCTGCCCTGGTGAAACAGGTTTTGCGTGATGAAGAACACGCTCATGTTGCGGTGGTGTGAGCCCTTGGTGAACAGGTCCGCCACGCCGGGGCCGGCCTCGCGCATCATGTCATCGACGATGACCAGGGCGGGCTCGCTACCGTCGTAGTCGTCCAAGTCTGGCAGGCCGGCTACGTAGCGCACGGCAGAGTCCGCACGGCTCTTGCCACCGCCACCACCACTGCCATAGTGCCAAGTGATACGGGCGAACCGCGTATCGCACATGCGGTCGGCGTGCTCTATGAAGCGAGCCACGAAGTGCGACTTGCCGCTGCCCGAAGGCCCGGCCACGATGGCGGTGAACGGGTGTTTCCACCTCAAGTCCATGGCGTCTACTGACTGCCATGTACCGCCACCTCGGCTCTTAAAACTAAATTCTTTTCTCGCTTTTTTTTTTATTTTTTTATTTTTTTTATATTGAAGGGACTCGGTTATCAACTGCTTAGTGGAAGTTTCCACGCTCTCTCTCGTTTACTGGGTAGCGCGCTTGGAGTGTACGCTCCTCTTGGTTTTCCCTGAGATGACGCAATCGGTCTTTCGCCAGGTAGGTAGAGGAGTAGCGGTTCTAGTGATCCCGTCGTATCTTGACTCTCCCGTCTCGCTATTTGCCAGCCATAGGTTTTGCAATCTGGATAGCAGGTCCTCTAGACATATGCAGATTTCATCGTTTCGCTCCTCGTCCAAGTACAAGCCACAACTGAACGTGGGGCGACCTCCTTTGAACACGTTCATCTTTAACAGTACATTACCGCTGTTGGTAGGGTTCTTCACAGTGTACTGATATCCGCCAGCGGACCAGCACAGTGTCGGGGAATCGATAGGCACTTCCTTCCTCTTTACAGTCCACCCATCGAGCTTTTTCTTCTTTGACACACATCCCTGCTGTACTGGCGGTGCGTTGGCGTTCTCATCATTCATTGCGTTCAGCTCCTCTAGGAAGGAGCGGATCGTTTGGTCCACTTCAGCTGCACTGACTCCGTTTCCGTTCATGGTGACGTCTCAAACAACACTGAGGTCGCGCGCGCGGCTCTGCCTCGGTTTTATACCCAGGTTGCAAGCTTCAGCGAACCTTCTAGAAGCTTCCAGAAACGTGAGAGGTAGTCTATCGCTGATGGGGGGGGGGTCCTTATTCCTCCTCACACGCCTGTGCTCAGCCTATGTTAGGTTTCCTCCAGGTCACGTGAGACGGGGGGGGGGTTCCTCATCCCTCCTCACACGCCTGTGCTCAACCTATGTTGTGTCCTCACGCCAGGCTATGTTGTGAGGCAGGTATATCCTCACACCAGTTGATGTCGGGGGGTGGGGTCATGTTCAAGTTTATAAGTAACCTTTTTATTTTTATTTCTTTTTAAGGAATGAGGTTAAGGGTAAAAGAAGTCTTTATTACCGGAAAAAACATGTAGTGGGTTATTGTCCAGGCCTTCTATAGTTTTCCTGGACGTCCAACACCGCCATGCCGCCTTGGTTCAGAGTTAACTGCAGCACTTGCAGAACCTCGTTCCACTGCGCCGGGTCCCCCGGGTCGTAACGACGAGAGGACATCACGGGACTGGCTGAACTCCACCACCCCGGCCTGAGGAAGACGTGACCACCTCTCCTCATCGCCTCCTCAACCCGAGTCCTTGTGGGAGTAAGGTACTCCGGTCCGAGCAGGAGGTACCGGCTGATGTTGGGAACGTTGACAAAGACTTCCACAGTAAGGGCATCCATTATGGAAGCGGCTCTGGTCAAGACTGACTCGAACACCGCTTTCACCCGCTGTCGCCCTCCGGAGGAGCTTCGCAGTGGAATGTAAGCGGTAAACAGTTCCCGGAACCGCTGATGAGTAAACAGCCCCGGGTGGTCACGTAGGCCCTAGCACGCGCCTCAACACGTGACTCTGCGGAGCCGCTCACGGGGGGGGGGAGTTTGCATCCTCACCGCGCCTTTGCTAGTTTTGAACCATCGTGAGGGGTCTGGAAAACAGCCAAGATCCCATGAGGAAAACGCGTTTAAAAATTAATAGCGGTCTTGTTTAACGGTGGATTCTCAATTTTCTTTAAGGGATGGTTTACTTAGGCTGCCGCCTGACATGTGGTGAAATTTCATCAAAATCGGTCGGTAAACAGCTGAGATCCCATAAGGAAAACGCGTTTAAAAATTAATAGCGGGCCCGTTTAACGGTTGATTTTCAATTTTCTTTAAGGGATGGTTTACTTAGGCCGTCGCCCGACATGTGGTGAAGTTTCATCAAAATCGGTCGGTAAACAGCTGAGATCCCATAAGGAAAACGCGGTTAAAAATTAATAGCGGCCTTGTTTGATGGTGGATCTATGGGGTTCTTTCGTCATTCGCTTCCTCTGGGATAGGCCTACACTCTGGAAAAAGTCCCGTGGGAATCGGTGAGTAAATAGGCTAGTTATTAATTTTCGAAAGTTTTTTCCTCATCACGAAAAGTGCTGCAGACGACCGGGGGGGGGGCGTCCTCATTCCTCCTCACACGCCTGTGCTCACCAGCCTATGTTAGGTTTCCGCCAGGTCACGTGACGGGGGGGGGGTTGCATCCTCGCATCCTCACGCCAGGTGCCAGGTTTAAGTTAGGTTAATGGGTCACGTGACGGGGGGGGGGCTTCCTCGCATCCTCACGCCAGGTGCCAGGTTTAAGTTAGGTTAATAGGTCACGTGACGGGGGGGGGTTGCCCTCGGGCGTGCCCTCGGGGGTGACCTTGGGGGTCAAGGTCAAGGTCATCCGGGGGGGGGGTGATTCCTCGCATCCTCACTTCTGTGCTGGGGTTGAATCGGCCAATGCCCCCTACTTTTGACTTATCAATTACTCATTGTAAATGTATGCACATAACTGTCCCATTTCTGTGCATGAACTTTGACCCGTTGCGATATCATGGAATCATTACTAATACTGTACTATTATTACTGTCGTTTATGGTTGCAAGCAACATAATAATAATATATTGATGCCACTATGAAATTGGCATTTAGCTGTTTTGTATCATTTCAGATTTTGTTCACACTTTTTAATTATATTTTCTAGTCTGTCATGTTCTGGGCAAATTAAACCCTTCACTCGTCATGTATGCATGGGAATAATCTGTCTTTTGCGAGATGCAAAGTGTTCACAAAAATAGCTGATTAAGTTAAAACACAATTTTGTACAGACAAAATAATAAAAGCAATTCCTAGATTTCTACCTGCAAAAGTTTTGTTCTAGAAATAAAAAATCAGTCATTAGTCGTCACATGAACTTACAGCCATAAAATTATTGTTTCAAATTCCATACACTGAAATGAGTATAAACGATGCCGACGCGACTCTCGAAAAATAAAATTAGTATTGAGATGATAGAGAGTCGTTGCAAACGCGTCCTACGGCGTACGGATCAGAAGTCGAATTACTGCTGGGAATGTTTTAGCGAGATAGAGGGTTTACTGTCGATCCCTAGGTTAGGGGTTTGTTGCCCAGACATACGACGTATATAAATCCTACCTTGAGCCTCCCATCGCCCAAATCTAACACAACCCTTAAAAACTCCACATACCGAGCGTATATATCTATACTTAGTTTAGACAGTATTTGAAGGTAGATTTTACAATAATATTACAATTCTTATGTTTCTTTTCATATCTGTTCTTTTAAATAGCCTATACTAACGAGATTTCAAAATTATGTTTTGAAACATGTGCCAGTAAAGTTTATATTTAAAAAATGTCTAAAAGGAAACCTATAGCTCAATTGGCTAGCTCAGTAAAAGCAATTAGTTTTTTACCAATAATATATCAACTACGTTATACTAAAAGAGGAGGTTCAAAATCCTGATCATCCGATAATATTCATAGTAGGGACACGGTTTCGCTCAATATGACCATGACAGACAAGAGGAATCCGACCATGGCATAGACATCAACTGACATAATTTTTAAATATAGATAAATAAGAGACTTAGACATTTTAGAATACATTACACAGTATGAAAACCTAATCATTATTCAGGCTAAAGGAAAAAGGCTGGGCCAGGATTCGCCTACTTTCTTGATTTGGAAATCATATTTTATCATACTGATGCATTTTATAAAATATACCTACTACATAGATTAAGCATACTCCTTAGGGGTATGCTTAATCTATGGTACTACGCAAGATTATAATGCATATTCCCAAAACTCTAGCCATAAATACCTGCATAAATACTCCCAAAAATACTATCCCCGAATTTATGTTTATAAAAATTGCGCATGAATAATTTATACTGTGGAATTTTAAACACAGTTATTTTCGAGAAAAGTCATCAGTTACATTGTTTTGTCAACTGTACAATGCCACAATGGGATAGAACAACCTTTGGATAGTTAATACGAGGCTACAACCACCGACCACTTGTTGATAAGAGGCTTTACCAGTTACCTTCACACCTCCCCTCCCCACCGCTCACCCCCCCCCCCCACCACCACCACCACCACCACAAAATTCGTTTAGCCCATTACCATTGACTATACACACTCACGTAGTGTGTACAGTCAATGCCATTACACATTTTGAGGACAGAAAGACGAAACCGCTGCACTTGTAACAAAATGTGTATCAGCCTCTAAACTTAAATTAATAAATTAGCACAGTTTATTTTACTCTACTACACACAACACTAATATATACTACAGTTAAAAAACACATAGCCTTTAGTTAATAATTTATGTGTTGACTATTTATTATGACTTGCATAACTCGTATTCGGTCACTGTGTTATTTACGTGTATGCATGATGACATGGTAAATTTTGCAAACACATAATTATATTTTATTTTTATCCCACATCGAAATTAATATCTTCAAGTTGTTAGTTGGATTAGTCAGCCGGCCCAGAAAACCCTCAGAGAGGTCAATAGGAAGAATAAAAAACTAGATTCGTAATTTAATCACATCAATAAATGTCCCACAACCTCCGTCTGATTGCAGTTTTTACTATAATAATAATAAATTAATGAATGAATTAGTTCTGAAACTAAAACTATTACTGAAAAACTAAATTAGTATGAATATCTTAAAATATTTGTATTGCATTTTAATAATGTTGCGTTAGCTATAGTGCTTCGTTATTCTTACTTTGTGATAGCTATAGTGAAGTTTAGTTTATTAGTTTGTGTTTGCTAAAGTAAAGTTATTTAAGAAATTATTACGGGAATTTTCCCTCACTGTACATTAAAGTGTCATGTAGTTTCGGGATCTGAAATCTGATCCCGCCTTCAAGGGAAAAAAATACCTACATAAACATCCCTACATGAACATAACATAAATAGTGGCATAAGCCAGGCAAATCTGGAATCACAGAAAAGCTAAAACAGAGAACTGTAAAATCAGCCAAACACAAACAAATCGAACGCACAATCCGGAACACTATATGGCCATACACATATTACGTAACGCATTTTTCCGTCATTTCAGAACCCCCCTCCCTATGTAACGCACCATAACGCTTGACCCCCCCAATGTGTAACGTAACTCAATCGTAGTACGCTTTAAAACTGTTTAAACCTTGTTACATGTTTTAATAACTTATTTCAAAGCAAAATGTATACAATCAAACAAGACTATTACTAATAATATAACAAACAAAATAAACTATCTCAAATAAAATGTAACAAATTTAATTTATTACTAATACAAATACAAAACAACTTCAAAAACTTAAGATGTGGGTGGCACTGCGCAATACTGTATCAAGTCATGATTTTACACTCAAAAACAAGACAAAACGTGGGTGTAAAGCAATACAGAACTTACTCAAAACACGTAATGTATTTATTTTTAGTTTTACTGTTATTAAAATAGTAGGACGGTAGTATTTTGTATATAACTAACTCTAACCTTGATTTAGATATCAATTTGATTGTTTTAGCGAATTTCCCCTATAGGGAAGAAGCTATTACCGTAGGTCTCATGGTAAGACTTAAGCCCGAGACCATGATAACTTTTTCTTTTGAGGTCCCCAGATGCCAAAAACACTATTCGTTCAAATTTATATATATATATGATGAAATTTGGCTCAAACGTGTAAAATGACATTCATGACTTTAAGTTCGAAAACCAGAAAAATCGGACCATGGTAACGGGGGTTTATGGGGGTTTTAAATTTTCCAAAAATCAGTTTTTTGAATTTTTCACACAAAAATTTTTAAAAAACTTAATTTTGGTTTTGACCATGTTATAGAGCTTAAAAAAACAAATAATATGGTATTTTGAATCATTAAGCTAGGTTATATGGTTGCGGAGAAAATCCAAAAAACGTGTTCATAAAATCTCCCATGTTAATCTTATGGGAAAATGGGTTTTAGCTTTTCCCCAATTAATTTTACTATAAACTTCACATTTGCTTATACCAATCAGTTTAGCTCTACAAATCAATCATTTTGGTGTTTAAATTGTGATTCTACGTCCAACCGTTGCCGAGATATTCAAAGTGCTAAACACAGTACGTTGTCCAATGTTATCCTTATGGAGGATAAATAAAATTTGATATCTCGATTATTTATGAATGTATGTTGATGAAATTTGGTATGTGGCTTCACGTAGTACTGGTATATTGATATTTGTACAAAAAACTGATTTTTCGTTGATTATTCCCGTAGCAGCAAACCTGCGTACTCAGCCCCCATGTTATTCTTATGGAGAATAAGTAAAATGTAATGACTCCCTTTATTATGAACACAAATTAATAAAACTTGGTATGTAGCTTCACTTGGTTGAGTTATATTGATAATTATATAAAAACCCTTTTTTTTGTTCCTCGATGCAGCAAACCTGCTTTCTCAACTCCATGTTATTCTTATAGAGAATAACTAGAATGTTATAAAGCGCTTATTTATGATTGAATATTGATGGAACTTGGTATGTGGCTTCTCCTTGTTAAATTCTATTTATATTTGCATAAAACCCAATTGTTTGTGTTCCTTGTTTCAGCAAACCTACGTACTCATTACCAATGTTATTCTTATGGAGAATATTTAAAATCGCTTATATGTGAATATATTTTTATGAAATTTGGTATGCGGCTTTATGTGGTATTAAGACATATATTATGCATTGGAAATTCGCTGAGTACGCAGGTTTGCCGCGACGGGGGTATTTTTTAATTTGAAAGATTTATAACAGTATCAATATACGGGAGTGCGCCAGCTCTTGGAGTTAATATAGTGTGTGACGTTGACCCAACCCCCTTCCCCGACATAACGCAGCATAACGCTACGCCATAACCCCCCTTAAATGCGTTACGTAATACTGTAAGTGTATGCCCCCCTACTGCACAAGTGTACAGGATATACCTGCTCAAGCGAGACCGTTGTATTTTTGTGCTTCTTTTAGTTTATTTTCTTTACTGCTTTTACATTTCTATTCTAGCTTTTCTGTAATTCTAGCTTTGCCTGCAGGGGTGCCCACAGGAGGGGATGATAGCGCGGGTTCGCTTTACAATTTTATTTTGGGGGGGGATTTTTCGATTTTAGCGGGGAAATTTGATTTGGGGGGGAATTTTTTAAATACCTTCTTTTAAATTAAAAAGAATGGGATTTGTACAAAATGTGACAAACGACTTTTATTTGGTTAACGATTAGAGATTATTTTATGTGAACAACAACGTCTGATCTTGGTTAGGTCTCTCGGTTCAACATCGTCGTGCATCGCGTAGTAATAGCAGTATTCGTTCTGCAGGAGGTTGTCTGAATTGTTACACGCACGACAACTTTGGTTGATCATACTTCCCAACATCATTATTGCATTTCCCTAGATCTTGTATGTGTAATTCCCTGCATACATATTTTGTATAGTAGCCACATTTTATGTTTCAATGTGAGACATTTTGCATATACATTCAAAAGAGGTTAGTTAGCTTGTCAGAAGTAACTTTTCAGTATTAAATTTAACTAACGCATTGCAATCAATCGGAGGATATGTTTAAAATAGTTCCTTGAATCAGGAATCAGGGGCATAATCATATATATTCCCCCGAAAAATCTAAAAAAAATAAAGGAAAATAATTTACACTTCTTATTTAAAGTAATTTAAATTTGGAGCAGTAAAAAAAAAACTCATTCGCTCATTGTAAATTGTTCTCAGATTTTGTCATGATTTTGTACAATGCTAAATATTTGTGAGTTGGCAAACCTGTATGTCAATGGTTTGTCTTGATCAACACACTGAGGTCTATGTTATATCTGGAGTTACTACTCTCTGACTAAATATTTTCCAAAAAACGTGCCTTCAACACAGACATTTTGCTCTATTGTGTTGTCACTTTGACGTTAACTGGACCAATCAGAATGCATTGGGTGGACGATGTCAAAATTTCAACCAATAGGAAATAAAATAACTATACCACCAAAATGTCAAAAAACACATCTGGCCAACATAACGACCATAAACAAAGCGGCACGCTTTTTACTTTCTCCCCCTTATACATAATACATAACAGTATATGGAGAAAGTATTGTTTTCGATAAAACTTTTGAATTTCAGTTGTTAGTGGAAATATTCGTTTTGGTGCTCCCTGAACCCAAAAAAGTTATTTTTACGTGATGTCTGTGTGTCTATCTGTCTGTATGGATGTGTACAAAGCCCTAACCAGTGGTCCGAGTTTTATGAAATTTGGTATGTAGGTACTAATCCACGATATCTCCAGGCATTTTTAATTTGTTATTTTTAAGGGTAATCATCCCCCAAAAACCGCCAAAAAACATGAAAAATCAAGGTTTCCCAAAAACGGCTCTAACGATTTTGATTAAACTTTAGTCGTTTGTAGAATTTTAGTTTTCAAACAAAATGATACCACCCACATGTCTGTAAATATTCGGGTTCAGAAATTACAAGACTTAAAATATCAAAAATTCAGTTTTTTGGATTTTTCGTTAAAAAACAACATAAATATAAGGCGTATTACTATTCACCATTACAAAGAGCTCAAAAAACTAAATAATTTAGTATTTTGAATTATTATTCTACAATTACTGGTTGCGGGGAAAATTTAGATTTTCATTTTGCTGTAAACGCAGTAAGTTGTCCAATGTTATTCTTATGGGGAATAAAAAAATTACTATTTCTCTCTTATTTATTGATCAATTTCTTTCAAACTTGATATGCTTGTCAGGGTGGCATTTACCAACAAAGGAAATCGAAATATGTTACCTCTTAATAACCCTGAGGGGGGGAATAGGGGGTATTTCCCCTCTTAAAACCACGTGTGTAGCGATGGATTCTATAGTGCCTCCTAAACAGGGATTTGGGTGGATATTTTTGAAAACGAACTTGTTTACAAGATTTTCTGTACATTCGACTGCACTTTGTATTCTACATTCAGGAAATAAAAAGTAATTTATTTATTAAAGTTGGGCTAAAAGGGAGAAAGTATGTGTCAGTTTCCTGATACCGTTTATTCACCACGGAGTGGTGACTCCAGATATAACAAGGAGCTCAGTAGAACATTAACTCTTATTGATGTAGGCTTTTGTTTTATAAAGAGTTTAGGTATTATCATAGATTAAGCATACTCCTTAGGAGTATGCTTAATCTATGGTATTATCATTGAATATATACATGTATTATGGTTTCTCAATTTGAATACGTTGGATTTCTATTTTAGGTGTCGTAAATTCGCTGATTGCAATCAGGGAACTATGTTTAAATCAATCACTACGGTACTATTATAAAAATGAGGTGGTGTTTCATCACGCCAAAAACACTGGATCAATTCTGCTGAAGTTTTGCACAAATATAGTATATGTACCCAGAAGTGTCATAGGCCTATTGCCGTTTAGGAAATTCCTCGGGGCTCTGTCCCACGGGACTTCCAAAAGTCCCCATGTTATTCATATGGAGCAGAGTTTTATTTGGTTTATGTCACACGTGTTTTGTTCTTAATTCAATTCATTTCAATAAACAGCTGTTATTAGGATTATTGTCTAACTTTAGACTGTTATTTTTTTCTTTAAAATATTTTTTGTTCTCTGTATTTTCAACCCGTTGCAAAGCACGGGGCATACAGCCAGTCTGTAAAACATATTTTAGGGTCTTCATTATCTAAAATTATAGGTTTAAAGGGACGATTTGAAATTGCTTCAAAGGGAGTTAGCCTTCACTATGGTCTTTGTGTAAGTTATGAAATGGGGAATAGAAAAGAGTGCTTTAGTTTTAAATAAAGGAATTATTTCACCCCACATGCTAATACTTCAACAAAACCCGGTTGGCTAATATCGTGTCAATTGCATAGAGATTATATTCATTATTAACAAATCTTTTAAAAATAAGTCCTGTACCAAGAGTATTTGTAAGCCTGTTTAGTTAACATATTTATTTACCCATACCGTAAACAAAAGATGATATACCATTCATCTAAGCCTATTTATAGAATATATTTAGCAACAATACAAAATGTTGTTTAGTAAAAAATATAAAGAAAACATAAATGCTATTGATGCATGTATGCAATTATAATTGTAAATTTAAGTAACGAATACTAAATAAACAAAATAATAGCAAATGTAGCAATTCAAGTTTTGTTTTTGGGATTTATTTTATTCAGTTAGCAAATAAGCGTACATTTATAAAAAAACCTTAGTTTTAACATAATTTTACACATTACATTTTATGGGCAACGACTCCCCAGGGGGGGAGGTAGTAAAGGACCAAGCATAATTTTGGGGGGAATCGCGCTATTGCCTTTGGGGGGGATGAGCACCCCTGTTTGCCTGGATTGTGCCCCACTCATTTTCATTTTCTAGGTATCACCCGAAGACAGATTCCAGATCGAAGACCACAGGAGAAAAAGGGGGAATGTCCAAAAAATCTTTGTTGGTTTCAATGTTTTTGGAGTCTTCAAAAGACTGGGCATTTAATGGTATTACTATCAATGGCAAAAAGGTTCAATGTCCAAAGATATAACACATTAAAGTTTTAGCAAAAGGGGAAAAAGGAGGACTGTCCATTGTAAAAGGAAAAAAGGAGGAATGTTCAAGACTCCCCCACCTTTGTTATTCAGCTGACACACCGCTTAGACTTATTGCTTCATCCAACATAACCTTTAAATAGTGCTTGCACCTTGTTGTGTGTTATAGTTGTGCAACATTAGTTTCTGTTTCAACAATGTTATCGTGCAGTGACAGTGTCACGGAAACAGAGGAAACTAAATCTAGTGCTAAGACTTGGAAACGAAAGATTCATGGGCGAGTTACTGATGTAATGAAGAAAAGAGTTTCAATAAAAGGGAAAGATGTTTCTGGACAGTATTATGTGCAGGGAATAAGCTACTTAGTAGTCTGTTGCAAAAGAGCTCACATAATTATTCTTTTCGTTTACAAGTTTTCGCATAGGTTAAATCAAATGAACTTTTTTTGGACATTCCCTCTTCTTATCGTGGAAAGTCTGACAATATTGTATGGTTATATTTTTAAATAAATGTTGTGTATAATTGGTTTTTTCTATACCTATAACTCATAACATTATATATTGGTTATAGTTTTGTGTAGATCTGTTATATTTAATACAGCAAATGTTTGATTTATAACGTTTAACAATGGTTTTTTGGATTTTTCTTAAAAACTAATTTTTGCGACATTCCCCTTTTAGCGAATTTCCCCTATAGGGAAGAAGCTATTACCGTAGGTCTCATGGTAAGACTTAAGCCCGAGACCATGATAACTTTTTGTTTTGAGGTCCCCAGATGCCAAAAACACTATTCGTTCAAATTTATATATATATGTGTATATATTTATATATATATGTGTCCGTTAACACGATAACTTGAGTAAAAAACGTCCGATTTTGATGAAATTTGGCTCAAATGTGTAAAATGACATTCATGACTTTAAGTTCGAAAACTAGAAAAATCGGACCACGGGAAGGGGGGTTTATGGGGGTTTTAAATTTTCCAAATATAATTTTTTTGCATTTTTCACCCTAAAATTTTTAAAAAACTTAATTTTGGTTTTGACCATGTTATAGAGCTTAAAAAAACAAATAATTTAGTATTTTGAATTATTAACCTAGGTTAAGTGGTTGCGGAGGAAATCCAAAAAAACCTGCTCATAAAATCTCCCATGTTAATCTTATGGGAAAAAGGTTTTTGGCTTTTCCTCAGTTTATTTTAATGTAAACTTCACATTTGCTTTTACCAATCTGTTCAGTTTCACAAAACAATCATTTTGGTGTTTAAATTGTGATTCTACACCCAACCGTTGCAGAGATATTCCAAGTGCTAAACAAAGTACGTTGTCCAATGTTATCCTTATGGAGAATAAATACAATTTGATATCTCAATTATTTATGAATGTATGTTGATGAAACTTGGTATGTGGCTTCAAGTAGTACTGGTATATTGATATTTGCACAAAAATTGATTTTTTTTTATTATTCCCGTAGCAGCAAACCTGCGTACTCAGCCCCCATGTTATTCTTATGGAGAATAAGTAAAATGTACTGACTCCCTTAATTATGAACATAAATTAAATAAAACTTGGTATGCAGCTTCACTTGGGAGTTATATTGATAATTATATAAAAACCCATTTTTCTGTTCCTTGTTGCAGCAAACCTGCTTTCTCAGCCCCCATGTTATTCTTATGGAGAATAATAGAATGTCATATATCGCTTATTTATGATTGAATATCGATGAAACTTAGTATGTGGCTTCGCCTAGTTAAATTCTATTTATATTTGCATAGAAACCAATTGTTTTTGTTCCTTGTTTCAGCAAACCTACATACTCATTACCAATGTTATTCTTATGGAGAATAATTAAAATCG